>JAVJIF010030244.1:0-231167 GCA_038442645.1 Agave tequilana
TGTTGACACTTAAAAAGACAAGATTCTCATTGGTCCGAACGATGTCTAAACTTGTTGACATTTACAAAAGACAAGGACAGACGAGCTGAAGACCAGTTTTCACCCACCTCCAAGGGACAAGGAAGCAGCTTGGACTCCACTGATCCAGCAAGCAGAACAGTGAACCCGGATTGTTTCTAAACAGACCTCAGCAGGTCTAAGATGCTAGCATTTAGCATTACATTAGCCCAAGGAGATAGCCTCGATTGAGAGGCTAGCATCATCCAGAGCATCGCCAGGAAGCTAACTGATAGCTTCGCCGAAAAGCCTCTTTTCGGACCTCGCCAAGAGTTACCTCTAGCTCCGTATGAGCTTCAAAGCGGGCAACTCTGATATCAGCCTGCTATGGTCAACCTTTGACCAATCAAATCTCCTGATGAGATCGGATCCAATCTGATCAAATCCGATTAGGATTCAAATATGGCGGGTGATTGCCGCAATCTCTTGACTCTCTTGAAACGAGTAAGAGAATCAGAGAAAATCCTCCAACAAGATGGAAAGGATCAAAACAAATCGGAAAGATCGACCGACTTGCCATTTCCTAGCTCCGCAGAAGCTATCCTAGCCTCGCAGCAAGGCTACTTTCTAAATTCAACAGATTCGGTTTAATCTGTTTCCATATCTTCAAGGGGACGATTATACCCTTGCTTTCCCTATAAATAGCCCATCAAGGGTACAGGGACAGAGGGGGATCAGATCGGGAGAGACTTCAAAGAAAAAAAAAGAGAGGACTCCACAAGTAGAGGCTTCTTTACAACGCACTGTGCGTTCTCGAATTCAGAGACTCTTTAGAGAAATACTTCTCTCTTTCAGGGTGGTGATACCCTAACACCTCTTTTCCTCAAGGAATCTCCGAAACCAGGCGAGAAGGAATTCCTCACAGAAGGCGGTTTTGAGAAGTAGCAAGAGGGTTCTATCAACCCTCTATTCTCTGATTCCCGAACCAGGCGAGAAGGGAATCTCATCGCTCGCATCGTCAAAGGGACAAAGTGGTCGCGCGCGCTGACCAGACTCCTATCGGCACACTTCTCCAGAATCTCTGAGGAGATCTACGTGTAATCTTTTTTTTTAAGAATACTTGTAATTTAGCTCCTCAAACTCTTTTTTTGTAAGTTTTCCCCTTTGCAAACATAATGGAAAACAAGGTGGCGACTCCGCTGGGGACTGTATTCTCCTCTGCTGAGAATCAAGTGTCGCAATGCGACGAACAGACCCTCGGGTCTATCTCTGAATTCAGAAAAGCCGGCAGCCAGATCTTCTCTGGCTAAATCTTCAAGCAAAGTCTCTGCGAGGACGGAAAAGGTTCCCTACAAACCTGCCGCAGTTCTCTGGCGCAACAAGGAAACATGCCCGCAGCCCAGGTCCTGCACTTTTGAGAACCTGGTTATCCAGATCGATCAAGGAAGATTTGAAGAAGTCCTCTCTGGGGGTGGCCTGACGCTTCGAGCACGGAAGCACAGGAAGGTCTTCATGACCAAGGTTTCAGATCAGAAACCAGAGGCGAAATTTTGCCAGCACCCCACAGCCCCGCTTGTGGCTATTCAGGTTCCCTGCGAACCTAGAAGACCCATGTCAAGCTGATATGGAAGCCTAAACAGGAGTCTTCGACCAAAGCTCCCGGTATAGTCATGCGAGACTGCGCCTCTCCCGCGAAGAAAGGGTAAGATGCCCATCTGCCCTGACGACGCTGCCAGCCATAAAGTCACGACGGCAATCATACCGTCGCCTGAATCAAGGGCAGCAAAGCCTTTTGTCAGCCTCGCTTCCACAAGCGAAGTTATTGTACCACAACGAATTCACTGGGTTCGCGGCCGCAAGGCTAAGACCGCAGTGTTACCTGAGGTTGATCCCCTTCGCAGCAGAATAGCGGGCAAAGCACCACACGCGTGCTCCGCTTCCCAATTCATCAGGCACTAAGCTCGCACCCGTCGGTGAAGCTAGCGCAAAAGTACTATTCAGTACTAATCCCTTCTGCAGGGATAAGAAGAACGGAGCATCATCCCTTGTACGCTCCAGAAAGGCCTCTCCATGGGTTTGTTCAGGCTCTGTTGAGCCTAACATTCGACAATTCTTGACAAACAAGCGGGAATTGGAGTCTCTCCAAACCACTTCCCCTTGTTGTCAAAGAGGACGCCGACTTGTGACAATCCATTCAGCCCGCTGTCGGCAATATCCAATCAAGGCTGCATCTCCGCACCGTCAATCGGTGTTTGACCGGTTGTCCACACATGCCACAGAGAAGCATCATGAAAGGAGCACTTCGCGAGGCCCAGCCTTCGCGTCCGTCAACATGACCGGAAGAGGACGAGAGCGACACAGGGAAGGTCATACATCTGATGATACCCCTTTCGGCTCCCCAGATCCAGATTATAGCCCGGGATTGGGTGAAGTCTTGGTGCAAGAAGAAGGTGTTTTCCGAAACACCAGATCCAGGGTCGCGATACCCTATAATTATGAGCAGCCTTCCTCCTCGACGGTCCCAACCGTGCCACAGCCCAGGCGGTCACCCCAATCATCCGATGGAGAAGATGAAGACAGCGGGTATGCCTCTTCAGCAACAGTCAGTTCTGTGCGAACGGACAAAGCATCGGTCAATATGACCGATAACGCCAATGATGACCTTCGTCGGCGTTTGGAAGCTCAAGAGCAAACCTCCAGGACCCAGCAGGAAGCCCTGGACAATATTCAACAGATGCTTGCCCAACTCCTCAGCAATCGGGGCGGCGATGATACCGGAAGCCACCACGATGAGGAGGGACACTTTAGCAATGATCCGAAATCCAAAGGAGGTTCTTCCCTAGATGCTGAAGTCCTTAAAGGCCTTCAAGCTCAATTTCATCCCTGACTCAGAAGGATGAATTGAAGAAAGTGGGGGTAGTCCGTCCTTACCCACTGGAATGGGATTCAGTGCCATATCCGCCAAAGTTCAAACCACCAACGTTGCATACGTATGATGGTAAGGGCTCGCCCAATCAGCACATCTACTATTTCCGGTCCCAGACCGGTAATGTTCTAAACAACGACGCCATCATGGCTAGGTTGTTCATCGGCACCTTGAAAGGGGTGGCATTCGACTGGTTCCGAAGCCTTCCTCAGGGCTCTATCAATTCCTGGGTCGACCTGGAAACTCGGTTCCTCTCTCGCTTCTATGAGGATGACACCGAAGTGACCATGGACAAGCTCCTTTCCACTGTGCAGAGGAAAGGCGAATCTGTCCGTGAATACATTGAGCGGTTCAGAAATCTATCTCTAATGTGCCCAGCAGGGATGCCTTTACCCATGCTTTTACAAACATGCAGACACAACTTCTTAGATCAAGTAGAAGTCCGCATGGGAGGCTGTCAAAGCCCATACTTGGAAGGAACTGGTCGAACAAGCTGAGATAGCCGAGAAATCGGCTAAAAAGTTCGAGCCATCCGCCCCTAGAAGAAATGGGGCGCGAACAACAAAGGGCGCAACGATCTCCCGCAGTCTTCCGAAGCTAAGGGGAAGGAAATTATGTCTGTCGAGCTGACCAGGGACATGCAGTCAAAGGCCAAGAAGAGCGGCTTCAACAATCAGGAGCCCAAGTTCCCTCCTAAACAGTACTCCTTCAGAGACGACCAGGTGGTCACGATATTCCATCTGCTCCACAAAGGGAATAAGATGAAGCTGCCAGATGCTCGACGCCCTGATGAGATAGGGCGCACAAATGATCCCAAGTACTGCCTCTACCACAGGATGATCCACCATCCTACTGACAAGTGCTATGTTCTTAAGGATAGAATTCAAGCCTTGGTCGACGCCGGAGTCCTCACACTGAAGACGGAGCAGAAGAAAGTCACTGCCAATATGGTGACTCTCGAGTTCGGCAGCACCCAGAAGGTCACAGTTCCTGACGGGACCTATCCAGCCCCGGCGCCGCGGTTGGAAGTCAAGCATCCTCCAGCCATGACTCAATACAACAAGGGTCTCGTCCCTTTGACATTGGAGACGGGGGAAGTTATGTGGATACACCCTGACCTCGTCCAAGACGTACAGCGGACGTCGAAGGACTCCAGCAAAAAGGGCAAGTCCTGCAATGTCATCTCTGTCCTGCCAGATGATGGTAATCTTACTTCGGCTTCCCTCAGCGATTCAGAGGGAGAGAAGCAAGCCTGTACAGTGCAGGCAGATGCGCCCCAACAGACGGGCACCCGGTCTGGAAAGTCATATCAAAGGCAGTATGACAAGCCTACTGACGACATACAGCAGCAAACGACGTCAGTACCAATGCCGGCATCCACTCCAATTCCAGCCAAGGGAAAGGAAAAGCCTAAGAGGTGCGGTTCGACCATGTGTTGAAGAAACCGCCAAGCCAAGGGCTGGACACGCCCTTTCGCTTTGATATATTGGCCCACTTAGCCAATATCCCGGCTCGTATCACAATACACGAGCTTCTTCGTCTCTCTAAAGAGACAAGAGAGGCACTCAGAGATGCGCTGGCCAACTCGGAGTCCTTTCTGACATGCATGCCCGAGGTTCCTGGCGTTGAGATGCGGCCTTCCTGCTCAGAGTGTCATCACGCGCAATCCAAGGTGCCTGCTATTACCTTTACGGCGGAAGATATGCTTCTCAAAGACAACAAACATGATCGACCTCTGTACTATACCGGATATATCGGTTCAACATGCATTGAAAGAGTACAAGTCGATCCGGGGTCTGCACTCAGCATCATCCCCAAAAGGCTCCTCTATTTCCTCGGCATACCATTGTACAGGTTGTCCGCAACCACCACTACAATATACGGTTTCAATGCCGGGAGCAGTCATCCACTGGGAAGATTCGGCTCCGCTGCAGAATCGGAAGCCTGAAGTCAGAGGTGACATGCTATGTCATCGATGCGGACACATCATACAACCTGCTACTGGGACGACCATGGATCCATGCCAACTGGATCGTTCCTTCCACTCTCCATCAGTGCTTCAAGTATGTTGAGGATGATGCGACAGTACGAACTGTCTTCGCTGAGAAGCAACCCTTCAGGGGGTGGAAAACTACTTCACTGATGCTCTCCTATATCAAGAGGCTAGTGGAACGCCGGGAGAACCATTGCCAGACGATGATGAAAGTGGCAATGAGGCGGATTCGGAATCCGAAACGAGCATGCCAGCCATTCTGATTGGCGAGCCAATTGTAGCATGCTTTAATGATCCCCGATGTAAGATCCCTCCTGAAGAGGAAGGCGAATGGATAATTAATGATAATATTTCTTTTGATTATCCTGCGAGCATCGAGTCGATTAAATCCATAATGGATGGCTCTCTTCATATGCCCGTACATAAGCCGAGTGTGGCTAGCACATCTGTGGAAGCCGTAGAAGGGGCCACGCTGGTAGTCCCTCCGTCCAAGCAAGGCCAGGCGACGATAATCTTCGGCAGAGCCCGGCCAGGAAGATTCTCAACTACAGACTCAAGCTCAGAGTCGGATGCTCCACAGTTCTTTCATTACACGCCATCAGCGCGCCATATTATGAAGAAGATGGGTTACAACCTGAAGCAGGGAGCGGGCCTAAACTTCGGAAAAGAAAGACGCAGCTTGATGCGTAACTCCGTCCCAAGAGGGAAACCTGCAAATTACTATGATAGTACACGCAGGGGGTTAGGGTATGTCACACCCACATCATCAACAACAGTTCAGGTCAAGGCGATGGATCGATTCCATCACAGTCGGCCTCATCCTCCGAATGGGATTCTGATGTCAGCATAGGAGGGATATTTGAAAGCCTCATGACTTCAAGCAGTCAGTTGGAACCCGCAAGGTTGCCGATGAGGAATCATGGGCCCAGCAATTGAGCCTTCAATGGAAAAGCGGTTTGAGCTGCGCGAACCACCTACCGAAGACAAGGTGATCCAGGTCAACTTGGGCAGTCAAGATCATCCCAAACCGATTTTCATAAGTGAAAGCCTATCACTTATCGAAAAGGAAGAATTGATAATGCTCGTAAAAGAGTATATAGATGTCTTCGCCTGGAGCTATGAAGACATGCCTGGACTTGATCCACAGGTCGCTATGCACCGTCTAAACATCAAGCCCGACGTTAAGCCAGTCAAGCAGCAACAACGTCGGTTCCGCCCAAACATCATGGAGGCTATTGAAGCCGAAGTTCATAAGCTCATTGCTTGTGGCTTCATCCGGGAGGAACAACATCCAGATTGGGTGGCTAACATAGTCCCCGTCCTCAAGAAGAATGGGAAAATACGGATCTGCATCGACTACCGTGATCTCAATACGGCCTGTCCCAAAGATGAATTCCCACTGCCGATCACTGATGTCATGATCGACAACACATGCGGGTTCGAAAGGATGTCCTTCATGGACGGCTTCTCAGGGTACAACCAGATCAAGATGTATCCTGATGACGAGAAGCATACTTCTTTCCGAACGCCATTGGGGGTATACTGCTACACTGTAATGCCCTTCGGACTGAAGAACGCCGGAGCAACCTACCAGCGGGCGATGAGCATGATCTTCCGCGACCATCTCCGAAAGACGGTGGAATGCTATGTTGACGACATTGCCGTCAAAAGCCGCAGCAAAAATGAGCATCTTCGCGATCTGAGAACGATGTTCGACATAATGCGGGCTCATCAGCTGAAAATGAACCCGACAAAATCCTTCTTGGGAGTGACTAGTGGCAAATTCCTTGGGTTTATTGTCACATCAAAAGGAATTCATCTTGACCCAGACAAAGTCAAAGCCATCCAGGACATGCATCCACCAAGGAACCTCAAAGAGCTCCGAGGCTTGCAGGGTAGATTAGCCTACATCAGAAGATTCATAGCAAATCTTTCGGGCCGTTGCCAGCCCTTTACCCGTCTCATGAAAAAGGGTACTACCTTCATATGGGACCAAGCCTGTCAAGAAGCTTATGAAGACATTAAGAGGTATCTCACAAAACCTCCGGTCTTAGTGGCCCCTACATCAGGGAAACCATTCTTGCTTTATGTAAAAGCTCTGGACTATTCCCTCGGTGCCCTCCTCGCTCAGAAGGACGACAATGGCCATGAGCAAGCCATTTATTATCTGAGCAAGACTCTCATAGGAGCGGAATCTCGCTACAATCCTATTGAGAAAGAGTGTTTAGCTCTCGTCTTCGCTGTCCAGAAGACACGACATTATTTGGTTAGCCAAACCATACATGTCATCTCCAGGGTGAACCCTTTACGTCTTCTCATGACGAAGCCAGGGTCGCTGAATTCAAGGTTGGCTAAATGGGCACTTCTGTTGTTGTCTCAATACGACATGACCTTTACTCCTCAGAAGGCAGTTAAAGGCCAGGCCCTTGCAGAGTTCTTAGCTGCTCATCCAGTTCCAGAACATTCAAAACTTCACGAAGACATCCCTGATGAGGTCTTCGAATCTAATGCAACCTCAGTAGAGGAAGTGTGGCAGATGTTCTTCGACGGAGCATCACACGACGGGCCCCAAAGGCAAGATTATTGCCGGAGTGGGGGTTGTGTTCATCTCCCCACAGGATCATGTCCCCCAGAGCATTCTCCTTGACAGAATCATGCTCTAATAATGTAGCGGAATACAATGCTCTGCTCATCGGTCTCCAGCTTGCCCATGGAATGGGGGTACGCTACCTCGAAGCTTACGGCGATTCAAAGCTGGTCATCAGTCAGTCAAAGGCGAATATGAAGTCCGCCATGAGGACTTGGTGCCTTACTATCATACAGCCATCGAACTGGCTAGCCTATTTGAAGGCTTCTACATCGGGCATGTGTCTCGATCTCAGAACACCAAGGCGGATGCTCTCGCTGCATTAGCGACAACGCTAGCCTTGCCAGCCGACACCGAGTATCACCTCACAGTCGCAACCCGACATCTTGTATGCTCCAAGCATATTCTAAGATCCAAGAGGTCCATAATATCTCCGTGGATCTTGAGCCGAGGGATTGGCGCTTCCCTCTCATTGACTACGCTCTGCACGGTCTGCTCCCAGACGACCCCAAAGAAGCGGCGTCCATCAGACGAAGGTCCTCTCCGTTTCTACTATGATCCTACTATGAAGACACTCTACCGTCGTTCATATGACGGTGTCCTCCTCCGTTGCCTTTCCCATTCAGAGGCACAGGAAGTGCTTAAAGAAGCACATGATGGCATCTGCGGAGCTCACCAGCCAGGTCCAAAGCTTAAAGACAGGCTGCACAGACTTGGGTACTACTGGCCGACCATGATGGCCGATGCCACCCAATATGCACGAAGGTGTAAGGCATGCCAGGTCCATGCAGACTTCATACACCAACCTTCGGAGTTGCTCCACCCTACTGTTGCTTCATGGCCATTTGAAGCATGGGGAATCGATGTCGTAGGGCCAATCAGTCCCTCTTCGGCAAGAGGTCACCGTTTTATCCTGGCAATAACCGATTACTTCTCAAAATGGGCAGAGGCCACACCGTTGGCCGAAGTTAAACCTCCAATCTGGTTAGCTTCATCAAACACCATGTCATCCATCGATTTGGTGTCCCCAGGCGGATCATCCACGACAATGGTCCTCAATTCATAAGCCAAGGATTCTATCGGTTCTGCGACAAATACCGAATTCAGAATATGGCTTCAACAGCTTACAATCCTGCCGCCAATGGTTTAGCAGAGGCATTTAACAAGACAATCATCAAGCTGCTCAAGAAGTTTGTCTCCTCGAACAAGCGAGATTGGGACGAAAAGCTCGGTGAATGCCTTTGGGCTTACCGGACTACGGTTCGGACACCGACAGGCAATACGCCTTTCTCCCTAGTATATGGGTGCGAAGCGGTCATCCCATTGGAAATCCAGATGCCATCATTGCGGGTAGCCTTGACTACTAGGATGACATCAGAAGACAATGATCGCCTGCGTCTTCAAGAGCTCGAAGCCCTGGACGAGAAGCGGCTGCAAGCTCAGCAACACATCGAGCTATATCAGGCTCGGATGTCAAAAGCCTTCAATAAGAAGGTCAAGCAGAGAGTCTTCCAGAAAGGAGACCTGGTCTTAGCCGTCAGACGACCGATGATCATGACGCACAAGACCAAAGGCAAATTTCAGCCTAAATGGGAAGGACCGTTTGTGATAGAGACAGTCTATTCAAACGGAGCATACCGCCTTACAACTGCAGATGGCGACCTACTCATGATGCCGATCAATGGCAAATTCTTAAGAAGTATTATCCTTAATCGAGGATCCTTCTCTCGATCATGTTAACATTACACCTCTGATCGAGATCCGCGCGTCCGAAATGCGCACAAAGAGAGCCTCTCTCTTTCTCCAAGCATACCAAACCTGTTGGTGGCTGGGGGTTTGCTTAAAATCCCAAGGACTGCTCCCACTTGATTCCCTCTCCAGAGTCACTTACCAATTCTTATCCATAGAATGGTAAGACCACATATTCCGCTGTTACGTTAACATTAAACCTATGACAGCAGTCCCCTCATTTCTCCTCATGAGAGCGAGACCTCCAAATCACCTACCAATTCTCATCCATAGAATGGTAGGACCACACATATTCCGCTGTTACGTTAACATTAAACCTATGACAGTACTTCCTCGTTTCTCCCCGAGAAGACGAGACCTTTTTCAAATTCAATCCGAATTGTGAAGCTTGGTGGCTTCTCAACCAGTTATGTCATTGCGACCTCTGAACTGGCAGATAGCCAAGTTTCATCTACTATTGAGCTTAGTGGCGTCTCAATTGGTTTACGTCATCGCGACCTCTGAACCAGCAGACAGCTAAGTCTCGATCTCGAGTCCTGTTGACATTTACAAAAGACAGGTCTCGATACTCGTTGACATTTACAAAAGACGAGTATCACCAACCTTGAGCTTGGTGGCGTCTCATCCGGTTATGTCATTGCGACCTCTGAACCAGCAGACAGCTAAGTCTCGATCTCGAGTCCTGTTGACATTTACAAAAGACAGGTCCTCGATACTCGTTGACATTTACAAAAGACGAGTATCACCAACCTTGAGCTTGGTGGCGTCTCATCCGGTTATGTCATTGCGACCTCTGAACCAGCAGACAGCTAAGTCTCGATCTCGAGTCCTGTTGACATTTACAAAAGACAGGTCTCGATACTTGTCGACATTTACAAAAGACGAGTATCACCTATTTTGAGCTTGGTGGCTTCTCAACCAGTTATGTCATTGCGACCTCTGAACTGGCAGATAGCCAAGTTTCATCTACCATTGAGCTTAGCGGCGTCTCAATTGGTTATGTCATTGCGACCTCTGAACCAGCAGACAGCTAAGTCTCAATCTCGATGCTTGCTGACATTTACAAAAAGCAAGTATCTCCCCTTTTAGCCCCACAATGGGCTAACCTCGAGACTGGCAACATCTCAATTGGTTATGTCATTGCGACCTCTGAACCAACAGACAGTCATGTCTCATTATCCAAACAGCAGAAGTCAAAAGAAAACTTTCTATTAAAGCCAAAAAGATGGGATACATGGAGGAGCATATACAATGGCCTACAGGCGTATATGGTAAGATCGAATCCGATCCCCGAGCGAAGCTAGCCTCGTTCTCCTGTCATCAGCAGCCTGGGCCAGCGCCTGTGATCTCAGCTCATCCTCATCGAAGTCCACCGCCTGAGCCAGACGAGCCTCGACCTCCGCCAAAGTCGCCCTCTGTGACGACTTCTGCCGTGCCAGTTCCTCACTCCGAGCCCTGAGCTGCTTAAGCCGCGCAGTCTCTTCAAGACGCACCGGTGTAGCCTTGGATAAGAGGAGATTTGCTTTCCTGATCATCTCCTCGGCCATTCTAATCTTATCATCGGCATCAAGAAGAGCACTGGTGGAAGCGTCAATTGCACTCCCAACCTCTACTTGCTCTGTCTCCAAGGACTTCAAGTCAGAGGAGATAGCCTCAGCGGCCTCTTGAGCAGCAAGCCGAGCTTCGCGCCTTTGCGCGACAAGATGTGAGAGCCGTTCATCAGCCAAAGACGCTGTGTCTGAACTATAGAGACGGCGCCATTCCTCCACGTCCTTCTCAAGGTCAGCTACCAGAAGCTCTAGAGCAGCAGCTTGATGGTACCCCTCAAAGTCCCGGATACACTCAATGCCACGGGAGAGAACCATCTTCAGCTTCGAGAATGGCACAGACGAGCCCTTCAAGACTAGACCGATAGTCTGCTCCAAACTGTTATAGAAGCTGTCGACCAGATTACCGATGAAGTCATTCTCAGCTTCATCAACCCTTGAGACAACCTCGGAGCAATCTACCATCCTAGTCGACACCCGCCGCAGAAGAAAAGCGGGAACGTCGACAGCAGCAGGGCAAGCCAAAGGTGACCTCGGCGGAGTCCTCAGCGACACCAGCACGCCAGCCACCGCGGAGGTAGGACTGGCAACCACCTCTGGAGCAACAGGCTCAACCACCTGAGTTGGGGAGGCAGGGCTGGTGATCACCCTCAACTCCATACTCGTCGGCATCTCGCTCGGAGTAAAGGCATCGGTGGGACTGCCGTCTCCACAACCCCCGACCTTTCAGCTGACGTGGGCTGATAAGAAGGAAGTCGCCATACAGCGCGTCCAACATAGCAGCATCCGCCGCGGTCGAAGCACTCGACTCGCCCTCTAACCTCTTAGGAGGACCCTCCGCTTCCTTCGAAGCTGATGCACCTTGGGGACGAATACCTGCAACAAAACCAAGGTCAAAAAGGAGACGCAGCAAACAGGCGAAGACCAAGAGATCGTAGTCATACCGAAGGCCGATGTCACCTCGTCAGCCACATCGGAATCCAAGGGTCCCATCGGAAAGTTCTTACCAGACTCGACGTAAATGGCCGGCCCGCTCTCGCCCGCCGAGTCCCCTGCAGACCACTCAACAGAGCTTGATTCCACAGGACTTCCTTTGGAGGTCCCAACACCCGAAGGACCGACATCAGCTGCGCCACTCCCAGACTCTTGCGAGTGAGCAGAAGAGCTGGCTGCAGCCCTATAGGCGAATAGAGGATCATACTGGTCCCCTTGCTCCCCATGCTCCTCAGCTCCTGCAACAAAAAGCAAATGATGAGTTATTTAAAGTGCGCTGAAGGCATATTAGATGGGGGGGCCAATCTTACCAGTAGTCGGTTCAGCAACCGACAGCTCAGCCACTAATGGAGCAGCAGAAGGAGGCGCAGCAGAGGGCTCACCCTCTACCACGATGGTAGGAGTCTGGCGACGGGGCCTCTTCGCCGACGACTTCCTACGGGATCCACTCCCACGCTTCCTTTTGAAGTGGACATCAGAGTCCTCTTCTTCCACTTCCTCCACATGTTGTGAGGGAGCTGTCCCCACTACACCAGACCCGGCTTCACGAGTATCAGCTTCATGGGCATCAGCCCTCGTCCCTACCTCAAAGCGAGGGCTCCCTGCATCAGAAGCCTCGCTATCATCCACAGCGATGAACTCCTCTATGCCAGGGACACGGACTCGTTTGCCCTCCTTCTTATCAGAAGCTTTCTGCCTCATCCGATGAGAAATTAACTTCACACCCGAACGGTTGGCATTAAACCCAGCAGGTGTGGAGTTCGAAGCCGCATACCATTGGCAGAAACACAGGGTCGTCCAAAGGCCGGGATCCCTCAGCGGCGTGCGTAGCCACGCTCCAGTGCCATCCGCGGTAAAGAACCGCCAAGCACGAGCCCCATCAATGAGGCTCCCCATGAAAGCCAGGTCCGGATTGGGGTTGCCCACGTACAACTGGTCATACCCAAATTGGCGGGCAAACCGGCTCGGGACGTAGGGCTCCAGGTAGCAGGTATCCCCACTCCTGTACAGCAAATGCGAGGGCCGGATACAGACCAGCCACTCGAAAACACCCCGACTCATGGGAGACCGACCTGACTCCACATCATGGAATTCCTCGTTGTATCCTGCACCCCGCAGGCGAGGAAAACAACGAACAGGCTATAAGCGTCATAACGACGCACTAACTTACGGGCCTCGGCCACATAAGTTTTCTGCCACGAACGGCCTTCAAAGCGACGGAGAAGCGCCGTTTGAACACCCTGCGGAGGGTCTTCCCCAGCTCCAATCAAACTGGGGCAGTGCAAGGCGAACCACGCCATCAAGTAGGTGTACGGTAAACCTACCCTAGGATTGGGTCCGTCACAAGGCAGGACGGCACCCTTCCCTCGCCTTGACGCCATTGGCCTGCAGAAAGCCTCCGTCAGTGCACGAAGGCCCCTCTGAATACAACACACCATGGCCGGAGAAGACCCAGACGGTGGCCATGGACCAAGCGGACGGCAGGCAGCAGCACATTCGGGTGGACGATGTCACCCGAAGAAGAAGGCACGACACACTTCTTTAACCAGATGGTTAAGAAGCCGGCCAGCAACGCCTTGCGAGACATAGGCCGACGGGCCTGATGGTGAAAGCTCCGAAGAACATCACCCTTCCCGAAAGGACCATCATCTTCTGCCACGACGATGTCCTTTTCAGCATGCACCTCCATCCTTGCCAAGATGTCTTCTTCAGCAACTCCGCAATGAGCTGCCTCAGGCGCACTAGTCATATCCGGGAACAAGTAATTCCCCCAGCTCTTCAAGCTCTTCGAGCTACCTTTGCCACCAGTGTGGATGCTGGAGCAAATGTGCAAATGGCACATCAATTCCCGATATGTCTCGAGCAGAGCAGGCTCCTGCTTCTCCAGAATAGCCAACTCCGCCTCACAGGGAAAGTACTCTTCATATGGAAGAGACCCGAAGGGCAAAGCAGAGATCTCCCGCATCTCGTGCAGGGCCATGCCCAACTCACCAACTGGGTGAAGAAAGTCCCCGAGGCCGGGCAGTACAACTCAAGGATGGCGTAGAAGCACGCCACCTTCATCTCGATACCGTAGCAGGTCGCCCTGACGGCCTCATGGAGGTTTAACCTCTCTAAGTCCCCCTCAAAATGAGTGAGGATATAGTTGGTCAACTCCGCCCACCACGATCTAGGAGGGTGGACCCAACCGGGAGTCCTGAAATCGGTGGCGGGGTAGTTCCCGTCAACTTCGCAGAACTGAGTGCCAAAGGTCGGCGCCGCAGCTGGTTCTCTCCTACTGGAGGTCCCGCGATACCTTCCCAGGGTATAGCCCCATTATGCTACGAGGATGGCCAGCCCTCGAATAGCCGGACTGGAATGTCAACCTCCCGACACTTACAGACTCGGCATTTAGGCTCACGCCCCAAGCCATCTTCCGAGCCTGAGTCGCGCTCGCGAAGGAAGACAAAGCGAAATGTCGCTTAGTGGACGGGAGATAGAATCTCTCGCCGTCCAACTGGAAGATCCACTGACCTTCACCGGCCTGCAGCTGGCGATCGGGATCAGGTGCAGCATCCCCGAACATGAAGTCAGGCTTTCTGTAAGCCTGACGGTCGATATCTTCAAGCGGAGCCGTAGTCAAGATGCTCCGCATGGCCTGCGGACGACCGTCCTGGATGAGCGTATCCCGTACAAGGAGCTCGGCTCGCTGAACAATGAAGCCTGCCCATAGAACTGCAAGCTGATACTTCCGCCTGCTCGACTGGCTAGACCGAACAGACTGTTCTGGAGGCCGGAGGCGTAATGTACTGCAAAAACAAAAATGAGCTATGATTAGTTCACCAATTAAGTGGATGCGAAAGCATAAAAATTCACTAAGACATAGCCTCGCCCAGCAAGTAGGCCTGCAAGGCGATAGCTTTAAAAAAGCTTCGCTTCATGGATAAGACTGCATCTTTGCAGAAAATATCAAAGCGCCAACTTCGCTTAAAGCAGGAAGTGGCATAGCCCTAAGGGCTGATGTCATCAAAAGGGCATTATGGTCAAAAGTCATTATGACTGAGAGGACTTATTCAAGTCCTTCTCCTCAAACAGTACGGAGATGGCCCAAGTTATGGCTTCGTGCGAAAGCCCAAAGAAGAACTGTTCAGTTCTTAACTCCCTGGTGCAAGCAAAATAGGGAAGTTGAAGGGAAATGAGTTCCCTGATAAGGACAGATCATATTCGATCGTCCTAATGGTCAAATATCGACTCCAAGGAGGAAGACCACCATCTCTAATCTGGGAGAAGAGTCTCTTACCAGTGACAGGTCGCTCAATGACCGGAGGAGGAGGGCCCTCCGCTGCAGAAGTCGCTGCTTCTTTTCCCGCTCGTCTTTTGGGCGCCATTGAAGAGCTGTTAGAGCCTCAAGATCTCTGAATGAAAGGGAAGAAGAAGAGGAAGAGATAGAAATTTCTCTGAAAAAGGAGATCTTTTCCATGTTCAGCCCGATCGGGCTTTTATAGGCCAATCAGCGCCTGAAAGAGGCCTCGAAAAAGGCCCATGCCGCCGTTTCGAATTAATTCGAAACAGCGCCCGAAGCGCCTTCCCGAGAAGCGCCGGTTCAACTCTACTAAGAGTTAACTTCGCACTAGTGCAAAAGTGCGGACTTCGCACAATCCTTCAAGGCTTCGCTGAAAGACCTACCTTAGCCCTCTAAAAAGCGTGCTGCTCGCGGTACACACACCAGTCTCGCGAAGATCATTCGAAGGAAGGACTATGTCCTTAGCTCCGCACACAGTTTAGCCCAGCAATGGCCAAACTCTCAGTGAAAGTAAGCAAAATCAAAGGATCAGACGATGAACTTTCATTGATTCAAAAGCAAGGGTACATTTGATATTACATCAAATTGTGTTTAACACACCAAGTTACCTAACAAGGTCATTTGCATACAAGCGGTTTTATCTGCTCCCAGGCCAGACCAACGGGACAGGAAGAGCCTTCCTCCTGCATAAGGCTGTAATCAGTGGTGCCACAAGGACACGGTCATTTTTCTCCACAAAATGGCAGATCTTGCCAGGCCATTTTTTGTTGAAGCCTGGCAATAAAAACCTATCGCCGCCAACACGATAGATCACGTATAATGGGAATTGGCAGTGGTACCAGTGATCTAACAGGCGCGATACCCGCCTTCCTGAAGTGGATCGCCCCCAAAGGCCACCAAAGTTGAAAGTCGGCAATGATGCCGGCGATCCCAGGCGACGCCCATTATCTTGAAGCGGATCCTCTCCGATAAAGGCGGCGGCCAGCCTCACCTCAGAACGAATCATCACGGATAAGAGGCTGCCAACAGCCTCTGGGACGCGCACATCGCGCTGCCCCGAATTGTTCCTCCTGCTTAAAAGTAAAGCTTCAACCGGGAAGCATAAGGCGATTTCATGGTTTCTTCCATCAAGTTACCAGACTGGCAAGCATAGCTCACTGCAAGGCAAATTGGAGCAAGTTAGCAGTCAAGCACAGAAAGAGCTGCAAAACATTAAGTCAGATTCTTCAGCGGCAAAGTGATCCGACTTCAGTCAAAGCAGAGGATAAGCCCCGTCTGCACAGCAACCATGGGCTGGCTCAGCAAACGCCAAGTCCTAGCCTCACCTCTATGGCAAAGTCAGACACAGTCTCAACATTCACCAATATGGCAAGACTGGCTCAACCTTTGAAGAGACCAAGTCCTAAGTTCTGCCTGTGTAGCGGACTTAACATGCAGTGATCTTTCTCTGATCAAATCAAGACGATGGCTTCGCAGAGAGCCATGATGAGATCCTTCTCTGCAGATCAGCCAAGTGCAAGATGAAGATCGAGGGAAGTTAATTCCTAAAGCAGCTGTCAAAGCTAAACTAAGGGAGATGAATTCCCTAAAATCGGTGAAGTCGTTGAACGATCAAGACTTACTGGTCCTTGGCCGGTTAGACAACCAGAGTGGGTTTTCCCACTAATCAGAGATCTGAGTATCTCTTTCAAACCAAGAGAAGAGAAGAAGGCAAAACATTTCTCTTCAGAGGACCTCAAGCGTCCTATTTATAGGCCCCATGGCCTGAGCGCAACCACCCCAAGCGTGGAAGCACGAGCGCGTTCAGGCATTTATTGCGCCTTGATGGAAGGGACGTTTTTCCCTTGAAACCGTGCAAAGGGAGAAAACGTCTCCCTCATAAAAGGCACTTATGGCGCCTTGAATAAAGGGAATATCCTCCCTTGGAAACGTGCAAATCGGAGAACATCTCTCTCGATTGGCGCGAAAGAAGGAATGATCCTCCTCGTAACCGCCCCCACGGCAGTTGGCTTTGAAAAGGCAACAGGAGTTCCAAAGCGGACTTATTTCTTGAAAGCCCAGATACGGAGCTACCCCGACGCGAAGCTACTCGCGAACCAGTGCAATTCTTCGGCGAATTCATCCCAAAGCAGGATTGGAAGCGAAGCTGAACTCAACCATCATGGCGACGTTCATACTCCACATACCATCACAGCAGTTCAAAGTGTTTCGGAGTCTGAGCTATTGCAGACTCTCGAAAACTTTGAAGGGGGTCTTGTTGACACTTAAAAAAAGACAAGATTCTCATTGGTCGAACGATGTCTAAACTTGTTGACATTTACAAAGACAAGGACAGACGAGCTGAAGACCAGTTTTCACCCACCTCCAAGGGACAAGGAAGCAGCTTGGACTCCACTGATCCAGCAAGCAGAACAGTGAACCCGATTGTTTCTAACAGACCTCAGCAGGTCTAAGATGCTAGCATTTAGCATTACATTAGCCCAAGGAGATAGCCTCGATTGAGAGGCTAGCATCATCCAGAGCATCGCCAGGAAGCTAACTGATAGCTTCGCCGAAAAGCCTCTTTTCGGACCTCGCCAAGAGTTACCTCTAGCTCCGGTATGAGCTTCAAAGCGGGCAGCTCCGATATCAGCCTGCTATGGTCAACCTTTGACCAATCAAATCTCCTGATGAGATCGGATCCAATCTGATCAAATCCGATTAGGATTCAAATATGGCGGGTGATTGCCGCAATCTCTTGACTCTCTTGAAACGAGTAAGAGAATCAGAGAAAATCCTCCAACGAGATGGAAAGGATCAAAACAAATCGGAAAGATCGACCGACTTGCCATTTCCTAGCTCCGCAGAAGCTATCCTAGCCTCGCAGCAAGGCTACTTTCTAAATTCAAACAGATTCGGTTCATCTGTTTCCATATCTTCAAGGGGACGATTATACCCTTGCTTTCCCTATAAATAGCCCATCAAGGGTACAGGGACAGAGGGGGATCAGATCGGGAGAGACTTCAAAAGAAAAAAAAAGAGAGGACTCCACAAGCAGAGGCTTCTTTACAACGCACCGTGCGTTCTCGAATTCAGAGACTTTTAGAGAAATACTTCTCTCTTTCAGGGTGGTGATACCCTAACAACCTCTTTTCCTCAAGGAATCTCCGGAACCAGGCGAGAAGGAATTCCTCACAAAAGGCGGTTTTGAGAAGTAGCAAGAGGGTTCTACCAACCCTCTATTCTCTGATTCCCGGAACCAGGCGAGAAGGGAATCTCATCGCTCGCATCGTCAAAGGGACAAAGTGGTCGCGCGCTGACCAGACTCCTATCGGCACACTTCTCCAGAATCTCTGAGGAGATCTACTTGTAATCTTTTTTTAAGAATACTTGTAATTTAGCTCCTCAAACTCTTTTTTGTAAGTTTTCCCCTTTGCAAACATAATGGAAAACACCCACCTTTGACATTCTTAACATCCAAATTTGGAAGGTTAAGATGTCTTTGTACCTCAAGGCCCTAGGCATTCATGTTTACCTTGCCATCACTAATGATTATTATTTAAATGGCAAGAATCTTGAGGCTAATGCAAAAGCCCTTTATGCTTTTAAAGAGTACCCTAAATGATGACTATTTATCTAGGGTTTTTAATGTTGATTCGGATTTTGTAACTTGAACATCATCACCTCCCTTGGCGAAAAGGATCTATATTATGCCGGGAGCGATTCGGACGTTGGAAGCGACACATCCAATGTGTGCTACATGGTCTAAGGGGATAACCCCTTGAGGTAACTACCGAATCCGAGGATGAGGATGTTAACATGTCATATGAAGAGCTTTCTACATTTTGTCAATTATTGCTTGAAAAATATGACATGATTAAGAAAGATAATAAAAATTTGAAAAAGAAATTTGATTGCATTCATATAGAATAAGATTCATTTAAATTTAAGATTGCATGCTTAGAAAAGGAAAATAAAAATTTGAAAAATGAGAATGTTTCCCTCATGTCTAAATTGATTGATCTTTGTGAAGGAAACACAAGTTTGAAAAATGAAATTATTTTGGTGGGAAAACAAAAAGAAATTATTTTGCAAGAAAATAACTTTTAAAAAGAAAATTTGTTGAAAAAGAAAAAGAAAATGTTTTTCAAAAGAAAAAGAAAAAGATTTTATATCTCATCATGCTTTACATGCCACCACTAATGAGATTAAAGATTTGAAAAATAAAATGGATTGTTTGAGTTCAACTTTGAACTCTTATGCATTAACCATACTAGATTGGAGTCCTTGTTTTCAGAGAAACAAACTCCACACATTCATGCACAACATCATCATGCATTTGCTTATGTTGCACGTCACGATCATACACATTCACATAAGCATTCTAAGGTGTACACATGTACACATTGTGGCCGCAAAAGCCATTTAGCAAAATTTTGTTATGACAAGTTGCATCATTTTAATTTGCTAATAAAAATTTTTGGGTTCCTTACAAGACTAACCCCAAAGGACCCAAGAAAATATGGGTACCAAAACCCCCACCTTTTGTTTTTGATGTAGGTGAGGGCTCTCACAAGACGTGAGAGATTTGGTGCCTTGATGGTGGTTGCATTGTAAGTTCACCTAGAGGGGGGGTGAATAGGTGATGGCTAACCTAATGGTCACTTAATGACAAATAATGTGGAAATTAAAAACTATTATGACCTAAACTAAAACTATTTAAACTAAACACCACGTATAACACAAGAGTGTTGCCGAATTCCCGTGAAGGGCTCTGGACAAACTCCTCTAGATTCTCCTAGATAAGGGTTGAGGTGCCGCGTTGGCTCTCTTAGTTAAATACAAGTGTTAGCAAACAACCCAAGCATGTATATCAAAATAGCACACAATGAATATATCAAGTATATAAAGATAGACAATAAAAGTATGCAAGATATAATGACAAAGAGAGAGAGAGAGAGTGAGCAATCGCAAACACAAGGGATTTGTTTCGAGGTTCGAGCACCCTTGCTCTACATCCCCGCCTTCGACACACGAAGGATTTCCACTATAATCGATCCCAATGGATCACCCGGTGCCGCAACACCTACAACTCTCGGACTCCCTAGTCCGTACACACCGCAAGCCCACCGGCTCGCCGAGGCCGCACCTCAAACACAGAGTTCACACACGAACTCGAAACCACCGCGAGCACACTTGCCCGCCTCCTCAAAGTACAAAGAAAAGATCTTTGGTGATCACAACACTTTGATCACCTAAAAGCACTCTCACTACAACACTCCTATAGAATGAATAATCAATGGATGCTCAAGTGTTTGTGTGAGAAAAACAAGGAAGAGAATGGTGGAGGAAAACTCAAAGAATCACTTTAAACACTCTTGATAAAATCTTCCCTTTTGATTGGAAGTATTAGCTCTCAATTTAGTGGAGAAAACTCTTTTAATGGAGTGGGAAAAACTGGCTCAAAATCCACTAGAAATCTTGGTGAAAAACAATGCCCAAACCCCCAAATTTATAGGGCTAGAAAAACTAGCCGTTGGAGGTCTGTCAGGCCTAACGGTCGACCGGCCGGTCGACCGGCAACGGTCAAAAATCCGACCGTTGGAGCCTCCGGTCGACCGCCCGGTCGACCGAAAAGAACAGAGAGCACTGCTCTCAGTTCCGGTCGACTGGGTCGGTCGACCGGCCATCTGCCAGGTCAAGACGTGCACGTCGTGCACGTCGGTCGACCGAGCCGGTCGACCTACTTCAGCCCTAGTCGACTTGGTAGGTCGACTAGTCGACTTGGCTGAAGCCTGGAACAGAAAAACTGGGATTAAAACTTGGTCTTTTTGATTGAAATAAAATCCCATAAATACTTAGTAAATCTACAAAAATAGTTTTACCATTATACATTGATAACAAACATGCTTGCACAAAATCAAGGCATGTTATAAAAGATTTGGACTATTTTTGTAATATGGAAATATTGGTTCAAATGAAAACTTGTATTTTTCTAAAACTTGTTTTCCAAACTTCTTCATAATACAAAAATAAGATATTTTGAATTCATTAAAGCATAGTGTGTATGGATATGATCCACTACACAGTTAAGATGAAATATCTATATTTTTGGCATTAAGCTCTAAATATGGTTTTGGATAAAAGACATGCATATAAGAAATTCCAAAAACAAAAAGTATTTTTCCAAAATGAAAGTCTTTTCTAAATCTGAAAATTCTTTTATGAAAAGGCAACTAAATCAAGAGTGTATGTGTGATATGTTTTGAGCAATCCACCAACTATTCTATCCTTTACATTTTATCTAAAAGTAAAAATCTTATACCTAGACACAAGTCTTCATCTTTTTGAAATCTTCACTTGAAGCCTTCTCATCTTCTAGACTTGGTCCAAACACGATCCAACGAGCTCAACTTTTGATGTGGTCTTGATGTATAGGCTCGTGAATCAACCGGTGCTAGCTCCAAAACTTGACTTTAAATCCTTTGTTGAAACTCCACACCTACTAAGATCTTGATAACAAATCTGTCATTAAACACAAGATCATTAGTACTATAACTACATGGGTTAATCATCATCAAAACTAGAGTGATGGGCCATTGGGCCAACAATCTCCCCCTTTTTGATGATGACAAAACTCATAAAGTTATATATGCATGGATTAAAGTAAAGCTTCAAGGAAGCTCCCCCTTAACTCATGCATAACACAAAATAATAAATATATGCAATAAAGCTCACAAACATGTATGCAAATGAATGAAGATAAAACAAAATAAATTTTTTCTCCTATTTGCAAAGCAAAACATATATGCATAAACATAAATATTCTCAAACATGCATATAAACCCAAATACTTCTCCCCCTTTTTGTCAATCATCAACAAAGGGGTTAAAGTAAAACAAAATCATCAAAAAAAATTTTCTCCCCCTTTTTGTCCGAAAGAAAGAACCAAAGAAGGGGTAAACCAAATCAATCAAGAAAGGTTATATGCGATATACATTCATAAAGAGGAAGACTGTAACGCCCCGATCCCGGCGGGTACGAAGACGTTACTGCAACGTATATACGCAGGTCAGAAATACCCTCACGTATATACGCTAAGCATCAGTACAGGCCAGAATCAGAGTACGGAAGCAAGTGGTGCATTATACATTCCAACATGTGAGTATAATTACAAAGTTATCACCAGAGATGACAAATATTACAATAATATTACATCACCAATAGGCGCAAATGCGAGAATACAAAGAGATGTACAAGAGTGAACAGTATAAAAGGCACTCACGAGTTTACAAAAGGAAAACTCGAGAGGCACACAGGGGGCCTGGAAGGATAGAGCTTCAGATGGTCTGCTGGAGATCCACGCTACCGCTGCGCCACTATGACCAACAACTGGGGGAATCCACACGCTCCAAGCTCCATGACCTGGACATGAGAATCCAGGAGAGTCAGATAGAACTCCCCAGGTGAGTGGTAATACAAAAGCCAGATGGCGTGCTGAGATAAGTACAAGTGTATCGATAAAACCGAATCATAATCATGCATTGAAAACCGTGTCGTGAGCATAAGCATGTATAAGCAGGTAGATATATAACAAGTGATATCAAGCAGGAAGTACTCATGGTATGGTAAGATAGGAACATGAGACTGATGGAATGGAACACAAGGAATAAATCAGGGTATGAGCAGCGAATATTATAATAATCATAAAACAGAAATCCGATGTAAAACCCAATAGAAGTAAGCTCGGTAAAGCATACAACGGATCCATAGTTGGCATCTTTTATTATTATTATTACTCGTCTTACCCTGATGTCTAGATATGTGAACTAGCGTCCCAGTACACATATATCCACATCTGAGTAAAGCAAGGTTGTTATTGAAAACCAACGTGGGTATCAACGAACAATGTTTACAGTGGGTCCCGTGCATACCCGGGACCACGGCCCAGGATGTTCCGTTGCTTGGTGATGGAACCTACCGCAAGGCGATTCAGGAGGGTCTTATGGATGCCTGATTGGTAGTCAAAAGTGCATTTTTATCATCATATTTACCATCACATTTTCATATTTATTCATTTAATTCTGCACATTTATTAATAATTTATAATTTATTGTGTGCAGGCCTCGAATTATTATGTTAACAATAAATAAAGCCTAAAGAGCCCAAAAGCCCAGATCCAAGCCCATATTTGAAGCCCAAGAGTAAAAGTGCAAATATCAATTGTCAAAGTGCAATTATGCAAGGGCTAAAGTTGCAATTATTAAAGATGAGGGAAGGATAGAATTCTACCCAACCCTAAACTCTTGCAGGATGAGGATAAAAGCCAAAGAGAGTGCAAAGATAAAAATTCAAAGAATTCGGATTCAGACTGTACACGTTTTAGTGTTTAAATCATAACTTTTGCTACAGTTATGCAAATCCGATGATTCAAGATGCTCCAGAAAGAAGACTTGAAGACCTACAACTCTTATGTTGATCAAACTTTCCAATTCAATCCGTAGATAAGCTGATTTCGGCGATCAATATGATAAGAAGTTGCAGGACAGATTTGAATTTCTGGAGATAAGATCTTTTTGGGAGAGTTGTACTAGGACTCTACATCTTCCAACACCTATAAATATCCCTGCAGATGCAACACAGAGAGTACACAGTCCAGAGAAGAGCCAAGGGCCAAAGTTAGGGTTTTTAGGTTTTCTTTCCACCTTTGTATATTTTTTATTTTCTTTTTGTAAAAGCTGAGAGGAGATGATGTATTCATGGAGGAAGGGATCTGCTTGTACTGATGGTGACAGTCGGTGTAAGTGTTATTTTTCCACCATTGTTTAATAATCGAATCAAGGCTTGTTTTATTTTATTCTTGTATTATTCTAGTTTCTTTTATTCTTATTTTAATCTTGTATCTACTTTTTTCTATTTGTTCTCTAATGTCTTGCCCACCATGAGATCCAACTGCTTCGAGAATACCTAGCCGAAGAAGGAACCTTGACGGCCCAATGGCGATGAACAGGTCTTCATAGCTTGTTTTTCATTTCGTAGAGTAGATTAAGAAGGCGGACGATCCCATAAGCCGTGCTTGTACACCTTCCAAGAAAAGGGAAATCATCGCAACGGTTCAAACGGCAAGCAGACTAAAGAGATAAGTTTTCTTTCTTTTTCTTTCTTTTCTTTTTTGTAGATTAAATACAACTCATCTCCATATTCTTTTCTACCACCCATTGTAAATACCACTTCCTTTCTAACTTAACAAATAAAAATAAAAACTTTAGAGAAACTTGCTTAACGCTTCCATCGCAGTCCCTCCCTGAGGATCACGACCCGCATAGCCCTGCTACCGCGGATTAGAACTGAGACTTGCACATCTATTCTTAAAACTAACATATAATATTTTGTGTGCAGGAAAAATCAGTCAACAAATTGGCGCCGTTGCGGGGAGGGACGGTAAGTTTATCTCTAAAACAAAAATTTAATTTTTAACTAATTCTTTATTCTTTTCTGTTTGCAGGTTTGGAGAACAGGAAACAGAAACATAGCAGCAGCAGTGGACATATTGCTATTCTGTGCCTCTGCCCTCGAAGGCAGAGCACCAGAACCCACTGTTTTGCCGCGGATCCGCGGCCAGAGCCGCGGAAACGCGGCAACAGTGGTGAATTACTGATCCAAATTTTTGCAGGGTGCTTCAAGTTAAAAATTCTGCTTTCTGCTCTGTTCTGATTTGTTCTGTGATATACCTGTAAATTGCTAATAATTCAACAGTAAATTATTGGTTGTTAAAAATAAAATTTGATTAGACGTTTGCATATTAGGCACGTGTCTTTTCAATTATTTTTATTTACTGTTGAAGAGTGCTGGAGGAGCAAGGTACGTACGCATTGCATGTAGAATAGGACTCATCTCTTGGTTGATTTTCTGCTTTGAGTGATTCTTATCTATTTATCTTGTACACTTGCACTAATTCATCTTAAGGGCATAACCCATTAACAAGATAAGGTGGGGATTTCATCACCCTTCCTTAGCCCAAAAATCATATCCCAAGCACTCACTAACCCAAGCCTAACTAAAAAAGAGTAGACGTTGGCCCTAGGGACATCTCGGACTCAATTAGAAGATTATCCTAAGGGGGAACGGTGTTGGAAGTTGACTCCTGCCAAATCAGTGTCTAGGAAGGGGATTGAGGGCCGAAAGCCCGAAGTGTGGTGGTTATTTAATTAAGGAACGTCTTTGACGGAAAACCTCCCACCACTCTTGCCCTGACCTGGCTGATTAACTTGTGGTCAAAGTCTGCACCCAACCTCCTGTGGACGGTCTAACCAGTTAGGAGTCGTCTAGGTCATAGGTCTACCCTAACTTAGGTTAGAATTTTTCTTTTTGTTTGTTTATTTGTTTGTTGTGTTTGTGTTGGCGTGATATGGCATATAAGAATAATTCCAATTTTAATCCATATTACACCCCTAACTATTATTCGGATATTACCAACCCGGCATACCCTAACTTTGATCAACCTAGTGTGCCGGAATGGTCTTATCCGAATGAATATAACCCACACCCTCCATCTTATGACTATAATTTCCATAATAATTTCAACTCGTCACAGAGTTCATGGGGTTTCGAGTCCCCCGAGTCTAATTCTCAACCAAATTGTCCTCCATATCCATCTAGTCCACATTCTTCCCAAGATTCATACTCAGATCCACCCATTCAGAATAGAAATCCATCTATCTTGGAAATGATGAGTATAAATAAGTCCAAGCAAAAATCACCATCAATCTTAGACATGATGATACGTGAGTCCACCGACTCACAACTTTATCACGATTACCCGTCCTATTTTCAAGTCCAATCAGAACATGATCCACCTATCGACTATGAAGGGATGCTAGCTGCCATGACTGAGGCTAAATTAGCCCGTGATCATGACATAGATTTGATGGTTCAATGCTTACGTTCTCACCGTCCGGCTGATTCTGATATCGCTGACCACTCGCTTAGAGCCGACGAACCAAGTTGCTTTGGACAACAAGATTCTAATTCAGTACCATCATGTGAACTTGCCGAAACTCCAATTTTTGATAACTTGGCAAGTTTTTCCTTTCCTGAAATAGAACTTGAGCATGAATATGATCATGATCTCCCACTTGATGATTCAATTTTATTTCCTGCTCCAATAATGACTCCAGTGTCTCCACCTGATTTCACTTCTCCCGAGTCAACATTGGATCCTATTCCAATTCATTATGAAATTGAATCACCCATTTTAGATGATCATATTAAACTTGACCTAGATTCTCACAATCTCTTTACTTCTGAAATTGATTGTACAATTCTGACGGACGATGTTGACCTTAGTTTTGAAGAATTGTATGGCGATGAGCTAGAATTCCTTAATATTGGAAGTAAAGAGATATCATCCATATTAGGTCACATTCCATTGTGGGAAGAAGATTGTGGACTTGAGTTTCAATTTCTTAACTTGGACCCAATTCTTGAACCTAGTCCGACTCCTGAGCCCTTACTTGATTTGAGCATTTTCCCTGAGTCGGTATTCGTTCCCGCACCTATATTGTCCAAGTCAATAATTCCATCTTTTCATACTCCATTTTGGGACAAGGAGGTTGAGACAATTAACTCTGAAATTTATTATGAAATTTGGAAATTTGATGGGGTGGAAATACTAAAAAATGATTATATATATATTTTAGTGGGTTATGTAAGGAAAGTTTCTGGTGGGTTCCACCAAATTATCTGTTATCTTGATTGGGCCGCATTTCGTGGACCAATTAGACCACCTCCGGAACCACCACCTTAAGGTAACTTCCGCCTTCCCTTGTTCTGTTTCATGCATATATGCATTCATTCATACATTGAGGACAATGCATGAGATAAGTGTGGGGGTGGGCTCTACTAACATACTAACATAGGTAGACACTAACAAAATTTGCTAAAAAAAAAAAAAAAAAAATTTAAAAAAAAATGTTATAAAAAGGAAATATTTTGACTTATTTTTTGAAAGAAATCTAAGTTAGTTTTAAGGATTAGGAAAATCATGATTAGGATTTCTAAAGACTTGGTCAAAATAAATAAATTGTTTAAATTTTAGGTATAGGAGAGAAATTGAATAAATAATTAGTCTTGATTTTTACCTTAATGAAATGTGCATACCAAATGCATATCTAAGATTCTAAGACAAAGACCTTGTGCCTCATAAAAAAAAAAAAAAAAAAAAGAAGAAGAAAAAAATCACCAATTAAGCTGATACATGTGCCTCAAGAAGCATAAGTATTCATGCCTAAAGGTGAGTAAATAAAATAAAGTCCTTAGTTTTGGGGCCTAGTTCACTCGAATTTGAGTCCGCGGGGTGTTTTCTCACCTGGTGCCCTAAAGCCAACCGGTTTGGGAGTCATCGACTTTAAGTTCGCTACATGGGTGGATTAGAAAGCCTAAGAAAACTAAGAAATATAATATATGTATTAACACATCTAATAATCAATTAGTTAGGTATGAGGGCCTCAAGAAGCCTTGATACTTATACGAAAGAAAATTAGATGAGCTATACATACCAAAAAAAAAAAATATATTAACACATCTAATAGTCAATTAGTTAGGTATGAGGGCCTCAAGAAGCCTTGACACTTACACGAAAGAAAATTAGATGATGTTATAAAAATAATAAAGAGGCATGAGAGTCCAAGTTAAGGAATTCCTAGATTCACAAGGTGCGTATGACTTTTGGTAACGAAAAAGACTATATTAGAAATTCAATTTTAATCCTTACCTAAAATGGAAAACAATTGACTTTATAAAGACTAGGTTTGAAGAATGAATAAAAATGATAATCCTAAAACTTATAGACTACTTAGTCTCTTCAATAATAATTCAAATATTTTCCTTTTTTATGGATTTTGTGGGTGTAATCCGCTGAAAACCCTCACGAGACAACACTCGTCCTCTAGGGTAACCTAGAGGTTTAACGGCTTGTTGCACGTGCTAAGTGCAATCGTGATTCCTACGAAAGTGAGTTAGGTTAGATTAACTTTTTCTTTTCTTTGTTTTTACTCGAGGACGAGCAAAAAGATAAGTGTGGGGGTGTGATTGGTAGTCAAAAGTGCATTTTTATCATCATATTTACCATCACATTTTCATATTTATTCATTTAATTCTGCACATTTATTAATAATTTATAATTTATTGTGTGCAGGCCTCGAATTATTATGTTAACAATAAATAAAGCCTAAAGAGCCCAAAAGCCCAGATCCAAGCCCATATTTGAAGCCCAAGAGTAAAAGTGCAAATATCAATTGTCAAAGTGCAATTATGCAAGGGCTAAAGTTGCAATTATTAAAGATGAGGGAAGGATAGAATTCTACCCAACCCTAAACTCTTGCAGGATGAGGATAAAAGCCAAAGAGAGTGCAAAGATAAAAATTCAAAGAATTCGGATTCAGACTGTACACGTTTTAGTGTTTAAATCATAACTTTTGCTACAGTTATGCAAATCCGATGATTCAAGATGCTCCAGAAAGAAGACTTGAAGACCTACAACTCTTATGTTGATCAAACTTTCCAATTCAATCCGTAGATAAGCTGATTTCGGCGATCAATATGATAAGAAGTTGCAGGACAGATTTGAATTTCTGGAGATAAGATCTTTTTGGGAGAGTTGTACTAGGACTCTACATCTTCCAACACCTATAAATATCCCTGCAGATGCAACACAGAGAGTACACAGTCCAGAGAAGAGCCAAGGGCCAAAGTTAGGGTTTTTAGGTTTTCTTTCCACCTTTGTATATTTTTTATTTTCTTTTTGTAAAAGCTGAGAGGAGATGATGTATTCATGGAGGAAGGGATCTGCTTGTACTGATGGTGACAGTCGGTGTAAGTGTTATTTTTCCACCATTGTTTAATAATCGAATCAAGGCTTGTTTTATTTTATTCTTGTATTATTCTAGTTTCTTTTATTCTTATTTTAATCTTGTATCTACTTTCTTCTATTTGTTCTCTAATGTCTTGCCCACCATGAGATCCAACTGCTTCGAGAATACCTAGCCGAAGAAGGAACCTTGACGGCCCAATGGCGATGAACAGGTCTTCATAGCTTGTTTTCATTTCGTAGAGTAGATTAAGAAGGCGGACGATCCCATAAGCCGTGCTTGTACACCTTCCAAGAAAAGGGAAATCATCGCAACGGTTCAAACGGCAAGCAGACTAAAGAGATAAGTTTTCTTTCTTTTTCTTTTCTTTTCTTTTTTGTAGATTAAATACAACTCATCTCCATATTCTTTTCTACCACCCATTGTAAATACCACTTCCTTTCTAACTTAACAAATAAAAATAAAAACTTTAGAGAAACTTGCTTAACGCTTCCATCGCAGTCCCTCCCTGAGGATCACGACCCGCATAGCCCTGCTACCGCGGATTAGAACTGAGACTTGCACATCTATTCTTAAAACTAACATATAATATTTTGTGTGCAGGAAAAATCAGTCAACAATGCCCTTATCAAGATGGTACCAGGAAGGAGGGAGCCAGCTCTCCCTCGGTCCCCTGGAGGCCCACAGGTCAGACGGAAGTTTTAGTTGCACAACATGCCTAATACCACTGTAAACACGAACATATATTGATAGCCGCAAATTTCCCCCGACCCGATGTAAGTTGTCTCATTTTACGGTTATTCGATGATTATCAGATCCCGGGAATGAGCAGGAATAAGTCAGGAATATCAGGAATACATGTGTATCAGGAGTACAGTTTGTACTATCAAGATGTCAGTTATCATTCCGTTATCGTGATAATCATGAGAGTCAAGTATATCATGCCAGGTGTCAAGGGATAGCATGACAGGAGGATGATATTTGGCAGGTGACCAATCATGTCAGGAGATTAATATTAGTCCAGTGGCAAGTCATGTCATAACAAGGGGCCTTGCCAAGAAGTAGCAGGTCTGGTGTTAGGTGATAACACTTTAGTTGTCAGGTGATACGAACAGGTGTTAAATAGTAGCATGTAGTTAACAGGTATGAAATAATGGCATGTCAAGTGTTAACATATCAGGTAAATACATGGCATGTGATAGAGCAGTAGCTGAGCACAACCAAGCGGAGCTGAGCAAGCTGGAGGCACAGATAGCAAACAGTATTTAACACTGGAGCGTCTGGCAAGGTTACCGGGACAACTCGGTTTAAGGTACGAGTAGAAAATCCGGCAGCCTCTCGCCTAGACGAATCTAGTGGTAAAGTGCTGAGTGCTGATCATGATAACCAGGCGGAGCTGAAGAACCTGACGGTCCCAATCACCTCTCTTTCAAGATAGTGAGAGACCGGAGGCTGAAGGACGGAGAGACCTGTCGGTTCCAATCACTTCCCTTTCGAGATCGTGAGAGACCGGAGGCTGAAGGGTCCGGAAGTCAAGTACGCTCGGGGTTTAAGCGCACTCTCGGTGGCTACTAGCCATCCCAGGGTGGGCAGAAACCCAGAGTCCAACGACCACGAAGGGTCGGCCACGCATGGTATAAAACAGTAAAATACATATAAACATGGAATAAAATACATGTCGACCCGACAAGGCGGGGAAACCCAAATGGAGGCGAGAGCGAGGACACTCGGATAATCACCAAAAATGCCGAAAAGTTCGAAATCCATGGAACTCGCGCACGCGTTAGAAAGAAAGTGAAGAGGAGAGAGAAAGAGAGAGTGCACAGGGAGACGCGGGTTTTGAGAGTGAGACGCGGGGGTCGCAGACGCGGGAGTCGCGTCGCGGGAATAGCAGACGCGAAATTAGTGTCGCAAGAATGGCAGACGCGGGAATAGCAGACGCGGGATTCGCGTCGCATAGATGCCACAAACGCGAGGTTCGAGACCCGCGTTCAAGTCAGGACGCGAGGAGAACGCGGACGCGGACGTGGGTTCTGCGTCGCGTTAACACAAGAGGAACACAGACGCGGGCATGGGCTCCGTGCCGTGTCAATACAGGAACGTGCGGATGGCGTTAAGGAATTGTCTGGACGCAGGGTGAAGATCCGCGTCAGCAATCAACAGAGAGGAAGAGAGAAAGGGAAAGGTGATTTCGGGGTGGTGGTGTTTCTTTGGTGAAGAAGATGGATTTTGGTGGAGTAATGTAAAGGAGGTGATGATGAAGGTGATGTTTGGAGGTTGAAGTAGTGGAGATGGAGGTGGTGTTATGGTGGTAAAAGTAAAAATGGTGGTGAAGAGGGAAGCTTCTTAGTGGTGGTGATGGAATTTGTGGAAGGTGGTGAAATTGTCGCCGAAATGATTACCGGAATAATCGTGATCGATTACCGGAATAATCACCGGAGATGTTGCCGACGAAGAAGAGCTCGGCCCCAATCCATGGAGGGTGGCCGGCCTAGGTTATGGTGGTGGGGTGATGGTGAAATTGATGGTGGAAGTGAAGATGGTGGTGGTGACGTTGGTGTTGTCGTTTGAGTTGTTAACGAAATGATTACAGGAATAATCGTAAACGATTACCGGAATAATCATCAGAGATATGGCCGATGAAGAAGAGCTCGGCCCCAATCCAAGGGAGGTGGCCGGCTCTTGATGTGGTGATGGGGTGGTGGTTTTGTGGAGGGTTTTGATGGTGGTGGTATTTTTGGAGAAGGTAAAGGAGAAGGTGGAGGCTTTGGTGGAGTTGTTGGAGTTTGTGGTGGTTTACATGGAGATGGAGGAGGAAGAAGATGAAGGTAAGGAGTTGGAGAAGTTGTAGTGGTTGTTGTCGGTGGTGGTTAAGGTGTTGGTGAAGAGAAAAATGAAGTGGAAAGATGAAGGAAAGGTTTATATAGGAATTGGATTTGTGAAGGTAATGTAAAAAGTGTTTAGAGAGGGGATTTTTTGTAAAATGGAGGGGTTAGGTGGCTCTTTGGCCGGCCATGGTGATGGGAGAGGAGTTTGAGATATTTTGGAGAAGATATTTTTGGTGGAGGAGATATTTTTGGAGGAAGAATGTAGAAGATAATGGAAGAATGGAGAAGTTTGGAGAATTTGGTGGAAGGAAAAGGAAGGAAAGAAAATGGAAAAAGGAAAAGAAAATGAAAAAAGGAAAATATTTTCTTGGAAGAAAAAGGAAAAATAATTAGAGTGGAGGATTCCCGAGATTCAGTTACGGATGCGGAAAACTTTCGGAAAAATACCGAAATCGTCCGAAAATCAAGTATCTCGGAACGACCCGCAAAAATTCTCAAAAATCAAGAATATTATTCTAAGAATCATGATAAAATTCGTTTCAAGAAATTCTTTATAATTTTTAAATTAAAAATCCTGAAATCGGTCAGCGGCATTGGTCGACACCGGTTTTGAAGATTTTCATTTTAATTCAGGAAAATTTCAGAAAATCACAAAAAATCTAAAATATTGGAAAATGATGTTTAAAACTAAAATCGGTCAATCTAAATACTAGAAAGACTAAATTGAGCAATTCACTAGGATCGGGTTCTCGGTTCAGACTAGGGCTGACTCCGAGTTCACGAATCTAGATCCACAACAAAACGATCATATAAATAATTCATAATACAAAACAAATATAGGAAGTAAATAAAAAAATACGATCAAAAAATCGGAATACGCAACTAAGTACGTATTCAGGGAACGGGGTGTTACATTCCATCCACCTTACAAAAAATTGCGTCCTCGCAATTTCGATAAGGGGTAAAATGAACACAAAGAGGACAAGGACGGAATTTATACCAATTAAGATATGAAGCACTATAGGTAGGGCTCTCATGTTGACTGAACAATAATCAGAATATAAACATCCTCTGCACTTCCAGCTGTATATATCTTCGAACAATGCCGAATAATACAGACTGATAACACAGTTTTGCAATAGAATTCCCGCTGTACTGTATACTTAATGTCACTCTGAGAATAAGCCAGAATACTGAAGATAAAGATAACCATGATAGTCCTGAGCATAATAAAGAAGATCGATAATTGAGAATTCCGAATACCAGGCATCAATCACTCTGAAAGATATAGCCGAGAATGTAGAATATCCGTAGAGAATTTCGACAACTGACTTCTGAAAGATAACCCAATTAGGATCAATCCTGGGAATACCCGAGCACCATAGAGTCAGCCGAAGAGATCATATAATAGCTTTCTTCAGAACCAGCCACTACCTCTCTAGTCTACTCATATCTTAAGTTGGTATAAGGCTTCGAAAAACCAAAACAGGGGAAAGATGGAAGGGATTATGAATCAAAGGAAGGATGATCAAGAATAGATAACTCTGTACTTGTAGTTGGATTGTATAATCAGGACTCATGCATTTCAGTTGCAAATTTCTTTACCATTAATTTGCCGTCTGGACGTACTGAGGATGTAGAACCTAGGCTCTGATACCATCCTGTAACGCCCCGATCCCGGCGGGTACGGAGACGTTACTGCAACGTATATACGCAGGTCAGAAATACCCTCACGTATATACGCTAAGCATCAGTACAGGCAAGAATCAGAGTACGGAAGCAAGTGGTGCATTATACATTCCAACATGTGAGTACAATTACAAAGTTATCACCAAAGGTGATAAATATTACAATAATATTACATCACCGATAGGCGCAAATGCGAGAATACAAAGAGATGTACAAGAGTGAACAGTATAAAAGGCACTCACGAGTTTACAAAAGGAAAACTCGAGAGGCACACAGGGGGCCTGGAAGGATAGAGCTTCAGATGGTCTGCTGGAGATCCACGCTACCGCTGCGCCACTATGACCAACAACTGGGGGAATCCACACGCTCCAAGCTCCATGACCTGGACATGAGAATCCAGGGGAGTCAGATAGAACTCCCCAGGCGAGTGGTGATACAAAAGCCAGATGGCGTGCTGAGATAAGTACAAGTGTATCGATAAAACCGAATCATAATCATGCATTGAAAACCGTATCGTGAGCATAAGCATGTATAGGCAGGTAGATATATAACAAGTGATATCAAGCAGGAAGTACTCATGGTATGGTAATATAGGAACATGAGACTGATGGAATGGAACACAAGGAATAAAGCAGGGTATGAGCAGCGAATATGATAATAATCATAAAACCAGAAATCCGATGTAAAACCCAATAGAAGTAAGCTCGGTAAAGCATACAACGGATTCATAGTTGGCATCTTTTAGTATTATTATTACTCGTCTTACCCTGATGTCTAAATATGTGAACTAGCGTCACAGCACACATATATCCATATCTGAGTAAAGCAAGGTTGTTATTGGAAACCAACGGGGGTATCAACGAACAATGTTTACAGTGGGTCCCGTGCATACCCGGGACCACGGCCCAGGATGTTCCGTTGCTTGGTGACGGAACCTACCGCAAGGCGATTCAGGAGGGTCTTATGGATGCCCTTATCAAGATGGTACCAGGAAGGAGGGAGCCAGCTCTCCCCTCGGTCCCCTGGAGGCCCACAGGTCAAACCGGAAGTTTTAGTTGCACAACATGCCTAATACCACTGTAAACACGAACATATATTGATAGCCGCAAGTTTCCCCCGACCCGATGTAAGTTGTCTCATTTTACGGTTTATTCGATGATTATCAGATCCCGGGAATGAGCAGGAATAAGTCAGGAATATCAGGAATACATGTGTATCAGGAGTACAGTTTGTACTATCAAGATGTCAGGTTATCATTCCGTTATCGTGATAATCATGAGAGTCAAGTATATCATGCCAGGTGTCAAGGGATAGCATGACAGGAGGATGATATTTGGCAGGTGACCAATCATGTCAGGAGATTAATATTACTCCAGTGGCAAGTCATGTCATAACAAGGGGCCTTGCCAAGAAGTAGCAGGTCTAGTATCAGGTAATAACACTTCAGTTGTCAGGTGATACGAACAGGTGTTAAATAGTAGCATGTAGTTAACAGGTATGAAATAATGGCATGTCAAGTGTTAACATATCAGGTAAATACATGGCATGTGATAGAGCAGTAGCTGAGCACAACCAAGCGGAGCTGAGCAAGCTGGAGGCACAGATAGCAAACAATATTTAACACTGGAGCGTCTGGCAAGGTTACCGGGGCAACTCGGCTTAAGTTACGAGTAGAAAATCCGGCAGCCTCTCGCCTAGACGAATCTAGTGGTAAAGTGCTGAGTGCTGATCATGATAACCGGGCGGAGCTGAAGAACCTGACGGTCCCAATCACCTCTCTTTCAAGATAGTGAGAGACCGGAGGCTGAAGGACGGAGAGACCTGTCAGTCCCAATCACTTCCCTTTCGAGATCGTGAGAGACCGGAGGCTGAAGGGTCCGGAAGTCAAGTACGCTCGGGGTTTAAGCGCACTCTCGGTGGCTACTAGCCATCCCAGGAGTGGGCAGAAACCCAGAGTCCAACGACCACGAAGGGTCGGCCACACATGGTATAAAACAGTAAAATACATATAAACATGGAATAAAATACATGTCGACCTGACAAGGCGGGGAAACCCAAATGGAGGCGAGAGCGAGGACACTCGCCTAATCACCGAAAATGCCGAAATGTCCGAAATCCATGGAACTCGCGCACGCGTTAGAAAGAAAGTGAAGAGGAGAGAGAAAGAGAGAGTGCACAGGGAGACGCGGGTTTTGAGAGTGAGACGCGGGGGTCGCAGACGCGGGGGTCGCGTCGCGGGAATAGCAGACGCGAAATTAGTGTCGTAAGAATGGCAGACGCGGGAATAGCAGACGCGGGATTTGCGTCGCATAGATGCCACAAACGCGAGGTTCGAGACCCGCATTCAAGTCAGGACGCGAGGAGAACGCGGACGTGGACGTGGGTTCTGCGTCGCGTTAACACAAGAGGAACACAGACGCGGGCATGGGCTCCGTGCCGTGTCAATACAGGAACGCGCGGATGGCGTTAAGGAATTGTCTAGACGCAGGGTGAAGATCCGCGTCAGCAATCAACAGAGAGGAAGAGAGAAAGGGAAAGGTGATTTCGGGGTGGTGGTGTTTCTTTGGTGAAGAAGATGGATTTTGGTGGAGTAATGTAAAAGGAGGTGATGATGAAGGTGATGTTTGGAGGTTGAAGTATTGGAGATGGAGGTGGTGTTATGGTGGTAAAAGTAAAAATGGTGGTGAAGAGGGAAGCTTCTTAGTGGTGGTGATGGAATTTGTGAAAGGTGGTGAAATTATCGCCGGAATGATTACCGGAATAATCGTGATCGATTACCGGAATAATCACTGGAGATGTTGCCGATGAAGAAGAGCTCGGCCCCAATCCAAGGAGGGTGGCCGGCCTAGGTTATGGTGGTGGGGTGATGGTGAAATTGATGGTGGAAGTGAAGATGGTGGTGGTGACGTTGGTGTTGTCGTTTGAGTTGTTACCGAAATGATTACCGGAATAATCGTAAACGATTATCGGAATAATCATCGGAGATATGGCCGATGAAGAAGAGCTCGGCCCCAATCCAAGGGAGGTGGCCGGCTCTTGATGTGGTGATGGGGTGGTGGTTTTGTGGAGGGTTTTGATGGTAGTGGTATTTTGGAGAAGGTAAAGGAGAAGGTGGAGGCTTTGGTGGAGTTGTTGGAGTTTGTGGTGGTTTACATGGAGATGGAGGAGGAAGAAGATGAAGGTAAGGAGTTGGAGAAGTTGTAGTGGTTGTTGTTGGTGGTGGTTAAGGTGTTGATGAAGAGAAAAATGAAGTGGAAAGATGAAGGAAAGGTTTATATAGGAATTGGATTTGTGAAGGTAATGTAAAAAGTGTTTAGAGAGGGGGTTTTTGTAAAATGGAGGGGTTAGGTGGCTCTTTGGCCGGCCATGGTGATGGGAGAGGAGTTTGAGATATTTTGGAGAAGATATTTTTGGTGGAGGAGATATTTTTGGAGGAAGAATGTAGAAGATAATGGAAGAATGGAGAAGTTTGGAGAATTTGGTGGAAGGAAAAGGAAGGAAAGAAAATGGAAAAAGGAAAAGAAAATGAAAAAAGGAAGATATTTTCTTGGAAGAAAAAGGAAAAATAATTAGAGTGGCGGATTCCCGAGATTCAGTTGCGGATGCGGAAAATTTTCGGAAAAATACCGAAATCGTCCGAAAATCAAGTATCTCGGAACGACCCGCAAAAATTCCCAAAAATCAAGAATATTATTCTAAGAATCATGGTGAAATTCGTTTCAAGAAATTCCTTATAATTTTTAAATTAAAAATCCTGAAATCGGTCAGCGGCACTGGTCGACACCGGTTTTGAAGATTTTCATTTTAATTCAGAAAAACTCCAGAAAATCACAAAAAATCTAAAATATTGGAAAATGATGTTTAAAACTGAAATCGGTCAAATCTAAATACTACAAAGACTAAATTGAGCAATTCACTAGGATCGGGTTCTCGGTTCAGACTAGGGCTGACTCCGAGTTCACGAATCCAGATCCACAACAAAACGATCATATAAATAATTCATAATACAAAACAAATACAGGAAGTAAATAAAAAAATATGATCAAAAAATTGGAATACGCAAATAAGTACGTATTCAGGGAACGGGGTGTTACAAAGACGCTAAGTTAGCTTCCCTACACATATGCTTTGCATGAAGAAGGGATGACAAGCCCCAATTCACATAACACATATTATGTAATGCATAAGAGGAGATGTGAAGCTCCCCCTACACACGTGTACCACATAAAGAAGAGTGGTCAAGCTCCTCAATATACAATACACTCAACATGAATCTATATGTAGAAGAATGTTAAGCTCTCCTTGCATATAGGCAATACAAATCAAAAATTTTGAATTTTTCTTATAAAACAAAATTTTGAGTTTTCTCAATAAAACAAATCTTGAGAATTTTTCTTAAAATATTTATTTTCTTATCATAAACAACTTTGTGCTTTAAATATGTAAAACAATTTTAACTCAAGCACAAATAACAAATCATATATATGTATGAAAAGAGTATACCAATAGAAATTGATACATACATATATGGGAAAACAAAATATGAGTATATACAAAAGAAGTTCATATTGATACCAATTGAAAATATCCAATGATACCAATAGAAAAATAAGCTTAAGTGTATACATCATATAATCTATCACATGAAGAAGTCGAACTAGTTAAATGAAAATATTTGAAAACTAGTACGGAATCCTTCAATCAAGGAATAAAATAAAAATAGCAATAAAGCTTAATATTCCTTTAAATGAGACAATATGAAAATCATCATAAATTTTGTAAACATGAAAATCATCAAAAAAAAATTTTATTAAAAAAAATATTTCAAGGTATATGTATGTTTTGATAACACAAGAAGCATACATACATATCCCTAAACTCAATTGAGTCCATATATATAGATTTGCATGAAAGACAAATGACTCAAGAGGTATCCATGTATGTCTTAAAGTTTGGCAAAATAAACATATACATGAAATGAAAACACATGATCATAAAATAAATCCAAAAAATGGAATACAAGTTTAAAAATGTAGGATTATCAATACTAGGCTATACTAGCACACCAAATAGGCACAAATAAGCAATCAAACCCAACCATATATAGATTTATTTGTGACCCATAATATGTACTAGTATAAATCCTAGTGTTGACAAAAACTAACATTTAAACTAATATTCAATTCATGAAGCATCAAATCTTGAGAATACAAAAGAATTTAACCAATGGATTAAAAATAGGATCATGTGTATAACTTATAAACTAATTGAAGAATAAATAACTAGTATAAAATAGTTTTTGAACAACTAGTTAAAAATCCTTCAAATACATCAAATCATATATTTTTCATAAAACATAACTAAGTACATAAAGATTTAATCACTCATGGTCTATAAAGCTCAAAATGATCATGAAACTAAGTCATGAAATAATAAATGAAGATGTGAGTGTTAAAAAATCATGTAAATAGCATTTTTATGAAAATAGTCATTTAAGCTCAAAAAGATCATAAGTCACATTTTAATAATGAAAAAACATTTTTCATTAAAACACTAATCTTCATGGTATATGTATGATTTATCCAAAACTAACAATACACATACATATCCCAAACATAAAAGAGTCTATCAAATGTATTTGCATGAAGGCAAGAGACTCACGGGTATACATATATATTTATTAGATTTGAATTAGAAATACATATACATGAAGTAAAATCATAAAATTTGGCAAAGCATGTATAAATGAGAGAATCATCAAAACTAGTCTATACATGTGCATATAGTGGGTACAAATGAGCATGAAGTGCAAACATATAAATCAATTTGTTGTTCACTATTTGTACATGTATAAATACAAGTTTTGATAAAAACTACATTTAAACTAGTATTTACCACATGAAGCACAAAACTACATAAAACATGAACATGCAATATGATATCATGAAAATAAAAGCATGTACATAAATTAAGAGTTTAAAAATAGTTACCAACTAGGGAACTATGTTCCAAATCTCCAAACATGGTGGTTGTCCCACCAAAACTCCTTGATAGCGGTGCATCAAAAATATGTCCATCTAGTCCATGTGCAACCACCACCAAGGCACCAAATCTCTCACGTCTTGTGAGAGCCCTCACCTACATCAAATACACAAGGTGGGGACTTTGGTACCCATATTTTCTTGGGTCCTTTGGGGTTAGTCTTGTAAGGAACCCAAAAATTTTTATTATTAGCAAAATTAAAATGATGCAACTTGTCATAACAAAATTTTGCTAAATGGCCTTTGCGGCCACAATGTGTACATGTGTACACCTTAGAATGCTTATGTGAATGTGTATGATCGTGACGTGCAACATAAGCAAATGCATGATGATGTTGTGCATGAATGTGTGGAGTTTGTTTCTTTGAAAATAAGGACTCCAATCTAGTGTGGTTAAATGCACAAGAGCTCAAGGTAGAGTTCAAACAACTAATCCTATTTTTCAAAACATTAATCTTATTAGTGGTGGCATGTAAAGCATGATGAGATATAAAACTATTTTCTTAGTCTTTTTAGAAATATTTTCTTTTTCCTTTTCTTTTTCAAACATTTTTCTTTTCAAAGATTTATTTTCTTGAAAAACAACTTCCTTTTGTTTTTCCACCAAAATCATTTCATTTTTCAAACTAGTGTTTCCTTCACATAAATCATTCAATTTTGAAAGCAAGGAAACATTATCATTTTTCAAATTTTTATTTTCTTTTTCTAAGCATGCAATGTTACTTCTAAATGAATCATGTTCTATATGCATGCAATCAAGTTTCTTTTTCAAATTTTTATTATCTTTTCTTAGCATGTCATATTTCTCAAGTAATTGCTGGCAAAATGAAGTGAGCTCATCATATGACATGTTATCATCTTCTACCTCGGATTCGGTAGTTACCTCAAGGGGGTTATCCCCTTGGACCATATAGCATGCGTTGGAGGTGTCGCTTCCAACGTCCGAATCGCTCCCGGCATAATATAGATCCTTTTTGCCGAGGGAGGTGATGATGTTCCAAGCTACAAAAGCCGAATCAATGTTAGAAACCCTAGAAAGATATTCATCATTTAGGGTACATTTCAAAGCATGTAGGGCTTTTGCATTAGCCTCAAGATTCTTGCCATTTAAATAATAATCATTAGTGATGGCAAGGTAAACATGAATGCCTAGGGCCTTGAGGAACAAGGACATTTTAACCTTCCAAATTTGGATGTTAAGAATGTCAAAAGTTGGTGGTGACATGAAGTCCATGGTGTGTGTACAAAAATAGTAATTAGCCTAAAAAAGAGGATCTTTAACTCTAGGTTGTAAGACCCAAATCAGAGTATCAAGCTCTGATACCAATTGTAAGTTCACCTGGGGGGGTGAATAGGTGATGGCTAACCTAATGGTCACTTAATGACAAATAATGCGGAATTAAAAACTATTATGGCCTAAACTAAAACATTTAAACTAAACACCACGTATAACACAAGAGTGTTGCCGAATTCCCCGTGAAGGGCTCTGGACAAACTCCTCTAGATTCCCCTAGATAAGGGTTGAGGTGCCGCGTTGGCTCTCTTGCTTAAATACAAGTGTTAGCAAACAACCCATGCATTTATATCAATATAGCACACAATGAATATATCAAGCATATAAAGATAGACAATAAAAGTATGCAAGATATAATGACAAAGAGAGAGAGAGAGAGAGAGAGAGAGAGCAATCGCAAACACAAGGGATTTGTTTCGAGGTTCGAGCACCCTTGCTCTACATCCCCGCCTTCGACACACGAAGGATTTCCACTATAATCGATCCCAATGGATCACCCGGTGCCGCAACACCTACAACTCTCGGACTCCCTAGTCCGTACACACCGCAAGCCCACCGGCTCGCCGAGGCCGCACCTCAAACACAGAGTTCACACACGAACTCGAAACCACCGCGAGCACACTTGCCCGCCTCCTCAAAGTACAAAGAAAAGATCTTTGGTGATCACAACACTTTGATCACCTAAAAGCACTCTCACTACAACACTCCTATAGAATGAATAATCAATGGATGCTCAAGTGTTTGTGTGAGAAAAACAAGGAAGATAATGGTGGAGGAAAACTCAACGAATCACTTTAAACACTCTTGATAAAATCTTCCCTTTTGATTGGAAGTATTAGCTCTCAATTTAGTGGAGAAAACTCTTTTAATGGAGTGGGAAAAACTGGCTCAAAATCCACTAGAAATCTTGGTGAAAAACAATGCCCAAACCCCTAAATTTATAGGGCTAGAAAAACTAGCCATTGGAGATCTGTCAGGCCTAACGGTCGATCGGCCGGTCGACCGGCAACGGTCAAAAATCCGACCGTTGGAGCCTCCGGTCGACCGCCCGGTCGACCGAAAAGAACAGAGAGCACTGCTCTCAGTTCCGGTCGACTGGGTCGGTCGACCGGCCATCTGCCAGGTCAAGACGTGCACGTCGTGCACGTCGGTCGACCGAGCCGGTCGACTGACTTCAGCCCTAGTCGACTTGGTAGGTCGACTAGTCGACTTGGCTGAAGCCTGGAACAGAAAAACTGGGATTAAAACTTGGTCTTTTTGATTGAAATAAAATCCCATAAATACTTAGTAAATCTACAAAAATAGTTTTACCATTATACTTTTATAAACAACATGCTTGCACAAAATCAAGGCATGTTATAAAAGATTTGGACTATTTTTGTAATATGGAAATATTGGTTCAAATGAAAACTTGTATTTTTCTAAAACTTGTTTTCCAAACTTCTTCATAATACAAAAATAAGATATTTTGAATTCATTAAAGCATAGTGTGTATGGGTATGATCCACTACACAATTAAGATGAAATATCTATGTTTTTGGCATTAAGCTCTAAATATGGTTTTGGATAAAAGACATGCATATAAGAAATTCCAAAAACCAAAAAGTATTTTTCCAAAATGAAAGTCTTTTCTAAATCTGAAAATTCTTTTATGAAAAGACAACTAAATCAAGAGTGTGTGTGTGATATGTTTTTGAGCAATCCACCAACTATTCTATCCTCTACATTTTATCTAAAAGCAAAAATCTTATACCTAGACACAAGTCTTCATCTTCTTGAAGTCTTCACTTGAAGCCTTCTCATCTTCTAGACTTGGTCCAAATACGATCCAACGAGCTCAACTTTTAATGTGGTCTTGATGCATAGGCTCGTGAATCAACCGGTGCTAGCTTCAAAACTTGACTTTAAATCCTTTGTTGAAGCTCCACACCTACTAAGATCTTGATAACAAATCTGTCACTAATTAAATATAAGATCATTAGTACTATAACTATATGAGTTAATCATCATCAAAACTAGAGTGATGGGCCTTTGGGCCAACAGCATGGACTTGATGGACATACTTTTGATGCACCGCTATCAAGGAGGTTTGGTGGGACAACCACCATGTTTGGAGTTTTTGGAGCATAGTCTATGTTGGTAACTATCTCTTAAAACTCTTAGTTTATTTACATGCTTCTTTCATTTGATGATCATTTGAGCATGTTCATGTTTTATGCTTCATGTGGTAAATACTAGTTTAAATGTAGTTTTTATTAAAACTTGCATGTATACATGTACAAATAGTGAGAACAAATTGATTCATATATGTTTGCACTCCATGCTCATTTGTACCCACTATATGCACATGTATAAGTTAGTTTTGATGATTCTTTCATTTACACTTGTTTTGCCTATTTCATGTTTTTACTTCATGTATATGCATTTTTATTCAAATCTAATAAATATACATGTATACCCGTGAGTCTCTTGCCTTAATGCAAATGTCATTAATAGACTCTTTATGTTTGGGATATGTATGTGTATTGTTAGGATTGGATAAATCATACATATACCTAGAAGTGTGTTTTGTTTTTAATGAAAAATGAATTTTCATGTTTGTTTGATAAAAATGAATTTTTATGATTTAAAAATGACACTCACTCTTTTAGAGCTTCAATGATTATTTTCATGAAAATGCTAATTACATGATTTTTGAACACTTACACTTTATTTTTGTCATGACTTAGTTTCATGAACACTTTTATGAGCTTAATCGATTTTGAGTGTCATCTCTTATGTATTTGGTATGATTCATGAAAAACATATGTTTTGATTCCATATTTTTGAAGGATCTTTAACTAGTTTTTCAAAAATTAATTTAATTAGTTATTTATTCTTCAATGTTTTATGAGTTATACACATGATCCTATTATTGTTTCAATTGGTATCATTGAATCGTTTCAATTGGTATCAATTTGATTCTATTTTTATATATACTCATATTTTGTTTTCTTATATATGTATGTATCAATTTCAATTGGTATACTCATTTTTCATACATATATATGATTTGTTTTGTGCTTAAGTTAAAATCGTTTTACATGTTTAAAAGCACAAACCTTGTTTATGCTAAGCTTACTTCAAATTTTTTAAAGCTTATGCATTATGTTTTAAAATTGGTATCAAAATAAAAAAATTATGTTTATTTGATATCTCAAGATTTGTTTTATTGAGAAAATTCAAAATTTTGTTTTATAAGAAAAAAATTCAAAATTTTGATTTGTATTGCCTATATGCAAGGAGAGCTTAACATCTCTTCTACATATAGATCATGTTGAGTGTATTATATATTGAGGAGCTTGAAAACTCTTCTTTATGTGATACACGTGTGTAGGGGGAGCTTCACATCTCCTCTTATGCATTGTATATTATGCGTTATGTGAATTAGGGCTTGTCATCCCTCTTTCATGTAATGTATATGTGTAGGGAAGTTACTTAACCGTCTTCCTCTTCATGAATGTATATCGCATATAATCTTTTATTGACTTATTTGTTTACACCCCTTTTTTGGTTCTTTGTTTATGACAAAAAGGGGGAGAAAAATTTGTTGATTGTGTTTTTACCCTTTTGTTGATGATTGACAAAAAGGGAGAGAAAGATTTTGGATTTATATGCATGTTTTGTGAAAAAGGTTGTTTATGCATATATGTTTTGTTTTCCAAATAGGAGAAAAAAATTTGATTTGTTTTATGCATGTTAGCATGTTTATCTCCTAGATTTGCATACATGTTTATGAGCATACATTTGCATATTTATTATTTATGTGTTATGCATGAGTTAAGGGGGAGCTTCTTTGAAGCTTTACTTTAATCCATGCATATATAACTTCATGAGTTTGGTCATCATCAAAAAGGGGGAGATTGTTGGCCCGAAGGCCCATCACTCTAGTTTTGATGATGATCAACTCATGTAGTTATAGTACTAATGATCTTGTGTTTAATTAGTGACAGATTTATGATCAAGATCTTAGTAGGTGCATAGCTTCAACAAAGGATTTAAAGTCAAGTTTTGGAGCTAGCACGGTGTTTGGACCAAGTCAAGAAGGCTTCAAGTGAAGACTTCAAGAAGATGAAGACTTGAGTCTAGGTTTGTTTTTATAAGATTTGTTTTAGATAAAATGTAAAGGATAGAGTAGTTGGTGGATTGCTCAAGTTCATATACACACACACTCTTGATAGTTTTGTTTTTACAAAAGATTTTCTATTTTAGAAAATACATGTTCGGATTTTGGTTTTCAAGTTTATATCTTTTATCCAAAACCATGTTTAGAACTTAATGTCAAAAACATAGATATTTTACCATGTTTGTGTAGTGGATCATATCCATACACACTATGCTTTAATAGAGTTTAAATATCTTGTTTTTGTATTTTGAGATGTTTTGGTAAAACAAAGTTTGGAAAAATAAGTTTTGGAAAATACTGTTTTCATTTGAGTCAATATTTCCAACTTACAAAAAAAGTTCAAATCATATGTAACATGCCTTGATTTTGTGCAAGCATGTTTGTTTATCAAATTATAACATCAAAACTATTTTTGTATATTTTTCTATGTTTTTATGGGATTTTACTTCAACAAAAAAGACCAAGTTTTAATCCCTTAACATTTCTGTACTGGCTTCAGCCGGTCGACCGGGACGGTCGACCACAGCCTGAAGGCGACCGACCGTCAGGGTCGACTGACGTGCACGGACGTGCACGCCAGTTCTGGCAGGAGGGCCGGCCGACCGACCCGGTCGACCGTCCAGAGAGCTCTGCTCTCTGAAAAGGCCCCGGGCGGCCGACCGGACAGAGACTTGCTCTCTGTATCCTGGCCTCGGTCGGCCGGCCGGTCGACCGATGGCACAACGGTCTGAAATATGACCGTTGGCCGGTCGACCGGGCGGTCGACCGACAGGCCTGACAGACCCCAACGGCTACTTTTCCAGACTCTATAAAAAGGGGCATTTGGGGGCTGTTTTGATTAAGATTTTTGGAGACTTTTAGAGCCAGTTTTTCCTACTCTTTTCAGAGGTTTTTCTCCACAAAATTGAGAGCTAATACTTCCAATCAAAAGGGGAGTTTTATTAAGAGTGTTTTAAAGAGATTCTTGAGTTTTCCTCCACCATCTCTTTCCTAGTTTTTTTCTCACACAAACACTTGAGCCATCCATTGCTATATCTACCTATAGGGTTTTATTGTGAGAGGATTTTAGGTGATCAAGAGTTGTGATCACCAAAGTTCCTTCATTTGCTTTGAGGAGGCGGACGGTTGTGTTCGCATTGTTTCGGGTCCTAGTGGGGACTCGGTGGTTTCGAGTTCGTGTGTGAACTCCGTGTTTGAGGTGCGGCCTCGGCGAGCCGGTGGGCTTGCGATGTGTACGGACTAGGGAGTCCGAGAGTTGTAGGTGTTGCGGCACCGAGTGATCTGGTGGGATCGATTATAGTGGAAATCCTTCGTGTGTCGATGGCGGTGATGTAGAGCAAGGGTGCTCGAACCTCGAAACAAATCCCTTGTGTTTGCGATTGCTCACTCTCTCTCTTTTTTTGTCTTATATCTTGCATACTTTTATTGTCTATCTTTATATGCTTGATATATTCATTTGTGCTCATTGATATACATGCTTGGGTTGTTTGCTAACACTTGTATTTAACCAAGAGAGCCAACGCGGCACCTCAACCCTTATCTAGGGGAATCTAGAGGAGTTTGTCTAGAGCCCTTCACGGAAAATTCGGCAACACTCTTGTGTTATACGTGGTGTTTAGTTTAAATAGTTTGTTTAGGTCATAATAGCTTTTACTTCCGCATTATTTGGCAATAAGTGACCATTAGATTAGCCATCACCTATTCACCCCCCCTCTAGGTGACTTTACAGATTGTGGTGTATTGCCTCGGTGGCATTGTAAGGTTGAGAGAGGAGTTCGGTACTCCTTTAGTAGATTAGAAATCCTTCTCGGTGAAGGCGGGGATGTAGAGCTAGGGGCTCGAACCTCGAAACATATCATTGTGTTTGTGTTTGATCCATTGTCTCTTAACCCTCTCTCTTTATTTGTGTTGTGCATCATTCATTCATTCATATCATTCATACTTGTGTAGTGCCTTGCATTGTTTCATATTGCTATATCATTTATATGCTTGGTTTTCTTGTGTGTGCCTCACTTGTACTTAACCACAAGAGCTTCATATAGCACCTCAACCCATATCTAGGGGAATCAAGAGGAGTTAGTCCAGAGCCCTTCACGGGAAATTCGGCTACGATTGTGTGTTGTACTAAGTGTGTTGCAAATAGTTTTTAGCTTCCGCATTTAGTTTCTAGATTAACCATATCACCTATTCACCCCCCCTCTAGGTGATTTTAATTGGTATCAGAGCCTACGCTCCTGATACTTAGGTTTAACAACCTAGGAGTGAGATCCTGTTTGCTAATCTACCATTTGCATTTGCACATTTGTTTGCTTGCACACATTTAGTTTGCACTCATGGATAGCCCTCCTATGTTTGATATTTCTAGGCTTGATATTTGGAAGGTCAAGATGAGTTGCTATTTGAAGACCCTAGGCTTGTATGTCTTTCTTGCCGCTACCAAGAAATGCTATCTTGGTAATAGCAATCATATAGGGGCCAATGCATAAGCCCTAGAGGCTATTAGAAGCACGCTTTCAAAAGATTATCTTATGCATGTTTCTAACCTTGATTCCGCCTTTGCAGTGTGGAACAAGTTGACCACAACCACCACCTCCAAGGTTCAAATGCTAATCCAACACGAGGAGGAATCTAACGGAGACTCCGAGTCACAATGCTACATGGTCCAAGGGAATGACTCCCTTGAGGTACAATCAGAATCTCAACTAGATAGCTTTGATTGTTCTTCATGTGATGAAAATATTGATCCCCATGCTTTAAATGAAGAACTATCTATTGTTTGTGAAAAATTGCTTGAAAAATATAAAATTTTGAAAAAGAAAACTTGTAAATTAAATAAAGAAAAAGAGGATTTGTTTTCAAAAATTGAGATTGTTTTGCAAGAGAAGGAGGAGATTTCTAATGAAAGGGATTCATTGAAATCTCAACTAGACCTTGCACTAAAAGAAAATGAATTGTTAAAATCTAAAAATGATTGTGATATTATTTTGAAGAAAAATGAAAAATTGTCTTCAAAAGTTAATTTTGTTGTAAAAGAAAATGATTCTTTAAAAATGAAAATAATTTCTATTTCAAATGATTTAAATGTTTGTTTGAATAAGAATGATTGTTTGCAAAATAAGATTGATGCACATGTTTGCCATGCTAGGGTAATATCACACACTTCACCTATTGCATGTTCCACTTCTTCTTTGATTGATAATGATATATCCATGCTTAAGAAGAGTGTTGATTGTTTGGGCTCCACTTTGAGCCATTGTGCCAAGAGCCATACACGCTTGGAATCTTTGTTTCGCAAGAAACAAGTTCCATCTTTACATGCACACCATACACGGCATACACATGCTCCTCACGGACACTATCACACCATGTATGCTCATGTGTACACTTGTACACATTGTGGACGTAAGGGCCACCTTGCTAAATTTTGCTATGATCGTATACATGTTTCAAATTTAGCAAATAAATTTGTTTGGGTTAGAGAAGGGACTAACCCCAAGGACCCAAAAAGATATGGGTACCAAAGATCACCCCTCTTATGTTTAATGTAGGTGTGGGCTCTCACATGACGTGAGAGTATAGGTACCTTGGAGTGGATGCGTTCGGAGCTTCATGAGAATTATGTGGATGCATCACTTTCAAGGGATGTTTGGTGGGAGGTCCACCTTGTTTTGGAGACATGGAGAGTTGCCTCATAGGTTTTGGTAACGGTCTCTAATTCCTAATTATTGTTTACATGCTTTTCATGTTCATTATCTTTAGCATGATTTGATGTTTTTAGATTATTATGAAAATGCCATGTTTATTAGATCATTGACATGCATGTATAGCCTTTGAGACACCCATGTTTAATATGGACTATTATTTTTGTGTTCTCACCATTGTTTAGCTATCATATTTATCTTAGCTCTAATAACATGTGAATTTACATAATAATCATGTTTATGTTTTTCATGTTTATTCATATCCCATTTTTATGCTTCATGTTTTGATTACATGTTTAAATGTTAGTTTTCATTAAGACTAGGATTTATACTTGTACATATAGTGGGCCACAAATAAATCTATATATGTTTGTGCTTGAATGCTTATTTGTTCCCATTAGATGTGCTAGTATAGTCTAGTTTTAATGATTCATGCATTTTAGACTTGTATTCCCATTCTTGAATTTGTTTTATGTTTATATGTTTCACTTCATGTATATGTCTATCTTGTCCAAACTATTGTTTATACATATACATCCTTTTGAGCCACGTGCCTTTCATGCATATACATTTGTGGACTCGTTATGTTTGGATATGTATGTATACTTTAGTTTGTATAAGACATACATATACCTTGAAGATTAAATAAGTTTTGATGATTTTCTTGTTTCAAGGAATATTGAGCTAAATTGAATACTTTCATGATCATGTTCTTCACATTGTATTTGTACACTCACATTTCTTGTTTACTCATGTTTTATTTTCATGAGTTATATTTATGCTTCATTGATTATGAGTGTTAGCTATTTTGTGAATTTCATGTTTTTATGAAAAATAATTTGTTTTTATTCCTTGCTTGAAGGATTTCGTACTAGTTAACAAGTTTTTCCATTTAACTAGTTCGTATTCTTCGTTATGGTAGAAGTTTTCATATATACTATATTTTTCAAATCTATTTTTGGAAACCCCTACCTTCCAAGGGTGATTGGATGGGCGATCATGCTCATGTATGCTTTATAGTGAAAATCATTTTAAACTTGAACATGATTGGGAGGATAGGATATAAGGTATACATTTGATATTATTGTTGTTTCAATTGGTATCATTGGATTCTTTCAATTGGTATCAATTTTGACCTTTCTTGTATAATCATATATGTTTTTATGTATGTATGCTTTCACTTCAATTAGTATCAATTTCGATTGGTATTAAAATTTTCATACATATATATATTTTGTTTATGCTAAGCTTGAGCTTCAACTTTGTTTCAATTGATTTAGCTTTCGATTAGTATTCTTAAACAAGCTTATGCATGTGTTTTGTTGGTATTTCATAAAGGGGGAGAAAATTCGATTTTCATATTTCAATTGGTATTTGTATTTCCAACCCCTTGCTTTATGATAGAAAATAAAAATTTTAAATTGATATCATATGCTTAAAAAGAAAAATACTCTCTTTTGATATCAAGATGTTTATTTGAATGTTTTAAATTGGTATCTCAAAATTTTGTTTAAAGATAAATACAAAAGTTTTGATTTGTATTGCCTATATGCAAGGAGAGCTTAACATCTCTTCTACATATAGATTCATGTTGAGTGTAACTTGTATTGAGGAGCTTGACATCTCTTCTTTATGTGGTACACGTGTGTAGGGGGAGCTTCACATTTTCTCTTATGCATTGCATATTATGTGTTATGTGAATTAGGGCTTGTCATCCTTTCTTCATGTAATGCATGTATGTAGGGAAGTTAACTTAGCGTCTTCCTCTTCATGAATGTATATAGCATATACCATTTATTTATTGATTTATGTTTACTTTCAATTGGTATCAAGATGCTACTTTGACATATTTTCAATTGATATCTTAATTGATTGTCACCCCTATATTGATACTTTTTGTTTTAGACAAAAAGGGGGAGAAAAATTTATTGATTTGGTTTTGCTTTTACCCCTTTATTGATGATTGACAAAAAGGGGGAGAATTGTTTGAGAGTTTAACATGCATATAAACTCAAAATCTTCTTTATATATGCATGTTGGTACATGTTTTATATGCATGTTTTGTTTATTTATTAGTTTGTTGTTTAATTGTTTAATTGGTATCAAGAGCATTATTTAAGAACATGTTTTTATTGATATCAAGAGCACGTTTTATGCATATCTATGCATTCATGTTTATGAGCTTACATTGCATATTTATTATTAATTGCTATGCAAGAGTTAAGGGGGAGCTTCTTTGAAGCTTAACTATAATCCATGCATATATAACTCCATGAGTTCTGTCATCATCAAAAAGGGGAGATTGTTGACCCGGAGGCTTTCCTCTCTAGTTTTGATGATGATTAACTCATGTAGTTTTGTTTACTAATAATCTTATGATTTTAGTTTCAGATCATGTAACAAGATATTAGTTGGTGATTGCTTCAACAAGAGGTGTTTAGAAGCTTCACATGGTGATTCCAGAGCCCGAGCATCAAGATGATACATAGCCTTGCTCGTGGATCACGGTTTGGATCGGGTCGACTTGAAGATTGAAGATCGTCAAGAAGACCTAGGTATCCTAGTTTTAGTTTAGTGTGTTTTAGATCCATTTGTAAAGTTTAGAATAGTTGATATGCTCAAGTTCACAACACACACAAGTTTTATGTTTTGGAATTGGTTTTCATGAATAGTTTAGATCAAAACAAGCTTAAATGGTTTTTATGTATATTAGATGTGTTCGATATACATACATGCTTCATATCTTAGACAAACTTATTTTGATATGCCTATTCATGAGTTTAGGAAAAATCAGATTTCCTTATTGAAAAATTCAAGTTTGACAAAATACTAGTTTTGATTTTTAGTAAAAATGATAAAACACAAAAATGGTTTCATATGCTTGATATTTGAGTTGAAATGTTTATCACAAGTTTATATATCAATGCAAAATGATAAAACTATTTTTGGGTATTTTTACAAGATTTATGGGATTTATTAGAAATATTTTTAACCTGTTTTTCTGACCTAGTATATTGGCTGCCAGGCTTTGGCGGTCGACCGGCCCGGTCGACCGTATGCCAGAGCCGGTCGACCGACGTGCACAGGTCTGTGCACGTCTAAGCAGGCAATGGGCCGGTCGACCGGTCGGTCGACCGGACCAGAGAGCTTTGCTCTCTGTATCTGGACGGTCGACCGGGCGGTCGACTGGGATGCCCCAACGACCATATTTATGACCGTTGGCGGTCGACCGCAAGCCTGTCAGGCTGACAGATCAGCCTAACGGCTAGTTTTCTGTTTGGCCTATAAATACCCCATCTCTTTGGGGATTTTGACAAGACTTTTGACAAGAAAAATATTTCCTATTCTCTGGTTTTTAAAACAAGTTTTCAAAGTGTTTTAGAGCTTAAAAGATTTCATCTTTATTGTTTTCAAGGGTTTTGGAAAATCAAAGAAAACTAGGTTTTGGGATATTGTTTTAGATTTTCATTTCTATAATCTACAAGAGATTTCCCAAGTAGTTTTTCTTTGTTATTTGCTTTCCAAAAACACCTTGATATCCACTTGAGCTATATCTTCTATCCTAATCTATTAGGATCTTTGTTTTTGGAAAAAGAGAAGTGTTTGAGGTTGATTAAGCCTCCAAGTTGTAAACCCTCCTTGTTTTGTTGTATTCCTCTTTGGTAGAGGTTGATCGGAGTGGTATTGGTTTTGAAGGTTCACCTAGAGGGGGGTGAATAGGTGATAGCTAATCTAATGATCACTTAATGATGAATGATGAATTTAATGCGGAAGCAAAAAGCAATTATGACCTAATTAAAACTTTTACACTAAACACCACGTATAACCAAAGAGTGTTGCCGAATTCCCCGTGAAGGGCTCTGGACAAACTCCTCTAGATTCCCCTTGAATGGGTTGAGGTGCCGCGTTGGCTCTCTTGGTTGAATACAAGTGTTAGTCAACAATCCCAAGCAAGTATATCAATAAAGCACACAATGTATATCTAGCATATAAAGATGAACAATAAACACATGCAAGATATAATAAGAGACAAAGAGAGAGAGAGAGCAATCGCAAACACAAAGGGTTTGTTTCGAGGTTCGAGCACACTTGCTCTACATCCCCGCCTTCGACACACGAAGGATTTCCACTATGCAAGATCCCAATGGATCTCTCCTCGGTGCCGCAACACCTACAAACCCTCGGACTCTCTAGTCCCGTACACACCGCAAGCCCACCGGCTCGCCGAGACCGCACCTCAATCACGAGTTCGCACCCGAACCCGAAAACACCAAGTTCTCACTAGGACCCGAAACAATTACGAGCACACTTGCCCGTCTCCTCAAGGAATCAAGTAGAACTTTGGTGATCACAACTCTTGATCACCTAAAATCCTCTCACAATAACACTCCCTATAGGGTTGATAGATCAATGGATGCTCAAGTGTTGATGTGAGAAAATAAGGATGTGAAAGGTGGAGGAAAACTCAAAGACTTTCTTTTAAACACTCTTGATAAATCTCTCCTTTTGATTGGAAATATTTGCTCTAAATCAAGTGGAGGAAAACCTCTAAATAGTTCAGGAAAAACTGGTGAAAACCCACTTGAAAAATCTTGGCTCAAAACAATGACAAGACCCCAAATTTATAGGCTGCCAGAAAACTAGCCGTTGGGGCTTTGTCAGAACTGCCGGTCGACCGGTGCGGTCGACCGCCAACGGTCGGATTTCTGACCGTTGGAGCCACGGTCGACGGCCCGGGTCGACCGACCCACTGGAGCTGAGAGTCTAACTCTCTGTCGGTCGATCGGTGCGGTCGGCCGAACTTTCCAGAGAGCTCTGCTCTCTGGAGCGGTCGACCGGCACGGTCGGCCGTCCTCCAGTACACAAAGGCGTGCACGTTTGTGCACGTCGGTCGACCGGTCCGGTCGGCCGACTCCAGGATTAGTCGACTATAAAGGTAGGCAAGTCGACTAGCTGAAGCCTGAAAACAGTTTTCTGGGATTTAAAACATGGTCTTTTTGGCTTAAATAAAATCCCATAAAATACATAAAAATCTAGAAAAATAGTTTAACCAATATACTTTGATAAACAAACATGCTTGCACAAAATCAAGGCATGTTATAAAATATTGGACTATTTTTGTAACTAGGAAATATTTGGCTCATGATAAAAACTGTATTTCCAAAATCTTGTATTTTCCAAAACATATTTTTTCAAATCTTCATCAAATACAAAAACAAGATATACTTTTAAAGTATAGTGTGTATGGATATGATCCACTACACAATCAAGATGAAATATAAAGCTCTAAACTTGGTTTTGGTTAAAAGATACTAACATGAGAAACACCAAAAACCAAAATAGTATTTTGTCACAAAGAAAAATCTTTTCTAAATTGAAAAATCTTTTATGAAAATAATTCTATCAAGAGTGTGTGTGTATATGTGTACTTGAGCAATCCACCAACTATCTATCCTTTACATTTTTAACTAAAAACAAAAACAAAATCTTATACCTAGACACAAGTCTTGATCTTGAAGTCTTCCCTTGAAGTCTTCTCATCTTCTTGACTTGGTCCACACACGATCCAACGAGCTCAACTCTTGATGTGGTCTTGATGCATAGGCTCGTGAATCAACTGGTGCTAGCTCCAAAACTTGACTTTAAATCCTTTGTTGAAGCTCCACACCTACTAAGATCTTGATCATAAATCTGTCACTAATTAAACACAAGATCATTAGTAAACATAACTACATGAGTTGATCATCATCAAAACTAGAGTGATGGGCCTTTGGGCCAACAATCTCCCCCTTTTTGATGATGACAAAACTCATGGATTTATATATGCATGGATTAAAGTAAAGCTTCAAAGAAGCTCCCTCTTAACTCATGCATACCACAAAATAATAAATATATACAATGAAGCTCATAAACATGTATGCAAATGAATGGAGATAAAACATGCAACAAGCATAAATCAAAATCTTTTTCTCCTATTTGCAATACAAAACTATATATGCATAAATAATAAGGAAGACAAATACTTCTCCCCCTTAAGCAATGAAAACATGCATATAAACTCAAATACTTCTCCCCCTTTTTGTCAATAATCAACAAAGGGTTCAAAGTAAAATCAAATCAAACAAATTTTTCTCCCCCTTTTTGTCAAAAACAAAGAGATCAATAAGGGGTAAAATCAAACAAAAATTTTTTTTTCTTAAACAAAATTTTAAAGGTATCAGAGCTTTTGTAAAACAAACAAATTTTTAAGATACCAAATTGAAATTAATCATTTTGTAAAACATATTGATACCAATTGACATTTAACAAATATGAAGTTGAAGCATTTTGATACCAATAGTAAACAATGATCCAAAATTTTATTTTTCATCATAAACTTTGTGCTTTTGTAAATGTGAGCCAATTGTAAGTTAAGCACATGAAAATCATATATATATGTATGAAATGAGTATATCAATTGAAATTGATACATACATATATAATAAAACAAAATATGAGTATATACAAAATAAGTTCATATTGATACCAATTGAAATGATTCAAAGATACCAATAGACATAGCAATAAGATCAAGTGTATAACTCATAACCTACCACCCTTGATATGCACAAGGTAAAAAGATTTGTCAATTAAGCTTACAAGGCATACACGCCCATCCATCCGCCCATAGACGGTAGGGGTTTTCAAAAATAAATTTTAAAATAGTATAACATTGAAAATCACTACCAATGAAGAATAATTAACTAGTTAAAGATAATTTTTGAAAAACTAGTTCAAGATCCTTCAAAATCATCAAATCATATGTTTTTCATAAAACATAACTAGATACACAAAAATTTAAGCACTCATGGTCTATAGGGCTCAAAATGATTTTAACAAAAGTGTGAGTGTTAAACGATCATGTAAATAGCATTTTTATGAAAATAGTCAATGAAGCTCAAAAAGATCATAAGTCACATTTTTAACAAAAACACGAAAAATCATTTTTTATCAAAACACTAATCTTCATAGTATATGTATGATTAATCCAATTCTAACAATACACATACATATCCCAAACATAAAAGAGTCTATTAATAATGTTTGCATGAAGGCAAGAGACTCACGGGTATACATGTATATTTATTAGATTTGAATTAAAAATAAATATACATGAAGTAAAGTATAAAAATAAGGCAAAACATGTATAAATGAGAATCATCAAAACTAGTCTATTCATATGCAAATAGTGGATACAAATGAGCGTGAAGTTCAATCATATATGAATCAATTGTAATTCACTATTTGTATATGTATACATGCAAGTTTTGATAAAATCTACATTTAAACATGTAAATACCACATGAAGCACACAAAAATATGAACATGCTATATGATATATGAAATTAAAAGCATGTGCATAAAAGTAGGAGTTTAGAGAGTGTTACCAACTCCAAAGCTCCAAATATGGTGGTTGTCCCACCAAAACTCCTTGATAGTGATGCGTCTAAGATGTGCCCATAAAGTCCATTGCATCCACTACCAAGGCACCAATTCTCTCACGTTTTGTGAGAGCCCTCACCTACATCAAAAGCAAATGGTGGGGGTTTTGGTACCCATATTTTCTTGGGTCCACGGGGGTTAGTCTTATGTTGAGGAACCCAAAATTTTTATCCTTAGCAAAATTAAAATTATCTAATCTATCATAACAATATTTTGCTAAATGGCCTTTGCGGCCACAATGTGTACATATGTACACCTTAGTATGCTTATGTGTAGGAGTGTGATCATGTTGTGCAACATAAGCAAATGCATGGTTATGATGTGCATGAATGTGTGGAGTTTGTTTCTTTGAAAACATTGATTCCAACCTAGAATGATTAAAAGCACAAGAGTTCAAAGATGAACTCAAACCATCCATTTTATTTTTCAAATATTTAATCTCATTAGTGGTGGCATGAAAAGCATGATGAGATAAAGAATCATTTTTCTTCTTCTTTTGTGAAACAAAATCCTTTTCTTTTTCACAAATTTTCTTTTCAAAGACTTGTTTTCTTGAAAAACAATTCTTTTTGTTTTTCCACCAAATCAACTTTATTTTTCAAAATAGTGTTTCCTTCACACAAATCATTCAATTTTGCAAGCAAGGAAACATTCTCATTTTTCAAATCTTTATTTTCTTTTTCTAAGCATGCCATTTTATTTTCTAATGAATCTTTTTCATTAAGCATGGCATCAAAATTCTTTTTCAAATTTTTGTTATCTTTTTCTAAACATGCAATGTTAGATCTAAATGTATCATGTTCTACATGCATGCAAGCAATGTTCTTTTTCAAATTTTTATTTTTCCTTTTAACTATGTCATATTTTTCAAGCACAAGATGACAAAAGGTAGTAAGCTCATCATATGACATGTCTTCATCATCGGATTCGGAGTTTACCTCAAGGGGGTTATCCCCTTGGACCATGAAGCATGCGTTGGAGGTGTTGCTTCCAACGTCCGAATCACTCCCCGCATAGTATTGATCTTTTTCACCGAGGGAGATGAGGGTATTCCAAACTACAAAAGCCGAATCAAAGTTAGAAATTCTAGATAAATAAACATCATCTAGGGTAGACTTTAAAGCATGAAGGGCTTTTGCATTAGCCTCAAAATTCTTACCATCTAAACAATATGCATTATTAGTAGTGGCAAGATAAACATAATAACCTAAGGCTTTGAGGTACAAGGACATCTTCACCTTCCATATATGGATGTTAACAATGTCAAACATGGGTGGTGACATGAAGTCCATGGTGTGTGTACAAATAAAGTGATTAGCCTAAAAATGAGGATCTTTAACTCTAGGTTGTTAGACCAAATCAGAGTACCAAGCTCTGATACCAATTGAAGGTTCACCTAGAGGGGGGTGAATAGGTGATGGCTAATCTAATGGTCACTTAATGATGAATGATGAATTTAATGCGGAAGCAAAAAGCAATTATGACCTAATTAAAACTTTTACACTAAACACCACGTATAACCAAAGAGTGTTGCCGAATTTCCCGTGAAGGGCTCTGGACAAACTCCTCTAGATTCCCCTTGAATGGGTTGAGGTGCCGCGTTGGCTCTTTTGGTTGAATACAAGTGTTAGTCAACAATCCCAAGCAAGTATATCAATAAAGCACACAATATATATCTAGCATATAAAGATGAACAATAAACACATGCAAGATATAATAAGAGACAAAGAGAGAGAGAGAGAGAGAGAGAGAGAGAGAGAGAGAGAGAGAGAGCAATCGCAAACACAAAGGGTTTATTTCGAGGTTCGAGCACACTTGCTCTACATCCCCGCCTTCGACACACGAAGGATTTCCACATTGCAAGATCCCAATGGATCTCTCCTCGGTGCCGCAACACCTACAAACCCTCGGACTCTCTAGTTCTGTACACACCGCAAGCCCACCGGCTCGCCGAGGCCGCACCTCAATCACGAGTTCGCACCCGAACCCGAAAACACCAAGTCCTCACTAGGACCCGAAACAATCACGAGCACACTTGCCCGTCTCCTCAAGGAATCAAGTAGAACTTTGGTGATCACAACTCTTGATCACCTAAAATCCTCTCACAATAACACTCCCTATAGGGTAGATAGATCAATGGATGCTCAAGTGTTGATGTGAGAAAACAAGGATGTGAAAGGTGGAGGAAAACTCAAAGACTTTCTTTTAAACACTCTTGATAAATCTCTCCTTTTGATTGGAAATATTTGCTCTAAATCAAGTGGAGGAAAACCTCTAAATAGTTCAGGAAAAACTGGTGAAAACCCACTTGAAAAATCTTGGCTCAAAACAATGACAAGACCCCCAATTTATAGGCTGCCAGAAAACTAGCCATTGGGGCTTTGTCAGAACTGCCGGTCGACCGGTGCGGTCGACCGCCAATAGTCGGATTTCTGACCGTTGGAGCCACGATCGAACGCCCGGGTCGACCGACCCACTGGAGCTGAGAGTCTAACTCTCTGTCGGTCGACCGGTGCGGTCGGCCGAACTTTCCCGAGAGCTCTGCTCTCTGGAGCGGTCGACCGGCACGGTCGGCCGTCCTCCAGTACACAAAGGCGTGCACGTTTGTGCACGTCGGTCGACCGGTCCGGTCGGCCGACTCCAGGATTAGTCGACTATAAAGGTAGGCAAGTCGACTAGCTGAAGCCTGAAAACAGTTTTCTAGGATTTAAAACATGGTCTTTTTGGCTTAAATAAAATCCCATAAAATACATAAAAATCTACAAAAATAGTTTAACCAATATACTTTGATAAACAAACATGCTTGCACAAAATCAAGGCATGTTATAAAAGATTGGACTATTTTTGTAACTAGGAAATATTTAGCTCATGATAAAAACTGTATTTCCAAAATCTTGTATTTTCCAAAACATATTTTTCCAAATCTTCATCAAATACAAAAACAAGATATACTTTTAAAGCATAGTGTGTATGGATATGATCCACTACACAATCAAGATGAAATATAAAGCTCTGAACTTGGTTTTGGTTAAAAGATACTAACATGAGAAACACCAAAAACCAAAATAGTATTTTGTCACAAAGAAAAATCTTTTCTAAATTGAAAAATCTTTTATGAAAACAATTCTATCAAGAGTGTGTGTGTATATGTGTACTTGAGCAATCCACCAACTATCTATCCTTTACATTTTTAACTAAAAACAAAAACAAAATCTTATACCTAGACACAAGTCTTGATCTTGAAGTCTTCCCTTGAAGTCTTCTCATCTTCTTGACTTGGTCCACACACGATCCAACGAGCTCAACTCTTGATGTGGTCTTGATGCATAGGCTCGTGAATCAACTAGTGCTAGCTCCAAAACTTGACTTTAAATCCTTTGTTGAAGCTCCACACCTACTAAGATCTTGATCATAAATCTGTCACTAATTAAACACAAGATCATTAGTATACATAACTACATGAGTTGATCATCATCAAAACTAGAGTGATGGGCCTTTGGGCCAACAGGTTTGTATCCCTTTTCGGTAGAGGTGATTGAGTTTGGTTGTTTGGCTACGGGCCTTATCCCTCTTCGGTAGAGGTGGATTGTGGTGTATTACCTCGGTGGCATTGTAAGATTGAGAGAGGAGTTCGGTACTCCTTTGGTGGATTAGAAATCCTTCTCGGTGAAGGCGAGGACGTAGAGCTAGGGGCTCGAACCTCGAAACATATCATTGTGTTTGCGTTTGATCCATTGTCTCTTAACCCTCTCTCTTTATTTGTGTTGTGCATCATTCATTCATTCATATCATTCATACTTGTGTTGTGCCTTGCATTGTTTCATATTGCTATATCATTTATATGCTTGGTTTGCTTGTGTGTGCCTCACTTGTACTTAACCACAAGGCTTCATATTGCACCTCAACCCATATCTAGGGGAATCAAGAGGAGTTAGTCCAGAGCCCTTCACGGGGAATTCGGCTACACTTGTGTGTTGTACTAAGTGTGTTGCAAATAGTTTTTAGCTTCCGTATTTAGTTTCTAGATTAGCCATATCACCTATTCACCCCCCTCTAGGTGATTGCAAGCAGTCGATGGCGGCCAAAGCTGCCGGCATCCAAATAGAGGAGAGAGAAAGAATGAAGGAGGAGAGAAAGTTAGAGAGGGGAAAAAGAGAGAATGAGAGGGATCTAGAGGGAAGAAAAAAGGATCCAAGAGAGAGGGGAGGGGGACTCGCCAGCCAGGGCGGCGTGGTAGCCATAGGGTTACCGACAGCCCAATAGAGACGGGGGAGGGAGAGAGAAAGACAAGGGGAGAAAGAGAGAGAGGGGGAAAGAAGAAGAAGGAGAAAGAGAAGAGGGGGTAGGCTCCGGGGGTCGACGTTAGCGACATTCACGATGGTCGGGGTCAGCGGATCTAATTAAGGGAAGAAAGAAAAAGAAGAAGAAGAAGGAGATGCGTAGAAGAAGCGGAAGAAGAAAGAGAAAGAAAGAAAAGAAAAGGAAAGAAAAGGAAAAGAGAGAGAGAGGCAAAGAAGATCGGATGAGGGGGTCGCCGACTTGGCAGGGCGGCGACGGAGCTCTGGCGGGAGGTGGAGGCATCGCCAGGGAGAAGGAGTTGGGGGAGTGGAAGAAGAAGAAGAAAAAGAAGAAGAAGAAGAAGAAGAAGAAAAGAAATGAAAAGAAAAGAAATAGAGAGAGCGAGAGAGAGAGATGGGATTAAAGAGATAGGGATGGGCAGGTGACCCTTGTGGGGTGCACGTGGGTTGGGGGGAAGAAAAGAAAAAAGAAAAGAAAGAGAGAAGGGAAAGATCACAAATAAATAATATTACTATATTATCGGGAAATATCGATTGTCCCAGAAAAATCCCCAAAAATACCCTAGAGGTAAAAGATATCACCCTGAGAAATAATATGAAATCAGTTTTCGGAAATAAAATTTTGTTTTCAAATTAAATTTTCTGGAATCTACTGACTATACCGGTCGACATCAAAACTGGTCAAAGTTCGATAAATTCAGAAAAATCAAAAAATGTATTAAGTAGAAAATATGATTTTAAGAAATAATGTGAAAGCGAATTTTAAAAATTCAACTCTGTTTGTAAATTCAAAATTTTGGAATCGACCATCGATACTGGCCAACACCAAATCGATGGAATTTTGATAAATTCAAGAAAATTTTCTAAAAATACATTGAGATAGAAAATATGATCATGAGGAATAATATGAACGTAGTTTCTAGAAATTCAACCCCATTTGTAAACTAAAAATTCGAGAATCGATCGGCGGTACTGGTCGATACCGGTTTTGAAGATTTTGCAATTTAATTCAGAAAAATTCTAAAAAATCATGAAAAATATAAAATATTAAAATATAATGTTTGAAACTGAAATCAGTCAAATCTAACTATCAAAAAGACTAAATTGAGTAATAAGCTAGGATCGAATCCCGGGTACAGAGTAGGGCTGACTCCGAGTTCACGAATCTGGATCCAATGCAAAACAATCGCATAGATATACATAAAACAAAAACAAATACAGAAAGTAAATAAAAAAATATGATCAAAAAAATCTGAATACATATCTAAGTACGTATTCTGGGAACGGAGTGTTGCATTCCATCCAGCTTACAAAAATTTCGTCCTCGAAATTTCTGTAAAGGAAATGAACACAGGAAAGATAGGGATGAGGATTATACCAATTAAGATATGCATAACTAAGGATAACACTCACAACCAACTAATCAATAATCTCGGGACCTAGATTTCTTCTGCACTTTCTACGGTATACAACTTCTGACAGTACTATATCAATGCAGATCTGTTAAATGACAATAAGAAAATTCTGCCTGATGAAGATAAATAGAAATCTGAATGGTTTAATTGGGTTGCCTGAATTGACTGGAAGTCATAAAATAAGCTAAATAGCAGAAGAGGCCCTAATTTTTTTGAAGACTTAAATAGAACTGTGAGCTGAATCCCATGTCTCTGACTAACATAATAATAACTGGAATACCATTTAGCAGAACTATCTCTGTCATATAATTATCAACCAAAACTTCTTAGACCGACCAACTCTGAATAACGTAATAAGGAGCTGACTTCAGAACTGATCAAACTTCCACTGCTCGAACTCTACTATGATCGACGGAGATAACTTCTTTCTAAAATGATGTGAACCAAGAATACGGTACCAACATGTTCAGAACTTGTACTTATTCTGCCGAGTGTGAAGCCATTCCCGACGAAGAGTCTGTAATAAGATTACCAGATGTTCTGCTTGTTCTCTATTACTCTGAAAGTAGACCGTAGTAACGCAGTTAAAGAAAACCTGATAACTGATCATAGATATATAAATGAAGAACCGACTGATAGTAACAAGCTCTGAATACTGGGCATTGATAACTCTGAATTGTATAACCTAGAATTTATAAGAACTGCTCTCTGGAGGATAACTCTATTGTAAGTTAAATACTTCGAGAAGACTCAAGTCCTACAAGATTGGCCAATAGATCGTTAATAAAGATCATGACAAGTTGGTCAATATGCAGCGAGAAAACCTGATTCGTTAAATCCGTAAAATATGTTAGGCGGAAGAAATTTGAGGAACAAGACTTAGTAAACTCTGATGGAACTAACCACGAGTGAAGTCAAAACTAGGTGGGGCCATTGTGTAACACAGCGTCAGACGCAAAGCATTATGGTGCAGCGAAGCTAACGCTCTGCAAGGCTTACACTCAGCGAAGCTCACACGGCGAAACCAGCACGTAACACATCACTAGATGCTAAGCACTGGGGTGCAGTAAAGCTCACGCCTGGATGAGCCTGTGTGGCTAGAATATAACTCTCACTTGGCGAGACTAGTGGGTTCATGGCTCATCAAATCCATGAAAGCTGCTAAGTATTGTGGCTCTGGCTCAATGAAGTCGATAGAAGAGATCAGGATCGCTACTGGAATACTATAGAAAATACAATAACTCTGCGCGACAGAAGTTTGAAACTGAAAAATCATTCATACCGATACTCCTCGTGTCGTGATACAGTCTATCTGATTAAATAAGTGATGACTACCCAACTTCCTGTATTGATCCCTATGGTGCGCCTATACATAAAATGCGAAGCCGAAGAACTGTCTGTACACGATGAACTAGAATCAAAGAATACCAAAATAGGAGAGAGAAAATCACATCGTCTTGTCGTTACCATACTAGTCTACCCATATCTTAAGTTGTTATAAAAACTATGAAAACCAGGATAGTAAAAAATGGAAGAGATTCACGGATCAAAAGAAGGATGATCAAGAAGAAATATATAACTCTGCACTTGCAGTTGGATCATATAACCAGGATTCATGCATTCCAGTTGTAAATTTCTTTACCATTAATTTTTCATCTGGACGTACTAAACAAGTATTGAAGATGGGAGAGCCTAGGCTCTGATACCACCCTGTAACGCCCTGATCCTACGGGTATGGAGACGTTACTGTGACGTATATACGTAGGTCGAAAATACCCTCACATATATATATGCTAAGTATCAGTACATGCAAGAATCAGAGAATGAAAGTACATGGTGCATTATACATTTCAACATATAAGTACAATTACAAAGTTATCACAGGATGTAAGGCAATATTGCAAGAATATGACATCACCGATAAGCACAAATGAGAGAATATAAGAGATATTCAATTATGAACAATACACAAGATGCTCACAAGTTATAATAGAAAAACTTGAGAGACGAGCAGAGGAGTCTAGAAGGATAGGGCTCTGGACGGTCAGTCGAAGATCTACGCTTCTACTGCGCATCTCTGATCAGCAACTGAAATCGATCAAATGTAACTATCAGAAAGACTAAATCGAGTAATATACTAGGATCAGGTCCCCAGTTTAGAGTAGGACTGACTCCAAGTTTACGAATCTGGATCTAATACAAAACGATCCCATAGATATACATAAAACAAAATAAATACAAAAAGTAAATTAAAAATATGATCGAAAAATCTGAATACGTATCTAAGTAGTATTCTGGGAACGGAGTGTTACACAGCCTCAGGATCATGGTCGGAGGGCAATCTTTTTGGGTTGACTTCTGGCATTTGACGCCCGTTGATTTACATCTTTTCAGGTCATTCACAGTACATACAGAGAGGCACTGAGTGACGGAGACACTTAGTAGTTGTCTTTACTTTTGATAGGTATATAGAGTATTCCATAGAGAGTCATTCATTTTGTTTTCCTTTTCACTTGTTAATGTATATATTTAGTTTTAAGACTTTGTATCCCTATGTTGGGACCCCTTGCAAATGATTGGGAACCTAACCACTAGAGGTATTTCCTTTATACATGCCATGCAGTTTCAGCTTTTATGTCTCTTCATATATTAGATATGTCCGTTATTGCTTTTCTTTAGTGTATTTGAACTAAGTTATTTATATCATATTATTATGTCTCAGAAATTAACACCCAGACTGCAGCTGGTATACGAAATTTCGGGTCGTTACAAAAGAAGAAGAAAGGACGTGCATAGAAGACAAGTCGGTTGACCGACGTGCAGAGAAGACATAAAATGGCACGGATCGGTTAACTGCATGGTCGACCGATTAACAGAGAGCAGGCACAAAATATTTGGCCCAGCGGTCGATCGGCCGGTCGACCGCATATGGCACAGAAGCCAATCAGTAGACTGCGCCCGGTCAACTGACCATCAGAGAGCAATCAAGCTTTCTGAGCGCAGTACTGTTGGCCTAATGGTTGATCGCTACATTGGGTCAGCTGACCGCACAGTCGAGTGATAATCGAAATCTGATAGTTTTCTGTTTGAATTCTGAATTTGTTTCTGATCCGATTTCAGAAGTTCTAGTTTTCTTTTCTTCGCGTATTCTCTGACTATATATTGAGGAGTGTTGTATCGTACTTTGTAACCCGTATGAGTAATTTGATTAATAAGATCTCTTTCCCTTCTGTATCAAGAATCTAGACAATTTGTCGAACCTTATTAAATCTCGTGTTTTCTATTTTGTTCTCTGTTATGCGTTTGTGATTGTTCTCCGCAACTCTTATAGCTGTATCTGTATCTGAACCACCGAAGGACCTAACAATGGTGGGTGAAAGTTGAAGATTAAGGTTCTTAAAGAATTCCTAGACCTCAAAGAAAACAAGAAAGAAGGGAAGGAAGTGATGATAGATCCACCAATACGAAAAGGAGGCAGTTCACCTGTATGTAAATCGTTACTTAAAGATCCGAAGGATGGCAAAAGAATTGCGTGTATTGTTGGATGAAGCCGCATTAATGCAAGGATTGAAATCATAGCTACTCTGGCGCATCACATGCCCCAAAAATAACACTTCTTGGCAATCAATCGCTTGTAGAGAACCTCGAGGAGTGCACGCAAATTAGTGGAGTACCATCCACGGGAGAGCATTGCGTGAGAAAGAAGAAACGGAAACAAAAGGACGTCGCATGAGAGAGAATGGAATTATAAGGGAGAAAGTGACCCATAAGAAAGCTAGCTCGAGTAATAAGAGACAGTAAGGAGGCAACCAGACAGAAAAAAGAAAGGGATACAGGAAAATGGTGAAGAGTCTCGAAATGACAATCATCGTCAACTGTAGAACCCTCACGCTCGAATGAATTGTAGATTTGTAGGTCGAATCCGATCCCGGCTAAGGCGATTCCAGGATCAAACAGATGCGTAGCCCTGTAATCTATTCATTGTTTGTCAAACTCCACGAGGCCTTTTTCCTTTGACGGCTAAGGCGATTCACATGTTACAACCTGCACCTTGCAGGCCCTGTAACATCCCATGGAGGTTGACCAACATCAAACAGGGCAGTAACAACCCATGGAGACGTTGAAGTGCACGGCCGCAGAAGTGAATCATTATGGGACAAGGGAAACCCATCACCTTCATAAATAAAGTAATGGAACCCACTCGACGAAGCAGGGAATCACTGTGAGCACCAGTGTTCCTTTGCATTATCACCTTCAAAATCGCTGATTCGCTGAAGTCTTTGGAATCCAAGAAACATGCTTTACCCACGAATTGTGCCTGAACCAAGGGGGCGTGGGTGGAATCCCGATCCATCTTATCTCTGAGAGCTCCCATGTCTCCTCCGCCATTGACGACCTCAGGGTCCTTCATCGTTCTTCCTCGTTCAAGACAGCAACTTACCATCAACAAGAATTAACGCTAAACATGGAGTTACCTTAACACATCAGAAGATCAATGATCTTAATGGAAGCACTAACTAATGCATTCTCAACTCTATTTTTTGCATGATCATTTGATTTGCAAGAAAGAATTGGTCAGTTGGGTGCAAGATTGCTGGTGAACCCCCTCTCATGCTCAAATTAGTCACTTTTCTATTAGGATGTGTGGTGGATAAAAACCGGTTTACTGGGGGTCGAATCCATCACAAGCGATTAGAGGCGCTCTCCGGATGATACCTGTCAAAATACACACGGGAAAAGACACCTTTCAGGTTAGAAGTACTGGTGTGGTGCCGACCTAAGAACCTCGACTGTGAGAATTAGTAGGTGGAATGGTAGGAAGGACCGACAGAGAAAAACTGCCGGTGTGGTGGAAAGGTGGAGTAACACAAGGAACTGCTAGCATGATGGTGAACAGAAACAGAGAAACTTTCAATTTAGTGGATGGAGTAATACAGAGAACTGCTAGTATAGTGCTGTATGTGTGTGCACTGAGGATTAAGGAAGCCCTCCCTTCTCCTTGGAGAAGAAGATCATATATACCTGATAGCAATGCCGACGTAGAGGCAGAATTGACAGACTGTTATAACTATACGATCTGCACTGCTGGATTTATTGTAACGGTTGTGATTGCTGGCGCTGGTTGGTGATTAGTCTACAATTCTGTATATATCGCATTTCCCTACTAGTTTATGAATAAACATCGCTTCTGAACCGTGTTTTGATCTATTTTGCAGATAATCAAGAGTTCAAGGGTAAAGTCGGAATAAGAGTCTAATTAAACACAATTTCGGATAATTAAATCTCATTACTTGGAGGCCAAGTTAGAGAGCTTTTAAAAGATACATTGGATGCAGAAGTCGAGCGCGAATTTGATGAAAATATGAATCCAAGTACCCAAATCTAAGACCATACAAAAGCTTCTCGAGACCAGACGAAGTAGTGGACCAAAACAGGGACCTAAGTCCATGATATTGCTGCGAAAATGCCGCGGAAACGCGACATTTTGGTGAGCCCACAAGTCGATCTTCGACACATGGCCTCATCTCGCCTTCCAGAGTCTTCCTATGCCTATAAATACTGCAAGTTTGGACCAAAAACGAGGTCAGAGAGCTGTGGGTTATGGTTTCTCTCATTTTAGTGTAGGTTAATGTAATGTTCTTCTTCTTTGTTCTTTTGTATTTTATTTTGTTTTAAATTCATGTATTAGGGCAGAGTTAATTCAGAGAGAAGAGGGATTGATGTAATAGATAGTGACAATTTATGAAAGCTTCCTCCTTTTTTCAATGGTTTCTTCTCTAACCTCTAACATGACTAGCTAACTTTCTTTTCATGATAATCTAACTGCCAACCACTAATCATTTAACCTCTTACTTCATAACCTAAATGAATCAAATAGCCTCTACAAGACCTTGCTCTTGCACTCACGATGATGATTTTAATATCTAACTTGCTAACTTGCTAACAAGCTTATTCCCTTATTTTATGCTTGTTTCTAATGGTTTTAATGATCTAATATTTGTATTAGCTTGCTCTTGATACAAGTTTAAACATGAAAAACTATTTCAAGTGCCATGCTTTGTATCGTTTCTTGAAGAAGCCAAGGATTAGTGACGGCCAATGATTCATGTGAGGTAACTATCACTAAGAGATTAGCATGATTAGTAGAGCACTTAGTAGTTAATAGCCATAAACTTTTTTCTTTACTTTGTTTTAAAAACTATTTTCAAAACTTTTTTATCATTTTTCTATTGTTGTTTTCACCATTTCTTCGTTCACCTTTGTTTTCATCTTCTTCACAACAAGTTTCATGTTCTTTTCTATTTTGTTTTTAAACCCACTTTCTAAATTATTTCACTTTTCATTTCATTTCTATTTTCTTGCTTTTGATTTACCGATCCCATAACCACTCCTCTATTTGTTTTCACATCACCGTTTTCATTTCCTTCTCCACCTATCACTTCTAATTTTCTTTTCTTTTTCTTTCCTCTTTCTTTCACAAAAAAAACTTGTTAACAACACGACGTGAACACGAACTGTTAATGCTTTTATTGCCTCCCTCCCTGTGGATTCGACCCGTATAGCCATCATCCTATAACGAAAGTATCGAGAAAGCCAAAGCACACATTTTTACATTTATTTTAAAAATACACGTCTTCGTGCACGGTTCAACCCGATCAAAAATGGCGCCGTTGCCGGGGACGGGAATAGTTTAACCGCACTTTTTTGTTAACATTTTTCTTCTCTGTTTTGGTGTGCAGGTCAATTTTTATAGGAACTGAATATTGCAGAACACCCATTAACACTGTAGCTCCCTGTGCTTGAAAGTAGGGACCTAGCTTCTGCAGAAAAGTCACACAAACGCGACTTTAACCGTGTTTTCGTTGTAATTTTGTGGCAAATCTGTCTCTCGTTTTGCTGGGATGTGTATTTTGTAATATCTAGTGGACTTGTACTGTTATTTTCCTGCTTTGATTGCCTAAACAGTGTAATAAATTAAAAAACTAAAATACGGTAATTGAATGTGTTTAAAACAGTTTAGACATTTGCATCAGGCACGTGTTAAATTTCATTCTAATATACTGTATTTTATTCTGTTGTTGTGATCTGAATTGAGGTGTACATATGGCACTGCATATAACTAAAGAGAAATACGTGGGTGATTTACTCGCTTTGTGTGTTATTCTTGTCTATATTACACACTTGCATGAATCCGACTTAAGGGCATAACCCAATACAAGATAAGTTGGGAAAGTCATTACCCTTCTTTAGTCCAAAAATCACTTCCCCACTCACACAACCCAAGCCTAAAAAAAATTGATAGACGTTGGTCCCTAGGAACATGCCAGACTCATTAAGAGATTGACCGACGGTGAAACTTGTGAGAACCATACTCTTACTAAATCGGTGTCTAAGCTTCGAAATTAAGAGGTTAAGCCTCGAAGATCTAGTGATTTGGCGTAATTAAGGCTCGTTGCTTACGCACGGATACCTCCCACCGCATTTTGCCCCTACCTGGCCGATTAGCTCGTAGTCGGGTTCATACAACAACCTTTCCCAGCTAATCGACTAGTTAGGAGTCGTCTTGGCCTAGGTCAACCCTAGTATAGGCTTGGTTTTGATTTTTTTCTTTCTTTTTGTTTGTTTGTTTGTTTGTTTGCTTTTTCTTTTTTGTTTGTTTGTGTTTGTGAAATGGATTTCAACAATAATTTTTTCAGTCCTAATACAAATCCATACTTCACATCAACCTCATTTGATTCAAATAACTCTAACCCAACTTTGAATAACATGACTAACTAATAATCTGGATTTTATTTATTCGACTCGATAGAACCCATACCGCTTATCCGATGACCAACATTTTCAAAATAAATTCAACTATTCACAGAGTCAACGGGGATTCATCTCCCCTGGTCTAATTTTCAACTATCTTATCCACAATTTTTCATAATTTTCAAAATATTCATACCCTGATTTTGCTTCCTATACTCATTTTCTAGAACAACCCATTGAAGAAAATTTTAAGTTAGAAAAGAGTATGAAAGCCGTACAAGCCATGCTTGAGTCCCAATAAAACAAGCTCCACTTACACAACTCACAAAACTTTTTCACATCATACTTCATATAAGCCATGCAGGAGGTCGAACGAAAATTTTAGGAAATGTTAGCCTCCCCAATTCCACAAATTTTCCATAATTCATACTCATTCACACTTCTTCAAGATGACCAATCATCTGTCTTGGACACTGATCGGTCGCTAATATTGCACATTTATTATCATATTCGCATACTTATTATAGAATAAAACTCTGCTTTTTCTAATTATTGTTTAATTTATTTGCAAGCCCATTACTAAAGGAGAGGGAAGAGAAACGAGCCCAAAAGCCCATCAAATTCTGATTTAAATCAGAATTAATTCGAAGTCAGTAAATCAGGACAGAACAGGTCAGTTCAGATCGGTTGAAAATCAGTTAAAGACATATCTCTTCAAATCAATCGGTTAAATCCAACGATTAAAGGCCGTTTTGTCACAATTCCAGAGATAAACTAAAAATTCAGCTGAAGATAAAGTCAGATCCCGAAGCCAGGCAGCTCCACCCTACAACTATGGCTACCTAGCCACAGCAAGGCCGCGGAAATGCGGCCTTTGTCGCATTTCTACGGCTTTGTTAGGGAGTTAGGGGGAGCGTTTGCTCCCCTTATCTTCTTAAGTCTATCCCCGTTAGGTTTTGCCTATAAATACAGGGTTTTTCAAAGACCAGAGGGACGATGATGCAGAGATAGAATTTAGTCCACTTTTTCATTCCTTTTAGCATAGATTTTTGTTTTTCTTTTTATGTAATTTTTTGTTTTTATATATGTAATTCAGAGGAGATCAGTGTTTCATAGGAGAATGAGAATGAAGTTTGTGCTGAGAGTGACACCGGTATAAGTTGTTCTTCTTTTCTCTTATTGTTATGAAATCAAATCTATAGTTACCTTTTTATGTACTTTGTTTTTGTGTTCTTCTTCTTCTTTTCTACTTCACTCATTCTTATACCAAATGCTATCCAAGTGAGTCTTATAGCATCGGAAGAGCCTTGCCTTTGCGAGTGCCACTGATAGCTCATGACGATGGGTTTTAGTCTCAGTCTGTAACATTTCATGCTTGTTTTGTCTTGATGATGCTGAAAAACACCTAGAGGGGGGGTGAATAGGTGTAAGTGCTAATCTAAGAAACTAAATGCAAACTAAGTGCGCTAAATGCGGAAGCTAATGCAAATTATGCACAAACTAATACAATACAACAAGTGTAGCCGAATTTCCTTGCGAGGCTCTGGACTAACTCCCCTTGTTTCCCCTTTAAATGGGTTGAGGTGCTATGTGAAGCTCTTGTTGGATGAGTATAAGTTAGGCACACACACACAAGCAATCCAAGCAATGTGAAATACACACAATCAAGCCAAGCATATAAGAGTGGATAGCAATATGAATAAATGCAAGGCAATATGAAATATGCACAACACAAGCAAGTATGATATGATGATAAGTATGATGCTTTGCACAATAATAAGAGAGAGAGTTAGAGAGACAATGGATCACAACGCAAACACCAAGATTTATTTCGAGGTTCGAGCACCTTGCTCTACATCCCCGCCTACACCACCGTGTAGGATTTCCACTATCTCAACTCCCACCGAGGGAACCTCTACCGAAGAGGATTTCTTACAACTCTAGGAGTACTAAATTCCTCTCTCAAACAACAACCTCCTCACAATCGAGGGGTTAGGCCCGTAGCCAATACAACAACCAATCCACACACCTCTACCGAAGAGGCTCACAACCAAACACAATCACCTCTACCTAAGAGGGATCCAAACCAACAACCCAATACAAGAAACTCCACCTCTACCAAAGAGGGAGCAACTCAAGAAATCAAGAGTTTACAACAAGTGGTATATTTCAACCACAAACCTCTTTCCTTTTTCTTTCTTTTTCCACAAAACAAAGATCCTAATAGTTTAGGATAGAAGATAGCTCAAGTGTGGAAAACAAGTGTTTTTGGAAACAAGCAACAAAGAAAAATCTTTGGGAAAATACTTGCAATATGATAGAATTGAAGATCTAAGCAAAAATCCCAAAAACCTATTTTCTTTGATTTTCCAAAAACCCTAAAACAATAAAGATGAGAAGTTTTTGCACTTAAAACTCTTTTGAAAACTCTTTTAAACACTTCAGAAAACTGAAAATTTTTCTCTTAAAAAACTTTTTCAAAATCCCCAAAGAGATGGGGTTTATATAGCCCCTATACAAAACTAGCCGTTAGGCTGAGCTGGCAGTCTGACAGACTGCCGGTCGACCGGTCCGGTCGACCGCCAACGGTCAAAATTATGACCGTTGGACAACTGCGGTCGACCGGCCCGGTCGACCGATAAAACCCGAGAGCAGAGCTCTCAACTCGGTCGACCGTCCCGGTCGACCGTGTCTGTGCCTAACAGACGTGCACGTCTGTGCACATCGGTCGACCGGAACGGTCGACCGGCCCTTGGTGCGGTCGACCGGTCCGGTCGACCGACTTGGCCTGTCAGCCAGTCCTCAGTTCTGCACAGATACAGGATTTAAAAATAGGTCTTTTCACTCAATAAAAATCCCATAAATTCACAGTAAATCTAAAAAATAGTTTTAATCACAATAAAAACTGTTTTTCTAAAAATATGTTTTTCTAAAACTTGTTTTATCATTTTACTTTGATAACCAAACTTGTGATAAAAATTTCAAGACATATATCAATCATATCACTTCATTTTTGTGTCTTGCCAATTTTATCAAAAACAAAACCTTGTATTTTGTCAAACTTGATTTTTCCAAAACATGAATAGGATAGTCAAAATAAGTTTGTTTACCAAGTTAGAACATGTATGTATAAATAGAAAACATCTACTATACATATAACATATGTAAACTTGTTTTGATCAACTATTCATAAAAACCAAATATCAAATCATAAAACGTGTGTGTTTTTGCGCACTTGAGCATATCAACTAAACTAAGCTTTACAAATATGGATCTAAAACACAAACTCTAAACTAGATACCTAAGTCTTCTTGACGATCTTCCATCTTCAAGTAGACTCGGTCCAAACTCCGTGATTCTCCAAGTGCAAAGGTATGATCTTTAAGCTTTGGCACCGGAATCATCATGAATAGCTTCTAATCATCTTGTTGAAGCTAATCACCAACCTAATATCCTGTTAATGATCTGAAACTTAGAAACACAAGAATATTAGTAAACATAACTACATGAGTGTTGATCATCATCAAAACTAGAGTGGAAGGCCATTGGGTCAACAGATGCAATGGGAAAGAGACGAGAATCAACTCTTATGGGCTATGCGCTTATTGCTTCCACTTCAAGGTAACATCGTCGCCAAAGATTCAAGCTAAGCTTTTGGTCAAAGGAGGTAAGTAATTATTTTAATTTCTTTATTTTAACTTTTATTGTAAATTACCAACACCACAATCTTCCAAATTTCTTTTATCACCCTTTTGCAATTTCTTTGTACATATCCATTTCTAGTTTCTCCATGTTCCCAATCTACCATTTTCTTCCTAGCTTAACTTTTAACTCTTTTTCATTTTCTTTTAAAGAACTAAAAGAAGAATTTTAACTATTAATTGTAGTATAAAATAGAACTTGCTTAAAAGACTTTCATCGCTAGTCCCTCCTTATGGATCACGACCAGCATAGCCACTTGCTATAGCGGTAGAATTGAGCACCTTACACTACTATTTTAAAAGTTCTAAAATTCTGTGTTTTTTGCAGGTAAAACATCAATCAAATTTTGGCGTCGTTACCGGGGAGGGACGGTAAGTAATTCTCTTTAAAGTTTACATTTTCGGTTAACCTTATTCTTTGTTTTTGTGTACAGATTTAACAAGAAGGAATTTTTGTTGCAGTGGACATATAAGTGGCCCTGAACTCTGCTCAAGGAAGCAAAGCCCAGAAGCTTTCAGATTTGCTACATTCCTGTGACAATCTAAGTGAACTACTAACCTGTATTTTCTGCAGGTTGGCTGAATTGCATGGTTTAATCTTTGTAGTATTTATTTCCTTATTTGACTCACTGTATATACATTTCTAACACAACAGTAAAAAGTTGATTGTAAATGCTAAAAATGATTTAGACTTTGCATTTAGGCACGTGTCCATTTCATTATATTTTCTATTTACTGTTGAAGAGTGCTGGAGCCAAGGTATGTATGCATAGCATTTAGTATAAGGTTCATTCTTATATGAAATATTGCTTGAGTGTTACTTTTTCCTATATACTTGTACACTGCACTAAATTGATTTAAGGGCTTATCCTATAAGCAAGATAAGGTAGGGAAGTTATTACCCTCTCTTAGCCCACAAACAATCTCCTCACTCACTAACCCAAGCCTAACTAAAACTAAGTAGACGTTAATCCTAGGGACATCTCGGACTTAAATAGGAGACTGACTTAAGGGAGAAGTTGATTTGAATCTGACTCTTGCCAAATCGGTGACTAAGGTTGGGGATTGAGAGGCGAAACCCTGAAGGCTGGTGGTTTGGCTTTATTAGGCCCGTCGCTTCTGCGCGGATACCTCTCACCAATCTTTCCCCTACCTGGCCGATTAACTTGTGGTCAGATTCGACAATATACCCCCCGTGGACAGTCTAACCAGTTAGGAGTCATCTAGGTCTAAGGTTTACCCTAACTTAGGTTAGATTTTTTTCTTTTTATTTTTTTGCTTATTTGTTTGTTTTTTCTTTATTTGTGTTTGACATTTATTGTGTGATATGGCTTATAATAATAATTTTTTAATTTTAATGGTAATCCATATTACACCCCAACCTCTTTTTGGATATTACCAACCCGACATATCATAACTTTAACCACCTAGTGTGCCGGATTGGTCTTATTCAAATCAATATAACCCATGCCCCCAATCTTATGACCATAATTTTTAAAATAATTTTAACTCTTCACAGAGTCAATAGGGATTCACCTCCCCGAGCCTAATTTTCAACCAACTTGTTCTCCTTATCCACTTTGCCCATAATATTTTCAAGATTCATACTCAGTTTTATCAGCTCAAAATGGAAAACTATCAATCTTGGAAATGAGTATGCGTGAGTCCAAGCAATAATCACAAAATCTGACGGACTCATAATTTCACCACAAATTCCAAAACAACACTTCATCTTTTCAAGTCCAATCGCAATAAAATGATGAACCAATCAACTATGAAAATATGCTTGAAGCAATGACTCAGGCTCAAATCAATGGTAGTCATGACATAGATATGATAGTCCAAACTCTCCGTTCTCACCATTTAACCGTTCTGTTAGAGCCGAAGAATCATGTTGTTTTGGAAAACAAGATTCCATTTCAGCACAACCGTTTGAACTTACCCAAACTCTAAATTTTGAAAATGATATTGAAAGTTTGGCAAGTTATCCCTTTCCTAAAATTAAACTTGAGAATGAATATGATCCTGAACCTCAACTTGGGGATTCAATTCTATTTTCTAATTCAATAATGAATCCAGTGTCTTCAGCTGATTTCAATCTTTTTCCCGAGTCAACATAGGATCCTGTGCCAATTCATTATGAAATTGAATCACCAATCTTTTATGATCATTATATTGAACTTGACCAATTTCATACTTTTGAAAGTCTCATTGACAAATTAGCAAGTTCTCATTTTTATGAAATTGAACTCAATGAGAAATGTGACCTAGATTCTCAAATTTGTGATCCAGTTTAAATTTCCGAATCAATATTGACTCCTGTTTTGTTACCCAACTTGAGTAATATTTTAGAGTCAATTTTGATTCCCGCATCTGTCATTCTTGAACTTGAATCACTAATATTAAGTCACATTCCATTGTGGGGAAAGGAATGTGGACTTAAGTTTCAACTTCTTGATTTGGACCCACTTCCTGAACCAATCTCGACTCCTGAACCTTTACTTGACTTAAGTCACTTTCCTAAGTCGGTATTAGTTCCCGTACTTTCTAAATCCAAGTCAATCATTCCATCTTTTCACACTCCATTTTAGAACAAGACAGTTGACAAAATTGACTCTGAAATTAATTATGAAATTTGGAAATTAGATGGGGTAAAATATTTAATAAAAATCATTCATGTATACATCATTTTAGTGGGTTATATAAGAGATATTTCTGGTGGGTTCCTCCGAACTCAGCGAAAATTCAATTGGGTCGCATTTCTTGACCAATCAGACCGCCACCGGAACCGCCACTTTAAGGTAATATTTTCCCCCTTTCTTCTTTTTTCATGCATCTATGCATTAATTCATACATTGAGGAAATGCATGAGATAGGTGTGGGGGAAGGTCTAACATAACTTAGGTTTTTCTTTTTATTTAAAAAAATAACATTTTCTTTACTTTTAAAAACTTTTTGAAAATAGAAATAATATTTTGACATATTTTTTTTTGTAAGAAATTAAGTCAATTTTAAGGAATAGAAAAATCAAAATTAGGATTTCTTATACTTGGTCAAAATAAGATTATTTGTTTACTTTTTAGGGTTAGGAAGATAACTTGTCAAAATAATTTAGTCTTGATCTTTACCTTGATGAAATATGCACACTTCATACACTTACACACTTAGGGTTCAAAAATAAAGATTCTTATGCTTTAAAAAAATAAAAGAAGAAAAAAGAAAAAAATATATCTATGAAAGATAAACAAATCTAATTATTGATTAGCTAGGTGGTTTGGCCTAAGCAAGCCTTAGTATTTATGCGAAAGATGATTAGATAAGTTTGAGAAATATATATATAAAAATCTTCTGATTAAGCTGGGTATTTGTACCTAATAAAGCATAAGTATTCACACCTAAAAGCGGTTCATATAATAAAATCCTTAATTTTGAGGCCTTGTTTGCTCGAGTCCTTAAGTCCTTGGAGTGTTTTCTCACCCGGTGCCCTAAGACCGTTTGGTTTGGGAGTTACCGATTAGAGGCTCGTTACATGGGCAGATTAGAAAGCCTAATAAAACTAAAGAGTAATACCAAAAAAATAATAAATAAATAAGACATAAGCGTTAGAGTTAAAGAACCCTTAGTCAAAATTTCACAGTCACAAAGGTGCATATGACTTAGGGTAAAATAATAGATTAGATGAGAAGTACAATTTGACTCTTTACTTTGATTGATAACAAATTTTTGAATAGAGACTACGTTTAGGAATGAAAAATTCTGTTTCCTATAACTTATAGATTATTACAATAATATTTTAAATATTTTTCTTTCAAAATGTGCTTTCAAAATACTAACATTTTTCTCTTTCTGTACAGATTTTGTGGGTGTAGTCTACTGAAAACCCTCACGAGACAAAACTCGTCCTCTAGGAAAAATCTAGAGATTTAATGGTTTGTTGCACATGCTCAGTGCAATCCTGACCTGCGAAAGTGGTCTAATAATTTTTTGTTTAATTGTTTTGCTTGAGGACGAGCAAAAGATAAGTATGGGGTGTGATCGGTCGTTAATATTGCACATTCATTATCATATTCTCATACTTATTATAGAATAAACTCTACTTTTTCATAATTATTGTTTAATTTATTTGCAGGCCCATTACTAAAGGAGAGGGAAGAGAAACAGCCCAAAAGCCCATCAAATTCTGATTTAAATCAGAATTAATTCAAAGTCAGTAAATCAGGGCAGATCAGGTCGGTTTAGATCGGTTGAAAATCAGTTAAAAATATATCTCTTCAAATCAATCGGTTAAAGCCAACGATAAAAGGCCGTTTCGTCACAATTCCGGAGATAAACTGAAAATCCAGCTGAAGATAAGTCAGATCTCGAAACCAGGCAGCTCCACCCTTCAGCTGTGGCCACCTGGCCACAGCAAGGCCACGGAAACGCGGCCTTTGCCGTGTTTCTGTGGCTTTGTTAGGGAGTTAGGGGAAGCGTTTGCTCCCCCTATCTTCTTATGTCTATCCCCTTAGGTTTTTCCTATAAATACAGGGTTTTTCAGAGACCAGAGGGGACGATGATGCAGAGATAGAATTTAGTCCACTTTTTTATTCTTTTTAGTATAGGTTTTTGTTTTTCTTTTATGTAATTTTTAGTTTTCACTTATATAATTCAGAAGAGATTAGAGTTTCATAGGAGAATGAGAATGAAGCTTGTGCTGAGGTGACACCGGTGTAAGTTGTTCTTCTTTTCTCTTATTGTTATGAAATCGAATATATAGTTACCTTTTTATGTACTTTGTTTTTGTGTTCTTCTTCTTCTCCATTTTCTCAATCTACCATTTTCTTCCTAACTTAACTTTTAACTCTTTTTCATTTTCTTTTAAAGAACTAAAAGAAGAATCTTAACCATTAATTGTAGAATAAAAGAGAACTTGCTTAAAAAGCTTCCATCGCTAGTCCCTCCTTGTGGATCAGACCCGCATAGCCACTTGCTATAGCGGTAAAATTGAACACCTTGCACTACTATTTTAAAAGTTCTAAAATTCTGTATTTTTGTGTAGGTAAAACATCAATCAGACACGAATATGGAACTCTTGCGTGACTCTGAGCGACAATTTCAAAACTTGTTAGACTCACAATCTTCATAATTTTTCAGTACCAAGATTCCTGCACTCTCTTTCTAGAACAACCATTTGAAGAAAAATCTGAGCTAGAAAAGAGTATAGAAATCTTATATGAGACCTCATAACAATTTCAAAAATCTTCTACCCAGTCTATCAATAAGTTAGAAGCACAATTGAGTCAACTGGTCAATATTCATATGAATGAGGAAACTCGCTTTTATCAACCTTTAACCAATCCAGATATCTTTAACTCTATCAATCAAGATGAGGAATCATGTTGTTTTGAAAATCAAGATTCAAGTTCCGCACACCCATTTAAACTTGACCAACATCAAAATTTTGAGAACCATATTAAAATTTTGGTAAGTTATCCATTTTCTGAAATTGAGTTTGAGCATGAATGTGATCTTGAATATCAAATTGATAATTCAATTCCTCTTCTTGATTCAATATTAACTCCGGTATTTTTACCTCACTTCAAATATTTTTTCAAGTCAGCTTTGAGTCCTGTGCCCATTCATCGTAAAATTGAATTACTCATCCTTTATGATTCACATCTGAAACTTGATCAATACATAACTTCTGAGAGTCTCATTGACAAATTGGTAAATTCTCATTTTTATGTTATTAAACTCAAAGAAGAATGTGACCCAGATTCTCAAATTTGTGATCTAGTTCAAATTTCTAAATTAATATTGACTCCAATTTTGCTACCTGATTTAAGCAACATTTTAAAGTCAGTTTTGATTCCTATACCTACCATTCTTGAACTAGAATCACCAATCTTTGAAGGTTAGTTTCCGTTGTGAAAAAAATGAATGTGGACTAGAGTTTCAACTTCTTAATTTGGACCCACTTCCTGAATAAATTTTGACTCCTGAACTTTTACTTAACTTAAGTCAAATTCTTTAGTCGGTATTAGTTCCTATACATCCTGAGCTCAAATCAATCATTCCATCATTTCACACTTATTTTAGGACAAAGGTAATGATAAAAATGACTCTGAAATTATTTTTAAATTTTAGAAATAGTTGGGGTAAAATTCTTAATCATACATGTATATAGTGTATTTGTGGGTTATATTAGAGAGGTTATTAGTGGGTTCCTACGAACTCTACGTAATTTGGATTGGGCTGTATTTTGTGCAGTAATCAGACCTCCCCAGAACCATCACCCTAAAGTGATTTTTCCTTCCCGCTGTATTTTCATACATACATACATTCAAGATGCATTGAGGACAATACATGAGATAAGTGTGGGGAAGGACCCACTAACATAAAGTTTTTAGATTTTCTTTCTTTTCACTTCTTTTAGGATATTCTTAGAATTTTCCCTTTTTGTATAGGGATTTTCTCTTTCTTTAAAAACTTTTTGATCAAGAGACAAAATTTTGATCTATTTTTAAGAAAATTAAGATAATCTTAGAAACTAAGAAAGCCTTAATTATGACATCTTAAACCTAATCGAAATAATGTTATTTAAGATTATAGGTTAAGTAAGAGAGATTGAAGAGATAATTTTTTTTAAATTATTTGTCTTAGATAGTATGCACTTCACACTTAACAAGGTTTTGGGATGAAAACAAATACCTAAAATGCCATAAAGCAAAAAAAGAGAAAAATATATATGAAAAAAATAACCACTTATTAAAGTTTAATAACTATGCATCAAGAAGCATAATTATTCACGCCTAAAAGTGGTAAAAAAAAAACAAATAATCCCCCTAAGTTTTGTAGCCTTATTTACTCAAGTCCTTAAGCCCAAGGTATGTTTTCTCCTCTGGTACTCTAAGATCGTCTGATTTGGGAGTTATCGGTTAAATGCTCACTACCTGAGTAAACTAGAAAGTGTAAGAAAACTAAAAGAAGAAAAAAGAAAGAAATATATAAATAAATGGCTTGATGGTTAGAGTTAAAATCTCAAAAAGCTTTACTATCACAAAATACATATTATTTAGGTTTTACGAAGGATAAAATATTCAATCCAATTTTAAATTCTTACCTTAATTGATGACATGATCTTACTTCTAGACTAAGTTTAAGGAAGAATTATTTTTGGTGAACTTATTACCTTAGATTGCTTAAATTTTTACAAAATTATTTCGAAAACTCTTCCTCTCTTTCAAATGCTTTTTAAAAACACTAACTTTTATTTTTTTTCCTTCATGGATTTTTGGGTTTAATCCGCTGAAAACCCTCAGAAGACAAAACTCTTCTAGGGGAAACTTATAGGTTTAACGGCTTGTTGCACACGCTCAGTACAATCACGTCGCCTGTGAAAGTGGTGTAGTAGCATTCTTAGTTTAGTTTTTTCTTGTTTTGCTCGGGACGAGCAAAAGATAAGTATGGGGGTGTGATTAGTCTATAATTCTACATCATCATATCATATTTTCTTACCGTTTATGAATAAAACATCGCTTTTGAGCCTTGTTTTGGTCTATTTTGCAGGTAATCAAAAGTTCAAGGGCAAAGTCAGAATAAGCGCCTAATTAAACTCAATTTTAGGTAATTAAATCTCATTATATGGAGGTCAAGATAGAGAGCTTTTAGAAGATACATTGGTTCCAGAAGTTCAGCACGAATTTGACAAACATACGGATCCAAATACCCAAATCCGAGATTGTATAGAAGTTTCTCGAGACCAGACAAAGAAGTGGACCAAAACTAGGGACCTAAGTCCCTGGTATTACCGTGAAAATACGGCAAAAACATGGCATTTTTGTGGGCCCACGCGTGGCCTCGTCTCGCCTTCCAGAGTCTTCCTATGCCTATAAATATTGCAAGTTTGGACCAGAAATGAGGTTAGAGAGCTGTAAGCTAAAGTTTCTCTCATTTTAGTGTAGGTTAGTGCAGTGATCGGTCGCTAAGATTACATATTTATTATCATATTCTCATACTTATTATTAAATAAACTTTGCTTGCTCCTAATTATTGTTTAATTTATTTGTAGGCCCATTCCTAAAGGAGAGTGAAGAAAAATGAGTCCAAAAGCCCATCAAATTCTGAATTAAATCAGAATAAATTCAAAATCAATGAATGAGGGTAAATCTTGGCAAATCTGAGAGGTTGACAACTGGTTGAAATGAATCATCCCAAATCAAGTAGTTGAAGCCAAAGATTAAAGGCCATTTCGTCATAACCTCAGACTTAAACTGCAAATCCAGCTGAAGATAAATACATATCGCGAAGCCGGGGAGTTCCACCAACAGGGTGTGTCTACCTGGCCACACCCTGGCCGCGAAAACGCGGTCAAAGCCGTGTTTTCGCGGCTTTGTTATGTAGTTAGGGGGAGTGTTTGCTCCCCTATCTTCTCATGCCTCTCCCCTCTGGGTTTTTGCCTATAAAAGACAGATATTTCACTGTAAATGGGGACGACCATGTAGAGATAGGATTTAGTCCATTTTTTAATTTTTAGTTTAGGTTTTTGTTTTTCTTTTCATGTAATTTTCAGTTTTAGTTTATGTAGATCAGAGGAGATCAGAGTTTCATAGGAGAATGAGAACGAAGCTTATGCTGAGAGTGACACCAGTGTAAGATTTCCTTCTTTTCTCTTATTGTTATGAAATCGAATCTGTAGTTCCCTTTTGTATGTACTTTGTTTTTGTGTTCTTCTTCTTCTTCTCTACTTTTCTTCTTTTGGTTCAATTGCTATCCAAGTGAGTCTAAAAGTATCGAAAGAGCCTTGCCTTTGGAGTGCCACCGATAGCCCATGACGATGGATTTTGAATTTCATTCTGTATCACTTCATACTTGCAACGTCTTGATGATATAATGTGGAGGAAACGGGAATCAAACTCTTATGGGCTATACGTGATCGCCTCACTTAAAGGTAACATCATTGCAAAAGATTCAAGGTAGGTATTTGGCCAAAAAAAAGTAAGTAATTTTTAGTTTCTTTTCTTTTAATTATTTAGTTTAGAACACCACAACACCCACTTCTTTATCCCTCCTTTTTCATTTCTTTGTACATATCCAATCTGGTTTCTCCATCTTCCCAATCTCTCACTTTCTGCCTTAACTTCATTATAATTTATTTTCTTTTCTTTTTAAGAAACTAAAGAAGAACTTTAACCATTAATGGTAGCATAAAAGAGAACTTGCTAGAAAAGCTTCTATCGCTAGTCCCTCCTTATGGATCACGACCTGCTTAGCCACATGCTACTACGGTGAATTGAGTAACTTGCACTCTTTATTCTAAATCTGAAATTCTGTATTTTATGTGCAGGTTCAAACATCAATCATGCAGTGTTCTTCTTCTCCTTTCTTTTGTATTTTCATTTTATTTTAGATTCATGTATTAAGGTAGAGTTAATTCATAGAGAAAGTGAGAGATTGATGTAATAGATAGTGACAATCTATGAAAGCTTCCTCAAGCGAGCTCTCTTATTTCATGCTTACTTCTAATAGTTTTGATGATCTAATATTTGTATTATCTTTCTCTTGATGCAAGTTTGAATGTGAAGAGGCATTTCATGTGTCATGCTTTGTATCATCTCTTGAAGAAGCCAAGGATTAGTGATGGCCAAGGGTCCATGTGAGGCAACTATCACTAAGAGGTTAGCATGATTAGTGGAGCACTTAGTAGTTAGTAGTGATGAACTTTCTTTTCTTTACTTTGTTTTTAAAACTATTTTCAAAACCTTTTTATCATTTTTCTATCGTTGTTTTCACCATCTTCTTAGTTCACCTTTGTTTTCATCTTCTTCACATTACGTTTCATCTTTTTTTTTATTTTGTTTTTAAACCCACTTTCTAAATCACTTCACTTTTCATTTCATTTCTATTTGCTTGCTTTTGATTTACCGATCCCATAATCACTCCTCTATTTGTTTTCATATTTCATCGCTTTCTCCATCATCACTTCTAGTTTTTTTCCTCTTTCTTTAACAATGAAGAACTTGTTAACAATACAATATGAACATGAACTGTTAATACTTCTATCACCTCCCGTCCCTGTCGATTCAACTCGTATAACCATCATTCTATAACAAAAGTATCGAGGAAGCCAAAACACACATTTTTACACTTATTTCAAAAATACACGTTTTCGTGCACGGTTCAACCCTGATCAGTTGGTTGGGATTTCTGGTTGGGAAATCTGTTACTGTGCATAACTGATCACGCTTAAAGTGGTGTTACATGTTATGAATGTGGGGATGACAGAGCTGCTTAAATGTAGGCGAAGACCTCAGTGAATTGATGTTTGGAGCTTCTGACTTGGAGTTGGAGACTTTTAGAATGGGAAAGACCTCGGAGTGGTGGAATGCGACTCTGTAGTGAGGATGTCTTTGGGAAGGAGAGTAGCTCAGGGATGGAAGGATCTTCGGGATGGAGGAATGTGACCTCGGGAAGGTTGGATGTGGTGGAGGTGCCTAAATAAACTCTAGGAGTTGTGGATTTCTCTGGGGAAGTACTCGGTATCTTGGACATGTGTCATCATCTTGATGCCAGTTAAGTTATGACCACTATAGATGCCCCCCTTTTTCTCACTTGTTAGTATCTGTGAAAAGGAAGTTGGGAAAGCGAAGATACTCGAATGAGTTATTAATGCCTTACAACTCATTATGACATTTGCAAGCAGAGGAGTGCGTGATCTTTTAGAATCTCTTCAGATCTCTACAGATCTTCTTAGGGATTGTATAGCTGATTACCAGTTGTCACATCGAACGGCTGGGAGGTTATGTCCTGTGTTTCTTCAAATCCTGGCGTCATTATGACTGATGACGATGGTTGATTTTCTGCCTTTACCGTTGACCAAAAATCTCGAGATGTGAGCCTTGAAAAATTAAAATGGAAGCAGTTTAGCTTCTCACCTATCAATAAATAGGGGACGATCTATGGGAGGAAGTCATCTTCTCTGTCTTCTTCAAAAACCATGCTACGAAACACTAACTTCTTTTCTTGTTGCACTTCCATGTCGTCTTTTTTTCCTCTTCGTCAGATGGAGGAAAAAGAAGGATGAAGTGGTGACCATGCTCTATTTGTTAACGGGTTTTGCTGGTGCATCACATTAGTTACCATGGCCATGATAGGGTGTCATCATCGAGGAGGACATGTAGGATTCTTACTTCAACTAGATCTGGTTTCTAGGTTGCCTGGTCCTGGGCGACCAAGAGGCCATTAGCCTCTTTTCTAATGGTATGTATGAGGAAAAAGGAGAGGGTGCGCAAATGTTGCTTCTTACCTTGAAGCTCGAAACTATTCCTCAGAGCATCTCAGAGGGGATGTGATACCATCACCTTCTTGTGTGTCTTGCACGTTTCTGTCTCCATAGAGCTATTGCCTCGCTCTCGTAGAGTTTCCTGAGAGTTCTCATTTTGTTGCCTTAGAGAGATGCGAAGGTGGAGGCATGGATTGCTTGTTCATGAGTCATGGAATGGATGAAGATGGATGACTACTTTCGGGAGGCATTTTTTGATGAGCAAGTCTTTATTTTTCAGCATCGGGGACCTATTAATGGTGGCAAGACTGGAGCATTTTGACCTGGATCTACTGTATTTCTCTTTGAAAATGTAAACACAGATGTCATAGAATATCTTGTATTATTCTTGTTAGATGTCATGAAATAAATTTAATGGAATGGTATTCAAAATGAAAATATCTTTGGAATGGAAATAGTAATATTCAGAACTTGCCTAGTGTGTTTTTACTATTGGTTTTAAAATGTGCTTCTTCAGGAAATTGATTTTCTATCTCCACATGGTTAGGTAGGGAATGTCGGTGAGTTTGTACTATTATTTTCGAGTAGGGGTAATCCCATAAAGGTACCTGTAAACTTTATAGGCCTCTGAGAGGGAAAAATCTCACAGCAGAGTAAGGACTCCGAGCGGGGAACACTTCTACTGCGAAGGGTTTTGACTGCCTGTGGGCTTACCGTGATGGAGCCCATAGGCTGTTGCTTAAATTATCGCCTCCGAGTGGGGGACACTCTTACTTCGGGATATACAAGCGTCAGAGACTAATTGGGGACACTTCCATCAGTAAGGCAGAACTTCGAGCGATGGACACTCACATAATAGAGAGTTTCGACTACCCGTAAGCTAATAGAGAGGGAGCCCATAGGTTGGGGCTTGCATTGCCATCTCCGAGTGGGGGGATAGTCCCACATCGGGACATACAAGCATCTGGGACTGATGGGGGACACTCCATTAGCGGGGTGGCACGAAAATGGTTAGGAGCAAAAATGCATTTTTATTTCATGATATAAAATAAAATATATGGAGCTTAAAAGGAAATACATGGGTGTTATTGGTTGAGGTACTTTCCTTTCTTGTAGGAATCAAGTCACTCAATCGCTTTGTACTTAGTGATTGCATGTTACGGTTAGGAAAGAGGCAGAGCGCTTGGTTGTTCTGCACTGGGGGTTGCTCTAGGTGTAAGTACGTTCTCTTTGAGGAAGCCTTAACAGACAAGTTCTTTCGGGTACCATCGGAGACTTCTGTAGTGGACAGTCTTGTGTCCCTTGCTTTCATGAAATGAACTATACTCTTCCACTCTAGAGAGTGTAGGGCTATATTGGATTAACTTCAGGCATCTTACCCATGATTAGTCCTTGATGGCAACGAAGACCTTGTTGATGGGGATCCTCAGCGGGGTGAAGTGTTATTCCGCTTTGAAGGCTTTGAGTGGATTCAGAGAGAGATTAGGATCTCTTGCTTGTTGAAGGTGGGTTGCCCCTATGTCATTGCTGCGATTGAGAGAGTGATAGATTGAACTATACATGGCTTCCTTCAATTGAATGTAATATTGGGCTCGGGACAGGACTTCACTCATTCATGTGACATGTGCTTCAGCAGTGTTTGTACAAGGGTGAGAGATATGCAATCCACTAACGAATGCGAGTGCAGATACATCCTCACCACAGATGGGAATATTGGCAAGCTGGCTCTAGAAGTAGCCGATGTAGGACTTGAGGCTGTCACCCTACTTCATCTTGACAGAGAGGAGGTGCTAATTGTTCTTCTTGGCTTCTCGGCGGGAGGCGTATTGGGTGAGAAATGTCTCGGTCACTTCCTCGAAGTTGCGGAGAGAATGTGGTGGCAGGGAGTAGAACTAATCAGAAGCCCGCCTTTCAGGCTGGATGGAAAGGTTAGGCACATTAGTGGATCGTTATGGGATTAGATCATTATCTTATCTTGAAAATGCCTAATGTGTTGAACTAGGTCGCTCGCTCTGGAGTAGTAGTCAAAGGTTGGACCGAGAACTTCCTCGGGAACTTGCACCCCAAGATCTCTCTCTCGAGAGGGGAGTCAGAGACTTTGGCAGCTAAAAGTGTTGGAAGACTATGGAGCTATAGCTTAGCCTTCTCGATCTGTCTTTATATCAACTCATTGAGGACTCAGATGTCAGGAGATTCTTTGAATATAGGCTCGCTTTTCGATTGCGCCTGTGTTTGGGTGTTCTGGATGGCAGTGATTTGAGCCTGGAGTTGGTCGTTGAGCTGTCTCAACGCCTTCTGTTCATGAATGGTGTTTTCTCGGTAGAGAGATTCCCAGTCTTGATCACGATTGAATGGACTTATTGGTTCTTCATCAGCTCTTTCATGTCAGCAAGCATCAAATGATCTGATCTTCGAACAATGGCGGGTAAGAGTTGGTGGCTATTCTCTGAGAAGAGGAGGAGCCATGTCATCTGTGGCGCACTCATAATTGGTTGTGTATGGGGGACCATGCCCCCAGTAGTGGTTTTGCCTTTGGAAGGGGCACCATTGTAGTTGACCGAGTGCTTCTTGGGGGCCATCAAGGTTAGGAGAGAGGCTTTTTGAGAAGGTTTTAGGTCGGAAAGGAGAGAGACCTCGAGTATAGACTCAAGTCTTAATGAAAGCACCAGTTTGTGGTGGCCAAAAACTTACTTATCATGAATTGAACCTACCACAAGCGATTTAAGGCGCTTCCCGGTTGATACCTGTAAGAACATATATGAAAAAAACACCTTTCAAGTTAAGAACACTGATATGGTGTCAGCCTTAGACCCTCGGGTCTGAAAATCATTAGGTAGAATGGTAGGAAGGACCGGCAGAGAAAAACTACTAGTGTGGTGGAAAGATAGACTAGCACAGAGAACTGCTAGTATGATGGTGGACTGGAATGAGAAACTTTCAATGTAGTAGATGGACTAACACAAGAAACTGCTAGCGTGGTGGTGTATGTGTACGCACTGAGGATTAAGGAAGCCCTCCCCTCTCCTTGAAGAAGAAGGATCATATATACCTGACAGGGATGCCAGGCGGGAAGCAGAATTGATGGACTGTTATAATTACACTATCTGCACATGCTGGACTTGTTGTAACGACTGTGATTGTTGCCGCTGGTTGGTTGGGATTGCAGACCGCAAATCTACCACTATCCCTAATTGCTCGCGCTGAAAGGAGCGTTATATGTTATGAACGTGAGGAGGACGGAGCTGAGTGGGGATATCAGTGGATTAATGTTTAGAGCTTCTGACTTCAAGTTGGAGACTTTTGGAAAGGAAAAAAATCTCAGGGTGGTAAAGATCTCGGGGTAGTGGAGTGCGGCTCCAGACTGAGGATGTCTTCTGGACAGACTGTAGCTCAAGGATGGAAGGATCTTTAGGAAGAAGGAATGTGACCTCGGGAAGGTTGGATGTGGCGGAGGATCCCGGATGAACTTTAGGAGTTGTGAATTTCTCGGGTGAAGTACTCAATGCTTGGACATGTGTCATCATCTTGATGCGAGTCAAATTTTGATCATTACAGATGTAACTGAAATTAAGAGTGGGGAGTTAGTGTTATACCACCGAAAGGCCCCCTAGGACCTCTTATTTATTGGCAAGAATCACCTAGACTACCGTCTATCGGTTGGATGCCAACTTGGATAGTGGGTCCCTCTAGTCCATGATTGATTGAGGCAAAACCTGCACACAAAATACGAGATTATAGAACTTAAGAAAGGAAATGTGCAAGTGTTCAATTCTTCCGCTATAGCAAGTGGCTATGCGGGTCTTGATCCACAAGGAGGGTTTGCGATGGAAGCGTTACAGTTTTTTATTGAAATCGTTAAGAAGAAAAGCGAAGGTTCTTCTCTGTTTTAAAGTTATAAAATGAAAAAAGAAAGTTATAGTTAAAGTTAAGAAGAAGATGAAAGATGAAGAAGATGGAAAATCAAAAATCGATGAAAAGCGACTATGTACAATGAAGTGGAGAAGAAAGAGTTGGAGGAGGTGGTGATCTATACTAAAGAAGTAAAAGAAAGAAAGAAAGAAATGTGAAGAAATACTTACCTAGGTTGAGTGATGACTTACCTGGAAACCGTTGCATGTTCTACCTTTACTTCGGAGGCGTTCAACGCATAGGTCATAAGCTCGAGCTCAGTCCCCGTGCACATTATATCGTCAAGCCTAGCAAGAACAAAGTGATGCGGATCTTGGAAGAGGAGAACGTCTTCATGAACTATCGCTGGCTCTCACGTAGCTTAGTTATACTTGCTTTGGAATTCACTTGTACACTCAACAACAACAACCAAGGTAAAGTAGAAGAGGAAGACGAAACAAAAGGAAATACAAACATAAAAAGAACTTTTACCTTTATTTATTGCAGAGACAATGGAAGAAAGGAGGAGGGTACATCGTCGGTGTCACTCTCAACTTCAGCCTCTCTCTTACTTACATGAATCTTCTTCTACCCTAAGTTACATACAAATTACATAAGAAGAAAAGAAAAACCTAAACTACGAAGAATTAAAACTAGGCTAAATCCTAATCTGCATTGGCGTCCAATTTCAGCACAACAATTGCCCTTTTATAAGCCAAAAACCCAACAACCAGAATCCCGGGGAGGTCGGGGGAGCAAACGCTCCCCCTAACTCCCCAATAAAGCCGCGGAAACGCGGCCCAAGCCGCGTTTCCGCGGCCAGGGTGTGGCCAGGTGGCCACACCCTGTTGGTGGGTCTCCCTGGTTTCTCCCTCTGACTTTATTTGGAGTTGGTTTTGCAGTTTGGCTCCGAGATTTTGAAGAAATGGCCTTGGATTCTTGGCTTTAACCGATCGATCCTGAGAGGATTCTTCTCAACCGGTTTCAACCTCTTGATTTTGCCCTGATTTAGTGAGTGCGAGTTAATTCTGATTTAATTCAGAATTTTGGTAGGCTTTGGGCTCATTTCTCTTCAACTCCTTAAAGATTGGGCTGCAAATAAATTAAACAATTAATTAGGACAATGCAGGCTTTTATTCTAAAACAAGTATGGAAATATGATATTAAATATACAACATTAGCGACCAATCAATGATCCTATTGTTCATAAGTCAGATGCTCGAGTCTAGCTCTGTTCGACGTGGATCCTATACTTATCAATTAGAATTCAGGCAGATAAAGGCAAATCCTCTTCATTGGATTCTAAAGCAATAGGAAGCAAATCTTTTGCACCTCTATTGCACCATAAGCTCGATGTTTGTAGAAATGTTTCAAACATTATCTCGTTGTTCATCAAATTGGTTATATGTGTTAACAACCGACATCTTGACCTCTCTTTTCTTTGCCATTCTTCGAAATCTCTATCATGAATGGTGACTACAACCCCGTCTTCAAATCATCTATGGGTAATGTAGTTATCAAATATTCGACTCTCACAGGATGATGACACGTGTCCCAATAATTAAAAGCCTACATAACTCCAAAGACATTCCAGAAGCTCCTCACCCCGAGTACACTTCCACCAAGAAGCTCCGATGCTCCCATCTGTCCCAGAGTCCACTGATTGGAGTTCATTTATGCATCATTTTATACCACCATACTATGCTTTATGTGAACAAATATGGGATTTTTAATGCTTTTTTCTCTCTTTTTTCAGGTCCAATATTTAATGGAGAAGAAGGCCCAACAATTATGATTTTTAAAGGAATTAAAGATTAATTTAGAAGCCACAAGAAGAAAACCTATACCTGAATGGATCCAAAGCATATTCTCCACTTTCTAGAAGATCCAGCTGGGCGCACGAGCCATAACAGAATGACAGAGAATTCGTTGGCGCAATGGCCAAGATTCTGCCACAGAAACGCGGCTCTGGCCGGGGATCCGCGGCAGTCCTTTGGCCGTTGATCAAGCGTTTGATCCAATGACTATGGTGGGATGGCCTATTCTCCTGAAGGCTATAAATAGACCCCTAGGACCTCTGAATCTAGGAGAAGAGAATAGCATTCTTGTTTAGGGAAATTGTTAGGATTTCTCTAGGTTTTCTTTAGTCTCTTGTATAATTTTCATTTTCTCCTTCTAGAATCCAGAAAAGAGAGAGAGTGAGAGTGAGAAATCTTTGTAATTGAAGAAGGTGACAACTCAATACAAGGATCAATCTTTCATTCTTTAAGTCTTTTCTTGTTCTAGTGTATTTTCTTCTTCAAGCTTTTACCTTCTTGCATTTACTTTCTACAATGAATTGTTGCTTGTTCTTCATTTCCATGTCTAGCTAACTCATTAACATGACGAACTAACTTCTAACTCTACTAATTACTAACTCTTGAGTGATTGCTAACTCATATGAATCATTGGATGCTTTATTTTTAGTCTTGCAATTTATAAGTCTCTTTTATCCCCAATGAAGATGAGTTATGTTCACTTTTTAGCAAATGCTTTGTACCCCCTCCATATGATTCATCTGAGCCTCACTTAGAGCCTTATCTTTAGAACAAGTGCCTTGATGGAACATGAAGATGGATCACTTCATTATGCTAACGACTATTGTATAAGTTTCTTATTTCATGCTACCTTGATTATAGCTTTGATAGACTAATGAATCTTGTATTTTTACTTAGCATACCTAAGTGTGACTACCCTTGTTCCATTATTGAAAATCTATTTAGGGAGTCGAAGATTCAAGGAGGCAACTAGCCAAGCTTAGATGAGAACACATCCTCTACATGGGACAACACATCGACTTGACAAATCAAGATATTCTATTGCCAATGAATTAACACGAGGCATGCATCACCCAATGAAAGTAGTAAGTTAGTAGATTAGAATGCTAGTTAGTCATAGCCTTTTTCTATCGTACTTCAAAAAACCTTTTCTTAAAGCATTCTCTTTTCAAATAGCTCCGTTTTCATTCCATCTTTCTTTCCATTTTTTTTTCCTTTTTCTACAAAACCCATAAAGAATTTTCACTCACTTTTTACGTCGTTTTGTTTTTCATTCTTTAAACAAAGAAGAACTTTCATTTTTCTTCTTGAAAATCTTAATATAAAAATCTTGAATGCTTCTATTGCTAACCCTCCCTACGGATACGACCCGTCATAGCTTGTGTTACGAACGGTGATTCGAAAGGAGTAAAGTAAACCTACATAAACATTCGGAGTTTTTGATCATCAGTACACGGCCATAAACGGTTTACTCGAAACCCTCAAACCCTCTCTCCATACAATTAATCCTTTCGAACAAATTTTTGGCGCCGTTATCGGGGAGGGTAACGATTTTTATTTGAGTTTTTGAACTAAAACGAATTTTTTTCTTCTCGGTTTGCAGGTTACAGGTAAGGAAAATAGGAAAACAAGACTTGCAGTAACATATAAGTGGTCTTGGGCCTCTGCTCTAGAAAGCAGAGAGCAAGAACACTCTGAATTGCCGCGTTTTCTCGGCTTTAGCTGCGGAACCGCGGCATGGAGGAGTTCATTACTGACTGGTTTTGTGCAGGGCTGCTTGCTTTGCAAAAATATAGCTTACTGCAAACTTTATTTCTTGTATGCCATCATCAGGAGCCTGCTAATAAACTAACAGTAAAACATTTATTAAAAAGTTTAAAAATTGATTAAACGTTTGCATTTTAGGCACGTGTCTTTTTAATTCATTTACTTTACTGTTGAAGACTGCTAGAGCAAGGTACATTCGCATTGCATTTAGAATAGGACTCATCTCTTGGTTGATTTATATCGCTTTGAGTGAATCTTGTTTACATATATTGTACACTTGCACAAATTGATCTTAAGGGCACCACCCAATAACAAGATAAGGTGGGGATTTAATCTCCCTTTCTTGGCCCAAAAATCACATTCTAAGCACTCACAATCCCAAGTTTTTTAATAAAAATTGATAGACATTGGCCCTTAGGGACATCCGGACTTGATAAGAGATCAGCTAAGGCTAAAAATTATTTTTGATTCATACTCTAGTTAAATCAGTATCTAAGGTTGGGGATTAAGAGGTTAAGCCTCGAACATACCGTGGTTTGGAGTAATTAAGGCCCGTTGCTTACGCACGGATACCTCCCACCGTATTTTGCCCCTACGTGACTGATTAGCTGTGGTCTGACTCGAGCAATAACCTTTTTCGGTTCATCGAACAGTTAGGAGTCGTCTAGGTCCAGGTATCCTAGATAGCTTGTGATTATTTTTTCCTTTTTCTTGTTTGTTATTTTCCTTTTTCGCTTGATTGCTTGGTGAACGTTGTCTGTGATTGTGCATGCAAGAGTGGTATTGGGATCCAATTTCAGCAAGACTTGTTAGGACTTCTACACTTGCACAAACACCACTTCCTGACACAATTCCAATCATAGCTAACAATACTTCTCTTCAAGACAAGTTCTACCCAATTCTCACTTCACTTCTTTCTTGCATTCTTTTACCCAAGGCAAATGGAAACAATTTGAGCTTAAACCGTAATTCATAAATACACTCCCTATATTTCATAACCTAGAATCCGAGGACGCATATTTCCTTATTCATGAGTTTGAAAAAGTGTGTTTGATGATGAGAATTCCCCAACTGGGGGAAGACGCTGTTAGATTAAAGGTTCATTCCCTTTGCGCTTAAGGATATAGCCAAGAAGTGGCTATTCAATCTGCCTGCCAGTGCTATCTCATCATGGGACGTCAAAGTCTTTCTTAAGAAGTTCTATCCCATTCATAAAACGGCCCTCATCAGAAAAAACATAATGTAGTTTAAGCAGGAATCAAGTGAACCATTTTGAAAGTATTTTAAATGGTTTAAAAATTTACTAGCCCAATGTCCTCATCACGGCATAGAGAAGTGGTGGCAGTGCCAAATTCTCTATGACGGACTAGACTACCAAACTAAGACACTCCTTGAGACTATGTGTCAAGGTAAATTTTTGAAGAAAGATGAGAACCAGGGTTGGGATCTCTTTGAAGCTTTAGCAGAAAAAACCATTCAGTGGTAGTCTTGCCCCGAGAAAACCAATCCCACCACTTCCAGAACTGGTATACATTTGATTGAATCCTCTATAGCTGCTGAGACAAAGATAACACAATTGATGAAAAGGCTAGAACTGCTCGAGGCTAGGGAACTGAATTCTGTGAATCAGGTCAACCCACTACCTGTGATGAATCCGGGTTGTACCTACTGCCATGCTCTTAACCACCAGTTTGAGGAGTGTCCTGTCTACCAAGCTCAAATGTATCCTAAGAATATGAATGCAGCATACATCAGACCCAACTACAATCCATACTCCAAAACATACAACCCGGGATGGAGGAACCATCCAAATTTCTCATGGAGTCAGTCTAGTCATGTGCAACCAAGGCAACCATTTTCACACCAATATCCTACTCAGCCTCATCAACCCAGTTTCCACCAGAGTCCACCAAATTTCCAATCAAGCTTTCAACATAACTTTCAACCCACATATTAACAACAACAAACACAAAATCATCCAGATAAAAAATTGTTAGATTTGAAAAGAACGATTGAAACCTTATCCAAAATCCAGGCCTCAATGATAAACAGCCACCATCAGGCTATCAATAGATTAGAGGTTCAGATAGGTCAACTGGCTAACTCATTAAATGAAAGACAAAAGAGAACACTGTCAAGTCAGCCATTGCCCATTCCTAAGAACCCCTTCCTTATTCATGAAGCGGAAGACATAGGTCCAAGTCAATGCAATACTATTTATATTTTGAGATTTGGAAAGCAGACAGAAATCAGGTTTCTAGTCATCCTGTTCCTAATAAATCAGTGTCAACATCTCCTGTTCTTGTACCACCAACTCAAAATGATCCATCTTCAAGTTCACAACCGTCAACCTCCAAATCTAATAACAAAGACAAAACAGATGAGCAACCATACAAGCCTATTGTACCATTCCCTAATAGGCTAGCAAACCAAAAGACTAATGCTTAAATGGAGAAGATTAGGGAAATGTTTAATCAGGTCCAGATCAACGTACCCCTTCTTGATGCGATACAATAAGTCCCCTCATATGCCAAGTTCTTAAAAGATATGTGCACCAAGAAAAGGAAAGCAAATATCCCAAAGAAGGTCTTCCTTACTTCAAACATAAGTGAGTTGCTAACTGGGCCCATTCCTGTAAAATATAAAGACTCAGGAAGTCTAACCATTTCCTGTATTAAAGGACAGACCACGATAAACAGGGCGTTACTCGATCTAGGAGCCAACATCAATCTTTTTCCTTTCTCTGTGTATCAGCAAGTCGGGTTTGGCGACCTCCGTCCAACCAGAGTTACTATACAACTGGCTGATCGATCTGTAAAGATTACCAAGGGGGAGATTACTGATGTTCTCATATGGGTCGGGGAATTCATTTACCCCGTGGATTCCATTATTCTGGAGACGCAACCTGTACACAATCCCAAAGCTCAGACCCCTGTCATTCTAGAACGACCCTTCCTAGCCAACACAAATGCAATCATCAACTGTAGGAATGGATCGATGCGTCTAACTTTTAGAGATATGACAAAAGAGGTAAACGTTTTCCACCTGGGAAAACAACCTCGAGATTTGGATAATGAGTCATTTGAAGTGAACTTAATTGAGGGATTAACAAGTGAACATGACATGGAGATTCAATATGAGTCTGATAGAGATTTGAATTGAAGTCTGATGACTTCAACCTTGATAAATTATTGAATCCACAGTGGAGTGGGCAACAAATGACACCCCTATCCTTCCCTTACACAAGGAACAACCATTGATAGATCAGGTTCCCTCTTCTGAGCTTAAGGTTCTTCCTAGTCAACTCAAGTACCAGTACTTGGGTGAGAAGGAAGCATTTCCCATGATAATTGCGTCCCATCTTACTGAACAACAAGAAGAGGATCTTCTTGCGGTGTTAAAGAAAAATCGAGAAGCCATTGGTTGGACCATGTCTGATATAAAGGGAATCAGTCCATCTATTGTGTAACACCGGATTCATTTGACGGAAGATGCAAAACCAAAACGTAACCCACAATGTAGACTAAACCCGATCATGCAAGAGGCTGTGAGAGTTGAAATTTTGAAGCTATTAGACAATGGGATTATCTATCCCATATCTGATAGCCAATGTATTAGTCCAATCCATGCTGTGCTAGAGAATGTAGGGTTTACCGTGGTAGAAAGTGATAAGAAAGAATTAGTGCAAACTCGTCTTCCAACTAAGATTCGAGTCTGTATTGATTACCGAAAATTAAACGCTGCCATGTGTAAAGACCAGTTTCCCCTTCCGTTCATAAATCAAATGCTCGAGACACTAGCTGGACATGAATATTACTATTTCTAGATGGATATTCAGGATACAATCAAATCCCTATCGCTCCCGAGGATAAGACAAGACTACTTTCACCTATCCCTTTGGACCATTTGCATACCGAAGAATGCCCGTCGGTCTATGCAATGCTCTCGCAACGTTTCAACGTTCTTGCTTAGTCTTTTTTTCGACATGGTGGAAAGATTTTTTGAGATTTTCATGGATGATTTTTCTATTTATGGCGATTCCTTTGAATAATACTTGCGCCATCTTAAGCTGATTTTACAGCGATGCATAGAGAAAAACTTGACACTCAACTGGAAGAAGTGTCACTTTATGGTCAAGCAAGGAAAAGTCCTAGGGCACGAAGTTTCAAACAAAGAAATTGAGGTTGATAGATCAAAAGTGAAAGTAATAACAAAGCTCCCTGAGCCAAAATGCTTAAAAGACATTAGATCATTTCTAAGGCACGCTGGCTTCTATAGAAGATTCATTCAGGGGTTTAGCAAAATTGCTAGTCCTTTAACGAATCTCTTAGGAAAAGATGTACCCTTCAATTTTGATGAAGAGTGTCTACAAGCTTGGAGGAACTTAAGCACAGACTTATCTCGGCGCCAATAATCTCAGCGTCTGATTAGACTAGGCCTTTTGAAATCATGTGTGATGCCTCCGATTATGCCATAGGCGCTATTCTCGGATAGCGTACTGATAAAAGGCAACACGTGATTTATTATGCTAGTAGGACGCTTAATGTAGCCCAACTAAATTACACAACGACTGAAAAAGAATTTTTAGCAGTTGTGTTTGGGTTGGAGAAGTTTTTCCAATACCTACTAGGGTTTAGGACAACGATTTTCACTGATCACTCCGCCCTTAGATACTTAATGCAAAAGAAGGATGCAAAGGCTAGACTGATTCGATGGATACATCTTTTGTAGGAGTTTGATTTGGAATTAAAGACAAAAAGGGCGTTGAGAATGTTATGACAGATCACCTTTCAAGAATTTCAAATGCACCAATTGAGAATATACCTATCAATGAAAACTTTCTTGACGAACACATCTTTACGATGTGTAAAGAGCCCTAGTATGCTGATATAGCAAACTACCTTGCAACCGGGCAAACACCTTCAAATTGGTCAGGTCAGGACAAGTATCACTTTATGAAATAAATACGGGTTTTCTTTTGGGATGAACCATATTTATTCAAATATTGCCCTGACCAAATAATTAGAAGATGTCTTTCTGAGGATGAACATCATAGCGTTTTAATATTTTGTCACGAGTTAGCTTGTGGTGTACACTTTGGTCCACGAAAGAGTACTGAGAAAGTCCTTCAGAGTGGGTTCTATTGGCCCACTCTCTTTAATGACGCTTATACTTTCTGCAAGCTCTGTGCCAGATGTCAAATGACGGGTCGAATCACACATAGAGACATGATGCCCCTTACACCGATCCTTGAGGTAAAAAATTTTTATTTATGGGGCATCGATCTCATGGGACCCTTCCCTCTGTCTTATAGCAACCAATATATTTTTGTGGCCATAGACTACGTTTCTAAGTGGGCTGAAGCTATTCCGATTAGGACAAATGACAACCAAGTTGTCATCAAGTTTTTACGTGAAAATATCATTTCGCGCTTCGGAGTCCCCCATGCGATCATTAGTGACAACGGGAGTCATTTCTACAATCGGGTTTTTGAAGCCCTAATGCGGAAGTACTTTATCTCTCATAAACTATCCACGGCCTATCATCCTCAAATGAACGGGCAAGTGGAAGTCACCACCAGACAAATTAAACTGATACTGGAGAAAACTGTCGGACAAAATCGTAAGGACTGGTCCATCAAACTCAGTGATGCCCTATGGGCATATCGGACCGCCTACATGACTGTCCCCGGTATGTCTCCATATCGAGTTATATTTGGAAAACCCTGCCATTTGGCTATGAAGTTAGAGCACCGTGCTATGTGGGCACTAAAACAGCTGAATTTGGACTTAGACAAAGCCGGTGATTTGAGAAAGCTGCAGATATCCGAGTTAGAAGAACTAAGAAATGATGCATACGATAACGCTGGGATATCTAAGCATAGAGCTAAGCTTTTCCATGATAAATCAATTCATGGAAAAATTTTTGTCTCAGGATAAAAAGTTCTGTTGTATAACTCTAGACTCCATCTTTTTCCTGGTAAACTGAAAACCAGGTGGTCAGACCCATACATCATTCAGAATGTCTCCCCTCATGGTGCCATTGAAATTTTTGATCCTAAGAGTGGCGATACTTTCAAAGTCAATGGTTAACGCCTAAAGCCATTTTTTACCACAGACTCTGAGTCACACAATGTTCTTGAACTGGGTCTTTGTGACCCAGTCTATATGTGACCACGTCATTTTACACTTTTTCCGGTGTCTCCTGTAAATCATTTTGGGACCTCCCTTGTAATTAAACAAAATAAATGTAAAAAAAAATATAAAAAATAATAATAATAATAAATAAAAAATATATAAAAACCAAATAAGAAAATAAGAAAATAATAAAATATATACTTAGGTGCTAAATAGCACCTAGGTTTTTCTCTCTTCATACACTCCTTTTCCTTTTTAAATAACCTAGGGTTGTAAATTTCTAATTTCAACTAGGGAAATTTGGAGATTCCATCTTTCTCAGCCCCTTATATATACCCTCCATCCCGTTTTCTTTTCTTTACCCTAGTTTCAACCCCAGATCTGAAACAAGCACAGCCAGTGCCGTCCCCCAAATTTTTCTGACCCTCTGTCTCCTTTACCCTGCCGCGTTTCCATGGCCATTGCCGCGCATCCGCGGCCAACTGGAAGCATCTGGAGCGCCGCCAAATTTCTCTGCTATCGCGAAAGTCTGAAGTTACCCGATCTACCATCTTCTCATCTGCTACCACTGCTGATTGCTCTCCGCAATCTAACTTAAGTTTTGCCCCCACGTAGTCCGGGGAGGTTTGCGTATCTCTTCCCGTTGCTTCATATTATTCATCATGGAACCGTCTATTTTTGCTGAAAAATATTTTGCTAGGATTCTTAGCGATGTTAACGGTTATGATCATATACTTTTAGATCGTATTCATGCATAGGATTGGTATGAATTAGTTTATGATAACTCAGATCACGAGGCTTACTATTATCCCGAGCTCGTCAAGCTTTTCTACAATTTCATAGATCAAGCCTCTATCAATTTTGACACATACCAAATCTTTGTGCACATGCCCACTGGGGACATTGTTATCACGCTTCCTCTGCTAGAGGAATTCACACATGTCCCTTGCAACCCACATCATAGCGACCCCCTACCATTAATCGATTACATGACTGTCATGGGGGCTCACTGTACAGAACAAGATAGGGGGCTCAAAGCCAGTACTACATTTAAAAACGTACATTGCGTTGGTCGCTGGATTCAACATAACATATTAGGGCTTAACCACACGGCCTCCTTCAACAGGCCAGTGTTGCAGATCATTCACGACCTTATGACTCGGCAGCACACTATCTGTATTAACAAGACCATCTTTCATAGTATCATCACCAACTCCTCACGCACACTCGGTGCAAAGTACTCATACTCAGTTTTGATCACTCGTCTGTGTAGGACTTTCTTACCAGATGTAGTTTTTGACTCATATGATAGGGTGTTCATTGTACTAGAGAGGGCGACTAGCGCTTACAATAGTTGTCTTCATGCGGTCTGGACCCCTAGTGTCCAGTCCGAAAATGCCCCGGTTGAGTCCTCTTCGGAGGAACTTTTAGAGGAGGAGGATGATCCGGCCTTTTGGCAGCAGGACCCCCCAGTTGATTCACGCGCCTTCATGTCTACCATTTGGTAAGGCATGAAGAAGATATTACGGGGGCAGGTTAGACTACGCAAACAGGTTAAGGATCAGACATCTCGTTTAGACCGCATTGAGGAGGGTCTGCAGCTTTCGCAGTCGGCCGGACCTAGCACCACCGTTGGTCCAAGCCGAAGGAGGGGGTGACACCTTTTCTTTACCTATTTCATGCATATATTTTCTTGCATACATTGGAGACAATGCATGGGATTGGTATGGGGGGGGTAGATACTAACATAGGATTTTTCTAGATTTTTTTTAGGATTTTCTTTGGTTTTTCTTTTTTAGGATTTCCTTTTAGATTTTAAGATTTTTCTTTTCTTATATATTTCTTATATATTTTTTAGGATTTTCTTTGGTTTTCTTTTTAGGATTTTCTTTTAGATTTTTAGATTTTTCTTTTCTTATATATTTCTTATATATATAATAAAAAAAATTGATCCATTTTTTTGAAAAGAATTAACTTGATCTTAAGAATTAAGGAAATTCTAAACTAAGATTTCTTAATATAAGTCAAAATAAGAAGTTTTGTTGGATCTTTAAGTTAAGAAAGAAAAGTATAGAAAAGATAACTAGATTTTAAATTTTTCCTAAGCACTATATACATTTACATGTTGAGGGATTAATCAAGGACTTAGTAACTTTGATTGCATACATATATAAAAATAAAAAGATAAATAAAAAATATATATATATGTAATAATAATCATAAATAAAAATTAATCACCAATTAAGCTGGTTAATTGTGCCTTAAGAAGCATAACCAGTCATGCCTAAAGGTGGTTAAGTCTTTAGCATTCGTGGCCTAGTTTACTTGAGTCCTTGGACCTTAGGGATGTATCTTCATCTGGTGCCCTAAGACCATATAGTTTGGGAGTCATCAGTAAAAGGCTCTCTACATGGGTAAATTAGAAAGCCTAATGAAGCTAAAGGAATGTAAATATATAATAAACATAAAAAAAAGAAAAAAAGGGAAATTATTATTATATATATATGGAAATAAATGAACTATAGTCTAAGAAAAATTCCTCATACATATAGATGTATATATGTTAGGCTTAATACAAAATTCAGTTCTCTCTCTATTCTTGGAAACTTAACCTAAGTTGAAAACAAGACTTCAAATAGAAACTTATAAAAAGAAGGGAAAGTTTAGGGTAGCCCGAAACTGATAAATCACCGAAATTCTTGAGAAAAAATGGATCATAATAAAAAAATTTTTTTTTCTTTTCACTAACATTTTCTGGGGATTTTGTGGGTGCAATCCGCTGGAAACTCTCAGGAGACAACACTCCTCCTCTAGGGTAACCTAGAGATTTAACGGCTTGTTACACGAGCTCAGTGCAATCGTGTCACCTACGAAAGTGGTGTAATAATTTAGTTAGATTTTTTTCTTTTTGCTTATTTTGCTCAGGGACGAGCAAAAGCTAGGTATGAGGGTGTGATTAGAGTTCATTTATGCATCATTTTATACCACCATACTATGCTTTATGTGAATAAATATGGGATTTTTATTATTTTTTCTCTTTTTTCTGGTCCAATATTTAATGGAGAAGAAGGTCCAACAATTATGATTTTTAAAGGAATTGAAGATTAATTTAGAAGCTCACAAGAAGAAAGCCCAGACCTGAACAGATCCAAAGCATATTCTCCACTTTCTAGAAGATCCAACTGGGCACACGAGCCATAACAAAATGGCAGAGAATTCGTTGGCGCAACGGCCAAGATTCTGCAGCGAAAACGCGGCTCTGGCCGCGAATCCGCGGTAGCCTTTGGCCGTTGATCAAGCGTTTGATCCAACGGCTGTGGTGGGATGGCCTCTAGTCCTGAAGTCTATAAATAGACCCCTAGGACCTCTGTAATTGAGGAGGAGAGAATAGCATTCTTGTTTAGGAAAATTGTTAGGATTTCTTTAGGTTTCTTTAGTCTCTTGTGTAATTTTCATTTTCTTCTTCTAGAATCCTGAAAAGAGAGAGAGTGAGGGTGAGAAATCTTTGTAATTAAAGAAGGTGACAACTCAATACAAGGATCAATCTTTCATTTTTCAAGTTTTTTCTTGTTCTAGTGCTTTTTCTTCTTTAGGCTTTTATCTTCTTGCATTTACTTTCTACAATGAATTGTTGCTTGTTCTTCATTTCTATGTCTAGCTAACTCATTAACATGACTAATTAACTTCTAACTCTACTGACTACTAACTCTTGGGTGATTGCTAACTCATATGAATCATTGGATGCTTTTTTTTTAATCTTGCAACTTTACAAGTTTCTTTATCCCCATGAAGATGAGTTATGTTCAATTTTTAGCAAATGCTTTGTTCCCCTTCCATATGATTCATGTGAGCCTCACTCAGAGCCTTGTCTTTAGAATAAGTGCCTTGATGGAACATGATGATGGATCACTTCATTATGCTAACGACTATTGTATAAGTTTCTTATTTCATGCTAGCTTGATTATACCTTTGATGGACTAATGAATCTTATATTTTTTCTTAGCATACCTAATTGTGACTACCCTTGTTCCATTATTGAAAATCAATTTAGGGAGGCGATGATTCAAGGAGGCAACTAGCCAAGCCTAGATGAGAACACATCCTCTACATGGGACAACACATCGACTTGACAAATCAAGATATCCTATTGCCAATGAATCAACATGAGGCATGCATCACCCAATGAGAGTAGTAAGTTAGTAGATTAAAATGTTAGTTAGTCATGATTTTTTTCTATCGTACTTCAAAAACCCTTTTCTTAAAACATTCTCTTTTCAAATAGCTCCGTTTTCATTCCATCTTTCTTTCTATTTTTTTTTCTTTTCTCTACAAAACCCACAAAGATTTTTCACTTTGTACGTCGTTTTGTTTTTCATTCTTTAAACAAAGAAGAACTTTCATTTTCTTCTCGAAAATCTCAATATAAAAACCTTTAATGCTTCTATTGCTAACCCTCCCTGCAGATACGACCCGTCATAGCTTGTGCTACAAACGGTGATTCGAAAGGAGTAAAGTAAACCTACATATACATTTGGAGTTTTTGATCATCAGTACACGGTCATAAATGGTTTACTCTAAACCCTTTCTCCATACAATTAATCCTTTCGAACATCCACCACTTTTTGGAGACTTCAGCTCTGCATAAGATAACATCGGCAACAGATCATCCCTGATCTCCGCCTTCAGTTACATCATGGCAACAGATCATCTTTGATTTTCGTCTTCAGTTACGTAGCCCGATCTTCCCCCATATTCATAACGTGAAACACCCTCCAGCCTGGGGAGTTATGGATAGAGAGGAGATTCTCTGCATGCAATCTTAGAAATTAAGCACCAATAATCACAACCGTTACAATAAACCAACACGTGCAGATCATGCGATTACGAGGATCACGCCCATATCGTCCGCCCCTATGCACACAGATTAGAACAAGTACAAATAGACCTTCTCCTCCAATAAGAAGGGATTTTTTTTTTTGGAGACTCATTTTTCCTTGAGAAGAAAAGGCTCAGCACTGAGACTTTGGCATTAAAACCCTGTAATTCCTGTAACTTTATCGTCACAATCAATTAACCTTGTTCTTTCGATTGACCATTGCTACTCTCAATGAGACCAATCAAATGAGATTGTAACTCTATAGTGGTTAGAAGAAATGACTAATGCGCTCCGTTGAAGCCTTCAAGAACTCGTGCACTCTTAAAAAAGGGTTAGTGTCATTAGACTTGGCCCAGGATGGCCCTCCAAGTTCAAGTCAATAACTCTTGACCAGATGAAGGATTAGAAAGACTTGGAACATGATTGATCTCATATATGAATCAACCAACCAAGACTCTAGAATTTTATATTTATCACAACTGATCATGTTCCCTAATACCTCCTACTTATTAACAATGTTCCAAATAAAAGTTAGAGCATGTATTTGAATCCAATATTTTATTTTAGGTTAGGAACAGATTGAGATCCAATTGCATGCATCGGATTAAGATTCAGAGTCTATTATGACATTCTTTTATCGAAGCCAGATTCAATTCTAACTTTACACAAATCTCATCCAAAATCCAACCTGTTTATACCTTGATGTGTTTAGTATTGCTAAAAAGGAGGGGACCAGAAACATGAGTTTTGATTCGGTTTATGTGTGTGAGCCACACACATATATTATAAGAGGGTGAATGATGTAGGAAATTGAAACATGGAGCAGGATCAACCCAAGAGTGGTCAACTTATAATTTTCATAAGTCAACTAATATAGCTAATAGAGAGTTAGGTTTCCAAAAGTTTACAGAGTAGTCGACTATACGAAAGTATAAGTCGACTAATTTACATGCATCAGAGAATTCGTCTCTATGTAGGATTTTGTTTTAGGATCTAAATTGAATTTTGATTGAATTAATTCTTCTTCCATGTAAATTAGGATTTCTAATTAGAGTAGTAGTCTTTTGTTTGTGCCTATATAAAGACATTGCATCTTTGTAATTTTATCAATCAAGTTTTAATCAATTAAATTGAGTTTTTCTCTCTCCAATTGCTCATGAATTCGAGTTGTTATCTTTTTCTCATTGAATTGAGTTGTTGTGCTCGTGAATTCGAGTACGCTCCTACCTGAAAGTTCCTTTTAGGGTTCATTGAAAGATCTAGCTGACGTCATTTGCTTCTTCGCTCCGCGCCAAGTGGTATTAGAGCTTCGGTAAACGTTCCGACGATGGCCAGAAATAACGACAAACAATAAAGCCTTTCTGCTGGGGTAGGCGTTGTTAAAGAAGACATAACCACCATCAAAACATCATTGGATTGTATGGCTCAAGTCATCGAAAGGATATCTCTCAAGATGAAGATCAAAGTCGAATTGATGGCATGTACTGAAGCGAACATGATCGTTCATCAATCAATATTTATCCACCACCTCCACTATCATCAAGTACTTCCCATCCTTAACTCCTGCCACCACAATCTCCTCTCCAGCGACCACCTCAACATCCATGACAACCATCTCCACCACCAAGACGTCCTTGATTAGTCACATATATTGCGTATACATTGTCACCTTACCATACATTTTAGCTGATAAATCCTATTAATAAGTCTTCTTTTTCTTTGTTAAATGTAGGCCCAAGTGCTAAAAGAAAGAAAAGAGAAACAAGCCCAAAAGCCCACCAAATTCTAATTTAATTCAGAACAAATTCGAAATCAAGGAATCGGGGCAAAATCTTGGCTTATCAAGAGGTTGAGAAGAATCCTCCCTGAATCAAGCGGTTGAAACCAAACAATCAAAGGCTGTTTCGTCAACTTTTGGAGCAGAAACAAGAAAACCAGAAGAAGATACGGGAAATACACAAAACTGGGGATCTCCACCAATTGGGTGTGGCCACCTGGCCACACCAGGGCCGCGGAAACGCGGCCCTAGCCGCGTTTCCGCGGCCTTGTTAGGTCAGTTGGGGGAGCGTTTGCTCCCCCAATCTTCCCGGGATTCCCCCTTTTTGGTTTTCCCCTATAAATACTAGTTTCAGCAGAGAAAAATGGGACGACAATGCAGAGATAGGATTTAATCCAATTTTCCATTTTTTAGTGTAGGTTTTTGTTTTTCTTTTCATGTAATTTTTAGTTTTCATTTATGTAATTCAGAGGAGATCAGACTTTCATAGGAGAACGAGAAGGAAGCTTGTGCTGAGAGTGACACCGGTGTAAGCATCGAAAGAGCCTTGCCTTTGCGAGTGCCACTGATAGCTCATGACGATGGATTTTGAGTCTCTCTGTATCATTTCATGCTTGTTTTGTCTTCATGATGTAATGTGGAAGAGAAAATAATCAACTCTTATGGGCTATGCGCTGATTGCCTCCACTTCAAGGTAACATCGTCGCCAAAGATTCAAGGTAAGCTTTTGGTCAAAAGGAGGTAAGTACTTATTTTTAGTTTTTCTTTCTTTTCTTGTAACTTTTAGTTTAGATCACAAACACCACATCTTCTAAATCTTTTTCACTCTTTTTCAATTTATTTGTACATAGTTATTTTTCATTTTCTCCACCTTCTCATTCTACCACTTTCTTCCACACTTAACTTTAACCTAACTCTTTTTCATTTTCATTTCTTAAAACAAAGAAGAACCTTCGTTTTTCTTCACAAAGATTTCAATACAAACCTTGAACGCTTCTATCGCTAACCCTCCTTGTGGATCACGACCCGCATAGCCACTTGCTATCGCGGTAGAATTGAGCACTTGCACATCTCTATTTTAAAGTTCTGAAATATGGTATTTTTTGTGCAGGTTTAAGCTTAATCAAATTTTGGCGCCGTTGTCGGGGAGGGTAACGGTTTTTATTGAATTTTTGGAACTAAAACGAATTTTTCTTCTCTGTTGCAGGTTACAGGTCAAAGAAAATAGGAAAGAAAACTTGTAGTAACATATAAGAGGTCTTGGGCCTCTGCTCTAGAAAGCAGAGACAAAGTACCCTCTGAATTGCCGCGTTTGCTCGGCCCTGGCCGCGGTTCCCCGGCAAGGAAGAGTTCACTACTGACTTTTTTTTTGCAGGGCTGCTTGCTTTGCAAAATTAGAGTTTCTGCAAACTTTATTTCTTGTATGACATCACCAAGAGCCTGCTAATAAACCAATAGTAAAATACTTGTTGAAAAGTTTGAAAAATTGATTAGACGTTTGCATTTTAGGCACGTGTCTTTTCAATTCATTTACTTTACTGTTGAAGAGTGCTGGAGCAAGGTACGTTCGTATTGCATTTAGAATAGGACTCATCTCTTGGTTGATTTACATCGCTTTGAGTGAATCTTGTTTGCATATCTTGTACACTTATACAAACTGATCTTAAGGGCACCACCCCATAACAAGATAAGTAGGGGATTTAATCACCCTTCCTTGGCCCAAAAATCAGATTCCAAGCAGTCACTAACCCGAGCCTAACTAAAAATGAGTAGACGTTGGCCCTAGGGACATCTGGGACTCAATTATGAGATTATCCTAAGGGGGAAAGGTGTTGGAATTTGACTCCTGCAAAATCAGTGTCTATGAAAGGGATTAAGGGCCGAAAGCCCGAAGGTTGGTGGTTATTTAATTAAGGAACGTCTTTGACGGATAACCTCCCACCAATCTTGCCCTGACCTGGCTGATTAGCTTGTGGTCGAAATCTGCATTATACCTCCCGTGGACAGTCTAACCAGTTAGGAGTCGTCTAGGTCATAGGTCTACCCTAACTTAGTTTAGAATTTTTTTTCTTTTTATTTGTTTGCTTATTTGTTTGTTTTTTTTCTTTGTTTGTATTCTATTGTGTGATATGGCTTATAATAACAATTTTTCCAATTTTAATAGTAATCCATATTACACACCGATCTCTTTTTCGAATATTACCAACCTGGCATATCATAACTTTAACCAATCTAGTGTGCCAGATTGGTCTTATCCGAATCAATATAACCCATGCCCCAATCTTATAACCATAATTTCCAGAATAATTTCAACTCTTCACAGAATCAGTGGGGATTCACCTCCCCCGAGTCTAATTTTCAACCAACTTGTCCTCCTTATCCACCTAGTCCACAATATTTCCAAGATTCATACTCAGTTCCACCAGTCCGAAATAGAAAACCATCAATTTTGAAAATGAGTATGCGTGAGTCCAAACAAAAATCACAAAATCTGATGGACTCACAATTTCACCACCTATTCTAAGATAGCACTTCATCTTTTCAACAAAATGATGAACCAATCAACTATGAAAAGATGCTTGAAGCCATGACTCAGGCTCAAAACGCTCGTAATCGTGACATAGATATGATGGTCCAATCTCTACGTTCCCACCGTTTGACCAGTTCTGATGTCACTAGCCATTCTGTTAGAGCCGAAGAGTCATGTTGTTTTGGAAATCAAGGTTCCATTTCAGAACAATCATTTGAACTTGCCCAAACTCCAAATTTTGAAAATGATATTGACAGTTTGGCAAGTTATTCCTTTCCTGAAATAGAACTTGAGAATGAATATGATCCTGAACCTCAACTTAGTGATTCATTTTACTTCCTGATTCAATTATGAGTCCGGTGTCTTCACCTGATTTTAATCTTTTTCCCGAGTCAACATTGGATCCTGTGCCAATTCATCATGAAATTGAATCACTCATTTTTGATGATCATATTGAACTTGACCAATTTTACACTTTTGAAAGTTCTATTGACAAATTGGCAAGTTCTCATTTTTATGACATTGAACTCAATGAGAAATGTGACCTAGATTCTCAAATCAGTGATCCAGTTCAAATTCTCGAATCAATATTGACTCCTGTTTTGTTACCCGACTTGAGTAATATTTTAGTGTCAGTTTTGATTCCCACACCTATCATTTTTGAACTTGAATCACCAATATTAAGTCACATTCCATTGTTGGAAAATAAATGTGGACTTGAGTTTCAACTTCTTGACTTGGACCCACTTCTTGAACCAATCTCGACCCCTGAATTTTTACTTGACTTAAGTCATCTTCCTGAGTCGGTATTAGTTCCTGTACTTCCTGAGTCCAAGTCAATCATTCTATCTTTTCACACTCCATTTTGGGACAAGGCGATTGACAAATTTGACTCCGAAATTAATTATGAAATTTGGAAATTAGATGGGGTTAAATTTTTAATAAAAATCCTTTATGGATACATCATGTTAATGGGTTATATTAGAGAGATTTATGGTGGGTTCCTCCGAACTCCACGAAAAGTCGATTGGGCCGCATTTCGTGGACCAATCAGACCACCACCGGAACCACCACCTTAAGATAACATTTTCCTTCCCTTTCTTCTTTTTCATGCATCTATGCATTATTTCATACATTGAGGACAATGCATGAGATAGGTGTGGGGGAGGGTCTAACATAACTTAGGTTTTTCTTTTTTTTGTAAGAAAAAAAATTTTCTTTACTTTTAAAAACTTTTTGAAAATAGAAACAATATTTTGACATATTTTTTGTAAGAAATTAAGTCAATTTTAAGGAATAGGAAAATCAAAATTATGATTTCTTAAATTTGGTCAAAATAAGATTATTTGTTTGATTTTTAGGGTAGGAAGATAATTTGTCAAAGTAATTTAGTCTTGATCTTTAGCTTAATGAAATATGCACACTTCATATACTTACACACTTAGGGTTCAAAAACAAAGATACTTATGCCTTATATATAAAAAGAAAAAAGAAAAAAATATCTATGAAAGATGAACAAATCTAATTATTGATTAGCTAGGTGCTTTGGCCTAAGCAAGTCTTAGTATTTATGCGAAAGATGATTAGATAAGTTTGAGAAAAAATATATATAAAAATCCTCCGATTAAGCTGAATATTTGTGCCTAATAAAGCATAAGTATTCACGCCTAAAAGGGGTTCAAATAATAAAATCCTTAGTTTTGTGGCCTTGTTTGCTCGAGTCCTTAAGTCCTTGGGGTGTTTTCTCACCTGGTTCCCTACGACCGTTTGGTTTGGGAGTCATCGATTAAAGGCTCGTTACATGGGCAGATTAGAAAGCCTAATAGAACTAAGGAATAATACCACAAAATATATATATATATATATATATATATATATATATATATATATATATATATATATATATATATATATATATATAAAATAAGGCATAAGAGTTTAAGTTAATGAACCCTTAGTCAAAATTTTCACGATCACAAGGTGCATATGACTTAGGGTAAAGTAATAGACTAAATGAGAAGTAAAATTTGACTTCTTACTTTGATTGATAACAAATTTTTAAATAAAGACTAAGTTTAGGAATGAAAAATTCAGTTTTCTTATAACTTATAGATTACTTAAGTCTTACAATTATATTTGAAATATTTTTCTCTTTCAAAATGTTTTTCGAAAATACTAACTGAAATCACCTAGAGGGAGGGTGAATAGGTGATAATGCTAATCTAATGAACTAAATGCGGAATTTAAAACTAATTGCAACAACACACAAGCAAGTATATGATATAGCAATATGAATCAATGCACAAAGTAAAGAGAGAGAGAAAGTAAGAGTCAATGGATCAAGCGCAAACAACAAGATTTGTTTCGAGGTTCGAGCACCCAGCTCTACATCCCCGCCTTCACCAAGAAGGATTTCGAATCCACTAGCTTGTCCACAAAGGACTCCCACACAGGAAACCTCCACCGAGGATTTGGGGCAATACAATAACTAGGAGTACCCTGTTGGCCCAAAGGCCTTCCACTCTAGTTTTGATGATGATTAACTCATGTAGTTATGTGTACTAATAATCTTGTGATTTAGTTTCAGATTATTAATCAAGATGTTAGAAGGTGATTAGCTTCATCAAAGATGGTTTGGAAGCTTTCACATAGTGATTCAAGAGCCCGAGCGACAAGATCATATATAGCACTCATTGGAGTCAAGCTCGGTGGATCACGAAGTTTTGGATCAAGTCAGCTTGGAGACGGCGCTCTACAAGAAGACATCGGTATCTAGTTTAGTTTGAGTTTTAGATCCATGTGTAAAGATTAGAATAGTATAATATGCTCAAGTTCACAACACACACGTTTCATGTTTTGAATATTGGTTTTTGGTTTTTCCGTTTTGGTTTAACCGATCATGGTTTCATGAATAGATAGATCAAAACAAGTTTAAATGGTTTTATAGTAGATTCATTCTATATACATGCATGCTTAACTTCCTAGACAAACTTAGTTTTGACTCACTTATTCATGTGTTTTATTTTAGGTAACAAAACATATTTTGGAATTAAAGTCAAAAACATGGATATATATATGTTTCATGTATATAGGATTATATCCATATACATCATGTCTAAATGTTGTTTAATATCATGTTTTTGTATTTGGATTAGTCTTGGACAAAATGTTTTTTTTTCAATTCAAAAATCCAAGTTTTAGAAAATACAGTTTTTGATTTTTGGTAAAAATAATAAGACACAAAAATGTTTCAAAATGTTTGTTATTTGTGATGAAATTTTTATCACAAGTTTATATTTCAATTGGTATCAGAGCCTACGCTCCTGATATTTAGGTTTAACCGCCTAGGAGTGAGATCTTGGTTTGCTAATCTTCATTTGCATTTTTCATTTGCACACATTTAGTTTGCACTCATGGATAGCCCTCCTATGTTTTATTTTTCTAGACATGATTTTGGAAGGCCAAGATGAGTAGTCATTTAAAAAGCCTAGGACATCTAGTTTATCAAGACACTACTCAAGAATCCTACCTTAATGCTAGCAAGCATAAAAAGGCAAATGCATTAGCACTTAAGACACTTAGAGCATCTCTTAATGAAGATATTTTACATGTGTTTGCTCATTATGATTCGGCTTTTGCAGTTTGGAGCATTTTGACTTCTCCCGAGCTACCAAGGATTATCAACAAGTTGAGAAGATCTAGGAGAGACAAGTCCGACGAGCATTGCCTCATGGTCCAAGGAAAGACTCCCTTGAGGTACAATCGGATTCTCAACTAGATGATAGCTCTAGTTCCTATTGTCATGGTTGTTTTGAAGTTCAAACATTGAATATGGAACTTGTTCAAAAGCTTGAAATTTTTTTGGAAAAACATGATTTGTTGAAAAAGAACAATTTTGAACTAAAAGAAGAATTAAAGGATTTGTGTTCAAATTTTGAATTGATTTTGCAAGAGAAGGAAGAGATTACTAGTGAACGTGACTCACTTAAATCTCAACTTGACCTTGTCCTAAAGGAAAATGAATTTTTGAAAAGCAAAAATGATTGTGATTATGTTGTGAAAAACAATGAGGTTTTATCTTCTAAATTAGATTGTGTTTTAAAAGATAACCTTACTTTGAAAATGAAATTGATTTCATTACAAAAGAATTGGATTTTGTTTTAAAGAAAAATGAATCTTTAAAAATTGATATAAATTCACATGTTTGCCATACTAGTGTAGCTTCACCAAGCACATCTATTGCATGCTCTACTTTATCTTCTTCTATTGAAAATGATATAAATGTTTTGAAGAAAAGTGTTGATTGTTTGGGCTCCACTTTGAGCCAATGTACTTTAAATCATACACGCTTGGAAACCTTGGTTCGTAAGAAACAAGGTCCATCTTTGCATGTACACCCATCACGGCATACACATGCTTATCACGATCACAAACTTCACACTATGTATATCCATGTGTACACGTGTACACATTGTGATCGAAAATGCCACCTTACTAGATTTTGCTATGATCGTTTACATGTTAAAAATTTAGCAAATAATCTTGTTTGGGTTAGGAAAGATACTAACCCCTATGGACCCAAAAGAAAATGGGTACCAAAGACCACCCTTCATGTATTTGATGTAGGTGTGGGCTCCCGCATCACGTGAGAGTAGCGGTGCCTTGGAGTGGATGCGTTCCGTGCTTAAAAGAAAACAAATTTAGATGCATCACTTTCAAGGGAAGTTTGGTGGAGGAGGACCACCATTGGTTTGGAGAACTAGAGAGGTGCCTTCATCGGTTTTGGTATCAATCTCTAACTCCCGTTTATATTTGCATGCTTTTCATGTTCATCATTTCATAACATGTCTTGGTTTATTGTTTATTATGTTTATGCTATGATAATTAGATTAGTGTTATACATGTTAGTTATTTGAGACACCCTTGTTTAAAATGGATCCATATCTATGTGTTCTCACCTTGTTTTTAACTAATATGTATGCTCTAGATCTAATACATATGCATACACATAATAATCATATGGATGTTTATGATTTTTGTTTTGATGTTTATAGTTTATTATGTTAAATGCCATGACTCTTAGATCATTGACATGCATGTATAGCTTTTGAGATCACCCTTATTTATAAGAATCAATATGTTGTGTTCTCACCATTATTTGGCTATTATGTATATCATAAGTCTAATAGCATGTGGATTTACATAATGATCATTTTTATGTTTATCATATTGATTGATGTCCCGTTTTATGCCTCATGTTTTGAATATACGTTTAAATGTTAGTTTTCATTAAGACTAGATTTTATACTTGTACATGTAGTGGGTCACAAATAAATCTTTATATATGTTTGTGCTTGGATGCTTATTTGTACCCATTAGATGTTCTAGTATAGTCTAGTTTTGATGATTCATGCATTCTAACTTGTATTCCCTATTTTGGACATGTTTTATGATCATGTGTTTTCGCTTCATGTATATGTTTATTTTGCCAAACTTTAAGATATACATGTATACCCCTTGAGTCATTTGCTTTTCATGCAAATCTTTATTATGGACTCAAATTGTGTTTAGGGATATGTATATATACTTTTTGTGTTGTCAAAACATACATATGCCTTGAAGTATAAATTGTTTTTAATGAAAATTTATTTTCTCATGCTTTCATGTTTTTTTTAAAGGAATATCTTAATTAAGCTTAATTGAATATTTTCATGTTGATATGTGTCACATAACACTTGTTCACTCACTTTATTAGTTTTCTCATGATTTTATTTTCATGAGTATGATACATATTTTATGGAATTTGAGTGTTTTGTGCCATGTGATTTACATGTGTTTCATGAAAAATATTTATGTTTTATTCCTTACTTGAAGGATTTCGTACTAGTTAACAAGATTTTCCATTTAACTAGTTCGTATTCTTCTTATGGTAGAGATTTTCAAACGTACTCTATTTTCAAACCTTATTTTGAAAACCCCTACCTTCGAAGGGTGATTGGATGGGAGACCATGCTCATGTATGCCTTATATTGAAAATCATTTTAAACTTGAACATGATTGGGAGGATAGGTTATATGAGATATACATTTGATATTATTGTTGTTTCAATTGGTATCATTGGATTCTTTCAATTGGTATCAATATTGATATTTTTGTATACTCATATATTTTTTTGGTATATGTATGCTTGCACTTCAAAGAGTATCAATTTTAATTGGTATCTAATTATTTTCATACATATATATGTTTTTTTTTTTGTGCTTATTATATTCATATATCTTAGAGCACAAATTTTGATCATGATAAAGCTTGTTTTATAATGACTATCTTGTTTCAATTGACTAGTTTTCAATTGATATCCATATACAAGCTTTGCATGTTTTTATTTGGTAATTCATAAAGAGGGAGAAAACTTATATTTCATCTTTCAATTGGTATTTGATTTCCACTCCCATACTTTATGATTGAAAATTTCAATTTAGTATCATATGTTCAAAATGAAAAATATTTACAATTGGTATCAAAAATTTTGTTTAGACATTCAAAATTTGTTATGTTTAATTTCAATTGGTATCAAGATGTTTATATGTTTTGCTTAAAATTGGTATTAATGTTTTTTTTGGTTTCCTTTAAATTGGTATCAAAATGCTCTACTTTGACAAATTTTTAATTGATATCTTAATTGATTGTCACTCCTTATTTACATCATTTGTGTTTTAGACAAAAAGGGGAGAACATTATTTTATTGCTTTTAACTCCTTCATTGTTTCTTTGTTTCGAACAAAAAGGGGGAGAAGAATGTTTTTGTTTTTACCTGGACCCCTTTGTTGATGATTGACAAAAAGGGGGAGAAGTGTTTTAGTTTATGCATGTTTTATATGCATGTTTTGTTTATTAGTTTGTCGTTTAATTGTTTAATTAGTATCAAGAGCATTATTTAAGAACATGTTTTTATTGATATCAAGAGCACGTTTTATGCATGATGCATTTCATATGTTTGGTATCTTGTTTTATGCATGTCTATGCATACATGTTTAAGAGCTTACATTGCATATATTTATGTTTATTAGTTTATTTGTTTATGCATGAGTTAAGGGGGACCTTCTCTGAAGCTTAACTTTAATCCATGCATATATAACTCCATGAGTTTTGTCATCATCAAAACGGGGAGATTGTTGGCCCAATGGCCTTCCACTCTAGTTTTGATGATGATTAACTCATGTAGTTATGTGTACTAATAATCTTGTGATTTAGTTTCAGATCATTAATCAAGATGTTAGTAGGTGATTAGCTTCATCAAAGATAGTTTGAAAGCTTTCACATAGTGATTCAAGAGCCCGAGCGACAAGATCATATATAGCACTCATTGGAGTCAAGCTCGGTGGATCACGAAGTATTGGATCGAGTCGGCTTGGAGACGGCGCTCTACAAGAAAACATCGGTACCTAGTTTAGTTTGAGTTTTAGATCCATGTGTAAATATTAGAATAGTATGATATGCTCAAGTTCACAACACACACGTTTCATGTTTTGAATATTAGTTTTCGGTTTTTCCGTTTTTGGTTTAACTGATCTTGGTTTCATGAATAGATAGATCAAAACAAGTTTAAATGGTTTTATGTATAGTAGATTCATTCTATATACATGCATGCTTAACTTCCTAGACAAACTTAGTTTTGACTCACTTATTCATGTGTTTTATGTTTTGGTATTTTTAACAAAACATATTTTGGAATTAAAGTCAAAAACATGGATATATATATGTTTCATGTATATAGGATTATATCCATATACATCATGTCTAAATGTTATTTAATATCATGTTTTTGTATTTGGATTAGTCTTGGACAAAATGTTTTTTTTTTCAATTCAAAAATTCAAGTTTTAGAAAATACAGTTTTTGATTTTGGTAAAAATAATAAGACACAAAAATGTTTCAAAATGTTTGTTATTTGTGACGAAATTTTTATCACAAGTTTATATTTCATACCCAACTCCACTTTTTCAACCACAACCTCTCACTAGAGGCTAAGCACCAAGCCAACAAAACTATCACCTCACAACTTGAGGGATAAGCACAAAGCTAAGTAAGGATCACCTCACAACTTGAGGGATACAACCCAATTGCACAACCTCCTCAACACTATGAGGGAAAGGCACAAAGCCAAGCAATAATTAGGGTTTACAACTTGGTGATCAAAAGATCACAAACCAATCTCTTTTTCCCACAAACACAAAGACCCTATAGATAGGATAGAATAAAGCTCAAGTGTGGAAAACTAAAGGAATGGAAAACAAATACTCAAAGAAAATCCTTGGGAAAAACTGAAATCAAGATAAAGAAGTTAAATCAAAAACTCTTTTCCTAAAAACACTTTTCTTTGATTTTCCAAACCCTAGAAAAACATCAAATAGATTGTAACGATTTGAGCCCAAAAACTTCTTTTTGATTGCTGTAAAAACACTGGTAAGATCAGAAATTTTGCTCTCTAAAAACATGTTGAAAACTATTAAGAGAAAACCCAATTTATAGCTCCTTTAAAAATATAGCCGTTTCAGCCAAAAATGGTCAGATTTGACCATCCGGTCGACAGGCAGGTCGACCGGCCAACGGTCAATTTTTGACCGTTTGCAGCTACCAGTCGACCGCCCGATCGACCGTGCCCAGAACCAGAGAGCAACGACTCTCTGGCCGGTCGACCGCCCGGTCGACCGGAGCAAACCCGAGAGTGGGTTGCTCACAGTCGATCGACCGCTCGGTCGACCGGCTCAATGGGCTGGCTGCGTGCACGTATCTGTGCACGTCCGGTCGACCGCTACGGTCGACCGGCTCCTGGCCCGGTCGACCATGCGGTCGACCGCCGAGCCTGGCAGCTCAATTAAAGGGTGAAAAACTTAGGTTTTTGACGGCTTAAAAATTCTCATAAAATCTCTAAAATTCCACAAAAATAGTTTTATCATTATACCTTGAAATACAAACTTGTGTTAAAAATTTCAACACAAATTTCAAACATTTTGAACCATTTTGTGTTATGGAAGTATTGCCGAAAACCAAAACCGTATTTTTCCAAACTTAGATTTTTCAAATGAACATCCGATTTTTTCAAAACTCATTCAAATACAAAAACATGATATTTAAATACTTTGAAGCATGATGCATATGGATAGAAATCCAATATACATGAAACATATACATATCTTAGTTTTTGACTTTATTTCCAAAAATATGTTTTATTAAAACACAAAACCTAAAACACATGAATGGGTATATCAAATTAAGTTTGTCTAGGATATGAAGCATACATGTATATAGAACATATCTAATATACATAAACACATGTAAACTTATTTTGATACTTATCTATTCATGAAAACCAAGATCGGTTAAACCAATCAAACCGAAAACCAAAATCAAAACATGAAACATGTGTGTGTTGTGAACTTGAGCATATCATACTATACTAATCTTTACACATGGATCTAAAACAAACTAAAAACTAGGTACCGAGGTCTTCTTGTAGAGCGCCGTCTCCAAGCCGACTCGATCCTAAACTCCGTCCACCGAGCTAGACTCCAACGAGTGCTATGTATGATCTTTATGCTCAGGCTCTGGAATCACCATGTGAAAGCTTCCAAACCATCTTGTTGAAGCTAATCACCTACTAATATCTTGAATAAAGATCTGAAACTAAAATCATAAGATTATTAGTACACATAACTACATGAGTTAATCATCATCAAAACTAGAGTGGAAGGCCTCTGGGCCAACACTAACTCTTTTGTTCCTCTTTCTTTATGGATTTTGTGGGTGTAATCCACTGAAAACCATCACGAGACAAAACTCGTCCTCTAAGGAAAACCTAGAGGTTTAACGGCTTGTTGCACATGCTCAGTGCAATCGAGTGACCTGCGAAAGTGGTCTAATAATCTTTAGTATAGTTTAGTTGTTTTGTTCGAGGGCGAGCAAAAGATAAGTGTGGGGGGTGTGATTAGTCACATATATTGCATATACATTGTCACCTTACCATACTTTTTAGCTAATAAATCCTATTAATAAGTCTTGTTTTTCTTTGTTAAATGTAGGCCCAAGTGCTAAAAGAAAGAAAAGAGAAACAAGCCCAAAAGCCCACCAGATTCTGATTTAATTCAGAATAAATTCGAAATCAAGGAATCAGGGAAAAATCTCGGCATATCAAGAGGTTGAGAAGAATCCTCCCTGAATCAATCGGTTGAAGCCAAACAATCAAAGGCTGTTTCATCAACTTTTGGAGCAGAAACAAGAAAACCAGAAGAAGATACGGTAAATACACAAAACCGGGGATCTCCACCAATTGGGTGTAGCCAGGGCCGCGTTTTCGCGGCCTTGTTAGGTCAGTTGGGGAGCGTTTGCTCCCCCAATCTTCCCGAGATTCCCCTTTTGGTTTTTCCCTATAAATACTACTTTCAGCAGAGAAAAATGGGACGACCATGCAGAGATAGGATTTAGTCCAGTTTTCTATTTTTTAGTGCAGGTTTTTGTTTTTCTTTTCATGTAATTTTTAGTTTTCATTTTTTAATTCAGAGGAGATCAGACTTTCATAGAAGAACGAGAACGAAGCTTGTGCTGAGAGTGACACCGGTGTAAGCATCGAAAGAGCCTTGCCTATGCGAGTGCCACCGATAGCTCATGACGATGGATTTGAGTCTCTCTGTATCATTTCATGCTTGTTTTGTCTTGATGATGTAATGTGGAAGAGACAATAATCAACTCTTATGTGCTATGCGCTGATTGCCTCCACTTCAAGGTAACATCGTCGCCAAAGATTCAAGGTAAGCTTTTGGTCAAAAGGAGGTAAGTAATTATTTTTAGTTTTTCTTTCTTTTCTTATAACTTTTAGTTTAGATCACCAACACCACATCTTCTAAATCTTTTTCACTCTTTTTCAATTTATTTGTACATAGTCATTTTTCATTTTTCTCTACCTTCTCATTCTACCACTTTCTTCCACACTTAACTTTAACCTAACTCTTTTTCATTTTCATTTCTTAAAACAAAGAAGAACCTTCATTTTTCTTCACAAAGAATTCAATACAAACCTTGAACGCTTCTATCGCTAACCCTCCTTGTGGTTCACGACCCGCATAGCCACTTGCTATCGCGGTAGAATTGAGCACTTGCACATCTCTATTTTAAAGTTCTGAAATACGGTATTTTTGTGTAGGTTTAATCTTAATCAGTCCACAACTGAATTTTCAGTATAATGTTATTTCCGATGAGGATGAGTTGAACAACGCCTTTCATCAAGAAGATGACTTTGAAGACGAGGCTTATGACGGAAGGATGGTATATAGGCGAGGCCCAAGGTGGGTGGCCAATCAAAATCCTAACAGGAGAGGCAGATTCGCTTTTACTGATCATGATAGAAGAAGAGAAAACCCAATTCTTAACAAGTTAAGATGAAGATCGAGCTTCCTTATTTTAGTGGAAACCTTGATATCGAATCCTTCTTGGAGTGGGTCTATAAAGTAGAGAAGTTCTTCGACATAGCTTACGTCTCCAAGGAAAAGCATGTCAAGTTTGCGGCATACAAGCTCAAGAGAGGAGCAGCCACATGATGGGATCAGTTACAAATCACGAGGAGGTGCCAAGGCAAACCACCTGTGATGACATAGAGGCGCATGAAACAACTCCTGCAAGGTAAGTTCCTTCCACCCGATTATCAATAACTCCTGTACAACCAATTTGAACAATGCAGACAAGGTACAAAGACTATTGCGGCATACACAGAAGAGTTCTGCTGCCTCTCATCGTGATGCAACTTATTCTTGATGGATGAGCAGTAGACTGCAAAGTACATCAGTGGGTTAAAATAACCCACCTAAGAAGCATAATCCTCCACGACGTGTTCTCAGTCGATAAGGCCCATAATAAGGCCATGAAGATTGAGAGGTTGCAAAGAAGAGCCATACCTTTCAAGAGTACTACAGAAAGGATATCTGGCGATACAAAAACTCAGCAAGGTACCACATTAGGTGAATAGCTGACTGTAAAATGAAAGTGATAAGAATTATCGTGTAGTTTGGGCTACCGGGTCGTGTCCACGAGAAGGAATGCGATAGAAGCTTTTCGGTGTTTTTGTAAAGTAACAAAGAATTGAGTTGGTATCTTTCTTTTCTTTTTTTATAAATTAAAAAAGAGAACGGAGAGAAGGGAAATGATTAAAAGAAAAATTGCAAACTTAGAGAAGGTTTTGGAAAAGGTGATTTAAAAAGCTTGAAGAGTGATTTGTTGTTTTTAATATAAGAAGAAGATCTGGGCTCACTATCTCACTACTCAACGATGTGTTCTTCTCTTGAAATTCTTAGTGCCTCAACTTGATCATAGGCAAAAGCTTAAACTTGAGTTTAGAATGTTTTAAGTAATGCAAATAAGATAGTTTGGAAAAGTTAACTCTTTTCTTTATGAAATCATCTTGAGTTGAATGTTAAATCATCAAGTATTTCAAATATGAAATAAAAACAAGTCAAGAGATATTGTAAAAGAAGTAGGTGTTTAGAAATCCAAACCCATCCTCATGTGCCTTCAAGAACACTTTCAAAGAAGAAAAGCTTAGTTTAGACATGCAAATGATTCATTGAGTCTTTTCATCAAAACCATTCAAAAAGAAGAGGGATCGGAGAGAGGAATAATAGTGAGCCGAGAAAACGAATTTAGCTACTCATGGAAGATGAGAAATAATACATGTAGATAAAGCAAGACATACCCGTGAATCGGAGTGGTAAAAGAAAAAGCTTGATCCTTTTATTGATGTCACTTCAATCTTCAGATTATCACTCAATTCCTCTCTCTCACTGATATTTGAACTGAACTACAAATTGTAAAATAGGGATACAACTTCTATACTATTTAACAAAGAGCCTAAACCTTAAAAATAAAGAGAAAAACTAAAACTAATTTTCGGTCCCTTTTTCTGTACAAAGCACTGCCTTTATAGGCAAAACCCCAGAGGGAAAGGAGTGAGGAGATAAGGGGAGCGTTTAAGCCGTGGATCTGCAGCCAGGATATGGCCAAGTGGCCACATCCTGGTGGAGATATGGTTGGTGTGGGCTTTGCCTCCCTTTTGTCTTGCTGGATTCACTGTTTCAACTCCTGAATTTGACGAAACGATCTTTGATTGTTAGCTTTAACCACTTGATTTGGGAAGATTCATTTCAACCAGTTTTCAACCTCTCTGATTTTTCAAGATCTGCCCTGATTTCCTGATTTCAAATTTATTCTGAATTAAATTAGAATTTGATAGGCATTTGGGCTCGTTTCTCTTTCCTATCCTTTAGCAATGGGCCTGTATTTTATAAAGAAAAATAGAACTTATTAATATGATTTATTTAGATAATAAACATGGTAATGTGACAATAGATATGCAATATATGTGGCCGATCAATGTCCTCCCTCCCTTAAAGCGCCTGATGCCTCTCTAGCAAACCCAGTGACAGCAGCCGCCCCCACTGCAAACGGTAAGGAGAACCCATATTCCAAGCTTGGCGTTGCAAGTGTTACAAGTGTGGTGAACTTGGACACAGGTCCAATGAGTGACCGAAGAGAAGACAAGTCAGCATGGCAGATTATGAGTGAGAAAATGGAGTGAAGATCGTAACTAAGCTGGAAGACTCCGACTTTGCTGAAGAATATGGAGAGTCAGCCACTTGCGTGGTACAAACAAAAAAACCCTCGACAACACACAAGGGTATCAAATCTTATACGCAAGATGTTCAGTCAAGAACAAGGTGTGTAATCTCATCATTGACAACAGCAGTAGTGAGAACATTGTCTCTAGCATGTTGGTGCACTTTTTGAAGTTGGAGATAGAACGACACCCTTATCCCTACACCATTGGGTGGATAAAAAAGGCCCCAACATCAAGATAACAAATCTTTATCATATCTCTATTTCAATTAGAAAATTTTATCCAGATTCTGTTACTTGTGATGTTATCAGATGCATGTCACATATTGTTGGGGAGACTATGGCAACATGACATCGATACTACCCATTGAGGCAAGAGGAACATATACATGTTCACTTGGGAGGACAAGAGAATCACCATGAAGCCTATTCCACCAGCGCCGAAGCCGACTATAGAAGAAAAGCCAAAGTTCATATTTGTATGCAATGGAGGTGAACTCTTGGTGGAGTCTAAGGAGATAAAGCAACGATTTGCTTTGGTGGTCAAAGGAGAAATCAGCCAAGTAATTGTAATTGAAGTTCCAGAGAAGATGAATTCAATGTTGGAGGAGTTCAAAAAGTAGTTCATGATGAGCTCTCGAACGAGCTACCACCTATGAGGGATATCCGACACCACATTGATCTGATCCATGGAACAAGTCTATCCAACCTCCCATACTACCAGATGAACCCAAAGAAAAGTGAAATTCTGAGGGAAAAGGTTAAAAAACTAATTCACAAGGGGCACATTAGAGAGAGCATAAGTCCGTGCACGGTACCAACACTTTTGACGCCAAAATAGATGAAAGTTGGCGCATGCGCATGGATAGCCGAGCCATAAACAAGATCAGTATATGATATCAATTTTCAATACCTTACCTTGATGATATGTTTGATCAATTAGGAGGATCGTGCATATTTTCGAAGATTGATCTGAGGATTGACTACCTTCGGCCGAAAGATGAGTGAAAAACAGCCTTCAAGGCTTCGGAAGGACTGTACGAGTGGATAGTCTTGCCCTTTGAGCTATCCAATATGAAAGTATACCTAGAGAGAGTGAATAGATGTAGTGCTAATCTAATGGTCAATAATGTGAAAATGCAACAATTATAAAATGAATGATGCAAATGTTCAACTCAAATCACGAAGTTAAGCTCGCGGATTTCCTATGAAGGGCTCTAAAATTTCTCCCCTATATTCCTCTAGACAATGTGTTGAGGTGCTCAATTGCCTTCTTGATTTAGAGAGTAAAAATTGATGAGTAAAAATGATGCTAGCAATGAATAGCATGTGAAAATGAATGTAAAACACAAGTGTAAGCAATAGCAACTAGCGCAAAGCAAGAGAGAAAGCAATCGTAAACACAAATAAGTTGTTTCAAGGTTCTAGCACCAAGCTCTACGTTCCCGCTTTCACTGCGTGAAGGATGTCACTATCCACTAAGGATCTTTTCATAAAGGAACCTCCACAAAGGAATTACAATGGTCTACACAAGACCGGAGTACACAACTCCAACTCTCAATCCTCTACACAAGAGGTAGCACAAAGCAATGAGATTTACAAGCTCTTGGTGACCAAACAATCTCTTTTACAGCTTCCTATAGTATTTGATGTGAGATGGAGCTTAAAAAGTTTGTGAAACAGAAAATCAGTTTAAATGAATCAATTTTAGAGCTAAAAACTTATAGAAATTGATTTTAAAATGAGAGCACTTGAAGTAAGAAAACTTGAAACTTTTTCATTTTAATAAACTTGATTTTTCAAATATTTCTCAATAAAAACTTGTTAGTAATCCCCCTACAAATGAACCATATATATAGGCAAATGATAAAACTCTGTTAGAAGAGCCATCAGGTCATTGGAGAGAGATTAGACTCAAAAAGAGCAAATATACACGTTGGGAAATAAGTTAAAAAATCAGAGTTTTAAAAACTAGCCATTTACTATAGTTTTGACAGAACTTTGGTAGACCGGCCGATCGACCGTGAATGCAAATGAAAGCAGTAAGAATTACTGTCTAGCTTTGGGATAACGGGTCATGTTCACGAGAAGGAATGCGATGAAAGCTTTTTAATGTTTTTGTTTAACAAGAAAAGAATGGTGTCGGCGTTTTTTTTATGTTGAAAAGAAAATAGGGAGTAAGGAAGTGATTTTAAAGAAAAATTGAAAACTTAGAGAAGGCTTTGGAAAAGGTGATTTTTAAAAAAAATGTGAAGATTGTTTGGTTGCTTGTTTTAATATGAAAAAGATCTGGGCTCACTATCTTACTACTCAACGATATGTTCTTCTCTTGAAATTCTTAGTGACTCAACTAGATCATAAGTAAAAACTTAAGCTTGAGTTTCAAAAGTTTTAAGCAAGGCAAATAAGACTGTTTATACAAGTTTAACTCTTTTTCTTAAGAAATCCTCTTGAACTGAATGTTAAATCATAAAGTTGTCTTTCAAGTATGAAATAAAAATAAGTTAAAATAATGTTTGATCTTCAGCTGGAATTATCCCTATCCTCCTGAATATTTATCTCCTCTTTAATTAAGATTTAAATCAGAATTAAAGTGGGCTTTATGGCTCATTTCTTTTCCATCTCCTTAACAATGGGCCTGCACATTATTAAATAAAAATAAGACTTATTAGTAAGGTTTATTAGATAATAAACATGATAATGTGACAATATATATGCAATATATATGACTGATCACACCCCCACACTTATCTTTTGCTCGCCCTCAAGCAAAACATCAAAACTAATACTAATAAATTATTGGACTACTTTCGCAGGTCACTCGATTGCACTGAGTATGTGCAACAAGCCGTTAAATCTCTAGGTTACCCCTAGAAGATGAGTTTTTCTCGTGAGAATTTTAAATGGATTGCACCCACAAAATCCATAAAGAAAGAGAAACAATGTTAGTGTTTTTGAAAAGCATTTTGAAAAGATAGAAAATATTTGAGGTATTATTATAAGAGTTCAAATAATCTATAAGTTATAGGAAAATTGAAATTTTCATTCCTAAACTTAGTCTCTATTCAAAAATATGTCATCAATCAAAGTATGGAGTCAATTGTATTTCTAATCTAGTCTATTACTTTACCATAAGTCATATGCACCTTCGTGACCGTGAAGTTTTGACTAAGGGTTCTTTAACTTTAACTCTTATGCCTTATTTATTTTTATTCTTAGTGGTATTTATTCCTCAATTCTATTAGGCTTTCTAATCTGCCCATGTAACGAGCTGTTAGTCGGTGACACTCAAACCGGACAGTCTTAGGGCCCCAGGTGAGAAAACACCTCTAAGGACTTAAACACTCGAGCAAACAAGGTCACAAAACTAAGGGTTTTTATTTATAAAATGTACTCATTTTAGGAGTGAATATTTATGCTTCATGAGGCACAAATACCCAGCTTAATCAGAGGATTTATTTATTTATATTCTTTTTCAAACTTATCTAATCATCTTTTGCATAAATACCAAGGCTTGCTTAGGCCAAAACATCTAGCTAATCAATAATTAGATTTGTTTATTTTTCATTGATATACATATATATGTTTTTTTTATAAGGCATAAGAATGTTTGTTTTTAAACCCTAAGCGTGTAAGTGTATAAAGTGTGCATATTTCTTCAAGGTAAAGATAAAGATTAAATTACTTTCACCAATTTTCTTCCTAACCCTTAAAATCAAACAAGACATCTTATTTTGACCAAGTATAAGAAATCCTAATTATGATTTTCCTATTCCTTAAAATTAACTTAATTTTTTACAAAAAAATATCAAAATATTTTTCTATTCTTTCAAAAAGTTTATATATATATATTTTCTTTTTTTAGTTATATTAGTCATGTTAGAGTCCTCCCCCACACTTATCTCATGCATTGTCCCCAATGTATGAAAGAAATGTATAGATGCATGAAATGGAATGTAAAAGAGGTGCATAAAAAATTATACACACACACACACACACATAGTATCAAAAATATGTACAACATCATGTTTCTCCCACACCTCGATCTTTTTAGGTCTCATCCCTCTAGCTCTCTTCCCATCATAAAAATGAGTTCTCTTTATAGGACATAGTGGGGAGGCCAATCTTTTTGTCATTTTAGCTCTCTTCCTCCCCAGTCTCACTTTTTTTAAGCTTTTCTTCCTCATATTTCTATATCCATTATTCAAAATTGATCACCATCACACTTCTCAGTTGGAACTTCCTTACTATGATGCCTAAAATTCTAACTCAGTTCCTTACATCTCCTCAAAACTTAGATCAATACTTTCCCCTGAGGTGCGTAACTAACCAAAATATCCCTAGTCAGTTCATCCAAACACATGAGTTCTTCTTCGAAGAGGTTTTCAAAGATTAGGTCAATTGGAGGTTGTTGAATTATATTCTCATGAGATATATCATTGATTGGATCATCGAAACTGAAGATATTCAAATCAAATTTCCTTTTTTTAAAGGGGACTCTAAAAGTAGGATCTCCGACATATGTTTTCTTATTAATATAATCACATTCATTCTTAAATAATTCATCAAGAAGCACAGACTCATTCTCTATACCTTTACTTTCTTTATCACAATTGTTTTACAATATTTACCTCAAACGTTTGGTCTCTTATCTTACGAGGTTATTTTTCTAGGTTGAAGACATAGACTTCTCTAGTCATGTCCCCAAAGGTTAACCTCATGGACCCATTCCTACAATTGATAATAGCATTGTTAGTAGCAAGAAATTAGCGCCCTAGGATAACAGGAGTTTGAGCCCTAGGATTGGACACAGGTTGTGTCTCAAGAACTATGAAATCAACTGGGTAGATAAACTTCCCGACCCGGATAAGGACATCATTAATTTTCCCCTTTGGAACTTTCACAGAACGGTCAGCCAGTTGGATTGTGACTCAAGTTGGACTAAGATCGCCTAACCCGAGTTGTTGATAAACTGAGAATGGAAGTAGGTTGATACTTGCTCCCAAGTCAAGAAATGCACGACTAATCTTGGCTTGTCCTATAGTGCAGGCAATGGTAGGACAACTCAGATCCTTGTACTTGACAAGGATCGGACCCCACAGTAGCTCACTAATATTAGTGGTTAAAAAGACTTTCTTAGGTACATTAGTTTTTCTCTTCTTGGTGCACATGTCCTTAAGAAACTTTGCATAGGATGGGACTTATTGGATGGCATCAAGAAGTGGCACATTTATTTTCACTTGGTTGAAGATCTCAATTATCTTATCTATGTGTGGATTCTGCTTGTTGTTCTTCAGCCTATTAGAAAATGGTATTATAGGCTTGTGCACCTGACTGGTTAACTTATCTGTTTCAGATTCGTCAGATTTGGAAGGATTAGGACTAGATGAGGTGGATGCTTGTGTGTGACTGTGCTGAGTCGGATTTGATGGTGTTGACACTTGATTATCAACTTTCTTTCCCAACCGCAATGTATGAACAACATTACATTGATTCAATGATTGATTCTCAGCCAAATGAGCTTGTTGAGAATTTTTAGGATTCATTATTGGCTGACTGGACAAGGTATCCTTTTGTCTCTCATTCTGTGGATTGGCTAATTAACTCATTTGAACCTCTAGCCTCTGTATTATTTTCATGAAGGAATCTTGGTTCTTCGTGTACCTTTCCATGTTTCTCTCAAAGTCAGTCATTCTCCTTTTAAGTTGAGGATTCTGGAAGGTAGATTGTGGAGCTTGGTTGGGAAAGTTTTGTTGATAATTTGAAAACTTGGGCGGATGGTTGGGAGGATTATGATGGTAATTTAAAAAGTTAGGTTGATGATTGGAAGAATTATTGGAATGATGAAAGTGGCTTGCATTGTTTGACCGTGGGTGGTCATTGTTGTGTTGGCTCCATGAGAAATTTGGGTGATTTCTCCAGCCAGGATTCTACGTTGGTGCGTAAGGATCATTGTTTGGCCTTGAAAAGGCCGCATTTATCAGTTTAGGATATTATGCTGAGTTTGAAATACAGAACACTCCTCAAACACATGATTCATGGCTTGACAGTAAGTACAGCCCGTAATTAAAAATTAATTTGAGCTGACTTGATAAACTGGACTTAGTTCCTTAGTTTCCAAAACTTCTACTCTTCTCACTAGGTATGCTATTTTAGCCTCATTAGCTATGGATGATTTAATTGAATGGAGACCTCCTCTTGAAGAGATGGAGCTTGAATTCCTAGAGTTTTCATTAGTTGGTTCCTATTGGATAGTCTTTTTATCTAGATCCTCATATAAATCCCATCCTTCATTTTCATCCTTCCGTAAGAATCCCCTGGGCACATGGTTTCTAAGAGGTCTTAGTTGAGTAGTCTAAACCGTCATAAAAAATTTGACATTGTCGCAATTTATCTATTCCATGATGAGGACATTAGACAAGAAGGTCTTTAAAGCGTTCAAAATACCTCCAAAACGGTTCACTAAGTTCTTCCTAACGAGAGCAGTCTTATGAATTTGATAGAATTTCTTCAAAAAGACCTTGATGAAACCATCTCAGGATGTGATAGAGCCGACCGCTGAGCTGTAAAGCCATTTTTTGGCTAAGTCCTTAAGAGCAAATAGGACAAATCTCAACCTAATAGTATCATCTACAAGGTGTGAGATTTTCATCATTAAGCATACTTTCTCAAATTCTCTTATGAAGAAGTCAGCATCTTCGGACTCTAAGACATGGAACTTAGGGAGTGTGTTGATGAACTGAGACTTAAGTTCAAAGTTGTGTTCACCAACCGATAGACGTTGGATGCAAGATGGAAGTGAGGTTCTAACGGGATAGAACCTATCCTGCAAAGATGTCGGTTGAGCCATAACCGAATCTGGTCTTGATTCGAACTTGGGTGGTGAAGTGTTTCTAGTTAACCTAGATGAATTAGGGTCTCTTGACCATACTTGCATACACAGACACTATCACAAACAAGTTCACTAATAGTCAACAAGAAGAAACAACCAAGCCTAGTCTTAGGTAACCTTGACCTAGAAAACTCTTAATGGTTGATTGTCCATAGGAGGTATAATGTAGACTTTGACCACAAGCTAATCAGCCAGGTCAGAGCAAGATTGGTAGGAGGTATCCACGCAAAAGCGACGGGCCTAATTAAGCCAAACCACCAGCCTTCGAGGTTTTGCCCCTCAATCCCTATCCTTAAACACTGATTTGGCAGGAGTCAAATTCTAACACCTTCCGCCTTAGGATAATCTCCTAATGAGTTTGAGATGTCCCTAAGGCCAACGTCTATCAGATTTTAAGTTAGGCTTAGGTTGTGCGTGCTTGGAGATGGTTTGTGGGCTAAGAAAGGGTAATAACTTCCCCACCTTATCTTGTTTTAGATTTTGCCCTTAAAATTGATTGTGCAGAGTGTGCAAGATATAGAAAAGTAACATTCACAAGCAAATATCACCCAAGAATATTTCCTAAACTATATGTTATGCATCGTACCTTGTCTCCAGCTATCTTCAACAGTAATTATAAAAAAAACGTAATTAGACAAATGCCTAGAATGTAAATCTAAATGTTTTTTTTAAGCAATTGGCAATCAGTCAGATTACTGTTGGAATAAAAATAGGGAGTGTGAATATTAGATATAACAAAAATAACACACAAAAATTGTATTTTTACAATACAGTTTGTCCTGCAAAAAAGAGTTTTAGTAGTCCAAAAATTTCAAGCTTTTGCGCTGCAATTTCTTGAAATTTTGTTTCCTACTTTCGAGAGTAGGGGCATAGAATAGCAAGTCTTCTCCTATAAAGTTTTAGTGCTAAATCTGATTCCTTAACGTCCCTAAAACAAGACATTAAACTTGTTAGAAAATAATTACACCGTTCCCTCCCCGACAATGACGCCAAAAATTATTGCAAATGAAAGCAGTAAGAATTACCGTCTAGCTTTGGGCTAACGGGTCGTATCCACGAGGAGGAATGCGATGAAAGCTTTTCGATATTTTTGTTTAACAAGCAAAGAATGGAGTCGGTGTTTTTTTATGTTGAAAAGAAAATGGAGAGTAAGAAAGTGATTTTAAAGAAAAATTGAAAACATAGAGAAGGCTTTGAAAAAGGTGATTTTTAAAAAAAATGTGAAGATTATTTGGTTGTTTGTTTTAATATGAAAAAGATTTGGGCTTACTATCTTACTACTCAACGATATATTCTTCTCTTGAAATTCTTAGTGTCTCAACTTGATCATAGGTAAAAACTTAAGCTTGAGTTTCAAAAGTCTTAAACAAGGCAAATACGATTGTTTAGACAAGTTTAACTCTTTTTCTTAAGAAATCCTCTTGAACTGAATGTTAAATCATCAAGTTGTCTTTCAAGTATGAAATAGAAACAAGTTCAAATAATGTTTTTAAAGAAAATAAAAGTTTAGAAATCCAAAACCTTCCTCATGATCCTTCAAGAACACTTCCAAAGAAGCTAAGCTTAGTTTAATGCAAACATATGATTCCGTTGGGTTCTTTACATCAAAAACCATTCAAGACAAGAGGGATCGAATGAAATCACGTAGAGGGGGGGTGAATAGGTGACTTGCTAATCTAATGGTCAATTAATGAGGAATTAAAACTATTTATGCAAACTAAAACTCTTAAGCACAATACACCAAGTATAACATAAGAGTGTAGCCGAATTCCTCATGAAGGGCTCTGGACTATCTCCTCAAGATTCCTCTAGATAAGAGTTGAGGTACCGCTTTGACTCTCTTGGTTGAATATAGGTGTGAGCAAACAATCCCCAAGTATATGACAATATGGCACAAGTATATATCAAGCAAGTAATGGATATGAGTAATAAGTATAAGTAAGATATAAAGACAAGTGAGAGATAAAGAGAAAGCAATCGCAAACACGGGAGAATTGTTTCGAGGTTCGAGCACACTTGCTCTACGTCCCCGCCTTCAACACTATGAAGGATTTTCACTATAAAACGATCCCACCGGATCACTCGGTGCCGCAACACCTACAAGCGAGTTCACACTAGAACTCCTTTGGACTCTCTAGTCCCTCTCTTGTTCTCGCAAGAACAACACACTGCCAGCACGCAAGCTTGCCGAGGCCGCACCTCTAAAATGAGCTCTTACTAGAACTCGAAACACCGCGAACCCGCAAGTCCGCCTCCTCAAAGTACAAAGATGAAAACTTTGGTGATCACAACACTTTGATCACCTAAAATCCTCTCACAATAAAGATCCCTATAGGATTGATATAGAAATGGATAGCTCAAGTGTTTGTGAGAAAACTATGATTGAAGTTGTTGTGGAAAACACAGGAAAATCACTTTTAAAAACTCTTGATAAACTCTCTTTTTGAATAGAAGTATTTGGCTCTAAAACAAGTGGAGATAAACTCTTAATAGAGTAGGAAAAACTATCTCAAAAAACCCACTTCAAATCTTATGGAAAACAGTCCATGGAAGCCCAATTTATTGGCTCCTCAAAAACTAGCCATTACAGGCCAAATCAGCAGTCTGCACGACTGTCGGTCGACCGGCCAACGGTCAGATTTCTGACCGTTGGGCCAGCGGTCGACCGGGTCGGTCGACCGTGGCCTGGATACAGATAGCAGAGCTCTCTGCCGGTCGACCGGGGCTATTTTCAGAGAGCAGAACTCTCTGGCGGTCGACCGGGTCGGTCGACCGGCCTTCCAGCCAAACAAGGCGTGCATGTTTGTGCATGTCGCTCGACTGACTCGGTCGACCGACTCCTGGCTCGGTCGACCGTGCGGTCGACTGGCAGAAGCCTAAAACAGTATTTTTGGGGATTAAAAGTTTGTCATTTTACCTTCAATAAAATACTATAAATCCATAAAAAATCTAAAAAAATAAGTTCAGTAATATACTTTGATATACAAATATGTTTGAGTAAATTTAAAACATGTTACAAACATTTTGAACTATTTTTGTAATTTAGAAATTTTGACATAAAACAAAAACTGTATTTTTCCAAACCGATTTTTCCAAAACATCTCCAAAAACAAAAACAAGATATTTTAAACACTTTTAAAGTTTAGTGTGTATGGATATGATCCACTGCAAAAACTAAAATGGTATTTTTCCAAAATGAACACTCTTTTCCAAAGTGAAAACTCTTTTATGAAAACACAAATAAACCTTGTGTGTGAGTGTATATGATACTTGAGCAATCCACCAACTATTCTATCTTTTACATTTTATCTAAAAGTAAAATCTTAACAAAACAAACCTAGGCACAAGTCTTCTCTTGAAGGTCTTCACTTGAAGTCTTCTTCTCTTTCTTGACTTGGTCCAAACTTTGATCCAAAGAGCTAAACTCCTCTTGAGTACATGATGTGGTCTTGTTGCATAAGCTCTTGAATCAACACGTGCTAGCTCCAAAACTTGACTTGAAATTCTTTGTTGAAGCTACACACCTACAAGATCTTGATCACAAATCTGAGACTAAATAAACACGAGATCATTAGTACTATAACTACATGAGTTAATCATCATCAAAACTACAGTGATGGGCCTTTGGGCCAACATCGAAGAGAGATGATAGTGAGCCCAGAAAAATAAGTTTAGCTACGCATGAATAATGTAAAACAAGAATTGTAAATGAAATAAGACATACCTGTGAATTGAAGAAGAAGATAGGTATGTGAATTGGAGAAGAAGATAAGCTTTAAACCTTTATTGATGTCACTTCAACTTCAGATTACAATCACTCTTTTCCTCTCTCTCACTTGTATCTGGACTGAACTACAAATAAAGAAACACAGATGCAACTTCTCAATCTATCTAACAAAGAATCTAAACCATAAAAATAAAGAAAAAAACTTAAACTAATTTTCAATATATTTTTTAGTGCGAAACCTACCTTTTATAGGTAAAAACTCAGAGGGGAGGAGAGTGAGGAGATAAGGGGAGAAAACACTCCCCTTATCTCCACCATAGGGCCGTGGATTTGCGGCCTGGATGTGGGCAAATGGCCTGATCTAGATGGAGATCTAGATGGCGTGTGATTTTGCCCCACCTTTGTCTGGTTGGATTTGCTGTTTGTCTCTGATTCGGATCTGATCTTCGGTAATTCTCAAGCTAACCGATTTGGATTCTTATAAAACCAAATTAACTATTTTATTTGATATAGTCCTCCTTGATATGCATTGATCTTCAGCTGGAATTGTTCCTATCCTCCTGAATATTTATCTCCTCTTTAATTAAGATTTAAATCAGAATTAAAGTGGGCTTTAGGCTCATTTCTTTTCCATCTCCATTAACAATGGGCCTGCACATTATTAAATAAAAATGAGACTTATTAGTAGGATTTATTAGATAATAAACATGGTAATGTGATAATATATATGCAATATATGTGACTGACCAGACCAACAGTTCAAAAATTTGAACTATCTATTGGACTTCGGCCGACTGCCCGATCGATCAATTTCAACCGAGACCAGAGGCATGTATGTTGGTTGACTGGCCGGTCAACCGCTAGGGTTGCCGATCGACGGGTCGGTCATCCGACAAACATGTACAACATGTACAAAGACATGGTCACGAGATCTGGTCGACCACCCGGTTGATTGATCCTGCCTAAAAACAGTTTTGAAGTAGTTTTTGAAACCATACTTATTTTTAATATTTTGTATTGATTTACAAAGTATTTTGGAAATATATAGGCTATGAAATACATGATATAAACTGGATATATAAATTTGAAAAAAAATATGGGACATGTATCAAATATCAAACCTTATAAAATACCAAATGAGAAAAACTAGATATCAAAACTCGTATTTTAAGGACTTGTTTTTGTGTGTGTGACTTCTTGAGCATCAATTCTACACATTATACTTTAAACATTCTATTATCTATCAATTGTACTCTGTGTCTTCAAGCATTTTTCAAGAGGGCTTCTCCAAAATGAGAATCTTAATCATCCAAACTCGAACCCTTATCTTGAGTGATGTTAACATTAGAATACTTTCCTTTTGAGGAAGAATACACCAACAATATTCTTAGAACCTGAAATACTTAGAAATACACAAACTTGATTAGTACCGAATAGCGTCATGTTGTTTATAATCATCAAAATAAAATCAGAGAGTGTACCCTTGGGCCAACACAATGCAGTAAGCACTTTCATGAGGCTGATGAATCAAGTGCTTAAATTGTTCTTAGGCAAGTTCATGGTTGTCTATTTTGATGACATCCTCATCTACAGTTCTAGCGAGGCCGAGTATCTACAACATCTGCAGGACGTATTCACAGTTCTTCAAGCAAATGAGCTGTACATCAACCTGAAGAAGTGTAGTTTCATGACAAGTGTGATATTCTTAGGGCTTGTAACTAGTTCACAAGGGATCCATGTAGATAAGGAGAAAGCGAGGTCAATCTGAGAATGTCCCACACCCAAGAATGCTACCGAAGTAAGAAGCATTCATGGCCTAGCTACTTTCTATGGATAATTCATCCGCAACTTCAGTAATTTGGTAACACCCATGATAGATTGTTTGCCTTTCATTAGGACTGATGAAGCCGCAAAAGCTTTTGCACTCATAAAGAAGAAGCTTACTAATGCCCCTATTTTAGCTTTTTCAAATTTCGAGAATGTGTTCGAGTTAGAGTGTGATCTTGCGAGGTGGGCAATTGGAGCAATACTCTCACAGGAAAAGAGATATATTACCTGTCTCAGTAAAAAGTTAAATAAGGCATGACAACAATGGTCTACTTATGAGCAGGAATTATATGTGGTGTACCATTCATTTAAGACATAGGAGAGCTATTTTATAGCCAGTGACTTTGTGCTTTTTTCAGATCATCAGTCGCTTCAACACTTCAAGAACCAAAAACACATTAGCAGGATGCATGCAAGATGGGCATCCTACTTTGAAAGAGTTGAACTCTGTGATCTGTCTTAAAACTGGAATAGACAATAAAGTTTTCGATGCATTGAGTCAAAAGAATTTCATTATTGATCTCTTTACAAAGTGAAATCATTTGATTTGTATTCTTGAAGAGCTATATAAAGAGGATGAAGACTTTGCTGAGATTTGAAAGAGGTGTTCGTCATGAAAGCCCGCGAAAGATTTTCATATCTTGGACGGATTTCTTCTCAAAGGAAGCCAGTTATATGTACGAAGTATTTCCTTAAGGGAGAAGGTTACTAGAGATCTACATGGAGGCAGGCTTGGTGGGCACTTTGGAAGCGACAAGACTACGGTTTATCTTGAAGAGAGATATTTATAGCCTCAATTATGGAAAGACGTGACTACCATTGTGAAAAGTTGTCCGGTTTGTCAAGTCGCTGAAGGACCAGCTCAAAATACAGGCTTGTACACACCTCTATCCGTCCCTAAAGATAGTTGGGAAATCTTGAATATAGATTTCGTGTTGGGACTTTTTTGCACACAAAAGAGAGTGAATTTTCTCTTCATAGTAGTTGATTGATTCTCCAAGATGGCGCACCTTATTCCTCACCGGAAGACTTCTGATGTACCGTATATGGCCAAGTTATCCTTCCAAGAGGTTGTGAGATTGCATGGCGTGCTGAGTTTCATATAGAAATGAAAGTTCTTATCTGCTTTCTGGAATACCCTATGTAGGAGAGTTGACACCTCACTGAAGTATAGTAGCATGGCACATCCTCAAACTGATAGACAAATGGAAGTTGTCAACCGCAACTTAGGCAATTTGTTGAGGAGCATATGTGGAGACAAGCCAAGGGCATAAGATCAAGCTTTGCCTTAAGCTGAGTTGCTTACAACAACACAATCCACAACTCAATTGGTATGTCAATCTTTTCTATTGTTTATATGAAGGTATCTCATCATCTCCTAAACTTGCCCAAGCTACCTATTGGAGAAAAGTTTAGTAGTGCAGCCAACACCTTGGCTGAACACGTTCTCAATATTCAAAAGTTAGTTCAATTGAAGCTAGAGAAATCCAATGCACAGTACAAAGCAGCAATCAACAAGAAAAGGCGAGAGAAAGTCTTCAAGGAAAGAGACATGGTGATGGTGTATTTGAGAAGAGAGAGGATTCATGCTGGTTCATACAACAAGTTAAAATCGAAGAAGTATGGTCTATTCAAGATCATGAAGAAGATTAATGACAACGCCTATGTCGTCAATTTTCCAAGTAATATAATGATGACCAAGACATTTAAATGTGGCAGATCTCTCCGAATATTGATCGGTTCGCACTGAGTACTTCCAAATGTATCACGTGAAGTAAAGAAATGAAAGCGAAGAATCATATGTGGTGATTGGATTAAAGCACACAGTGATAGCCTAGGGCTAACGAGTCATGTCCACGAGGAGGAATGCGATGCAAACTTTTTGGTATATTGTTTCAAAAATCGAGTTGTGTTTTTGTTTTTTAAAGAAAGAAAAAGAAAGATATGGTTTGGTTGAGAAGTTGGCTAAGAATTTAGAAAAGAAAAATAAGAAAGTTTCAAAGTGACGAAAATAGGGTTTAAGAAAAAGTGATGAAAATCTGAGCGAACAAAAATGAGTTTTTTATAAAGAAGAGAAACTTGGGCTTACTAATCTACTACTCAACTACTTACTCTTCTCTTTAAAGTTTCGTTCCTTAATCAAATCATCGGCAAAAATTAAGACTTGAGTTTCAAAAAGCATTCAAGCAAAGCAAATGAAATATATTTTGAAAAATTCAACTTCTTTTTAAAATTGTTCTTAAATTGAATGTAAAACCATCAAGATGTTCAAGTATGGGATAAAAATAAGTTTAGAAATTATTTTCAAATGAAAGTTGAAAATCAATACCCATCCTCATGTGCCTTCAAGAACACTCGCAGGCTTGAACTAGGCATGAAAATGAATCAATTAGGTTTTATCATAAAATTCAATCAAGAAGAAGAGGGGTAGAGGAGATAGATTAATAAGCCCAGATAAAGCGTTTAGCTGCTCACAGTAAAGCTTAAGAAAAAAGAAAAGTAAATGAATAATGCAAACATTTCAATTAAGATCGAGACGATGATTTGCAAGAGTTGAATCCTTCCTTGATGTCACTTCAATTACAAAACTACAACTCTCCTTTTCACTCTCTTTTTTCTGGATTGAACTAAAATAAATGAAAGAAAATAAAATGAAGATTACACCTGATTAACAACTAACTAACAAAACCCTAATCTCAAGATGAAAACTCTAAAACCTAGTTCTCTCCTCTGTACGTTCTGCTCTGCTCTAGTGCTGAATTTATAGGAGGAAAATAGTGACAAAAGCATGTAGAGGATGAGGATGAAATCACTAACCAATTGACCAAAATATTGCCGAGGAAACACAACAAATGCTACGAAAACGTGAAATTTTTTTGGTCCTTGGATCAGAGCTTTGAACGCGAAATTCTTTGTGTTCAATTGTCTTCAGTTCTTCCGGTAAGATTGCATCTAGGTTTATTAGATCATTAGAATATCCTCATTAATCTTAAACTAGAGAATCTTATCCTTGAAAATCCAAATTATTTAGAATATATCAGGCTTTTTCTTTTACTTCTCCATTATTTATAACCTGCACATCATTAGACATTAAAACAATTAAATAGCAGAATTTAAATAAAAATAAAATGGAAATGTTACATATAATATGCAATAAATGTTAATAATCATACTCCTACACTTTTCTTTTTCTCGTCCTCAAGTAAAAATCAAAAGACTTAAGAGTTTATTAAGTTATTTTCGCAGGTCACACGACTGCACTGAACATGTGCAGCAAACTTTTAAACCTCTAGGTTCCCTTAAAGGAGGAGTTATAGTTTCCCGAGAGTTTTCAGTGGATTACACCCACAAAATTAAAGTAAAAGAGAAAAAATCTTAGTGTTTTTGAAATTCCCTTTAAAAGAGAGAAAAATGTTCGAAAAACTTTTACAAAAAAACTTAAGTGATTTATAAGTCATAAGTTCACTAAATTATTCATTCTAAAACTTAGTCATTATGCAAAAACTTGTAATCATTAAATGTAAGAATTCAAACTATATTTTTCACTTAGTCTATTATTTTATCCTAAATCTTATGCACCTTATGACTGTAAATATTTAAGTCCTGATTCTTCAAATCCAACTTTTATGTCTTATTATTTTGATTATGGAAATTTTTATCTCTTAGTTATTTAAGCTTTTTAATTGACCATGTAACAAGCTTTTAGCTGGTGACTCCCAATTCGGATAGTCCAGAAAATACCCTTTGGACTTGAGTACTCAAGCAAAAAATGCCACAAAACTAAGGGCTTTATTGGTGATATGAATCACTTTTAGGCGTGAATACTTATGCTTTATGAGGCACAACTACCCTTCTTAATCAGAGGATTATATATATGTGTGTGTGTGTGTGTGTGTGTGTGTGTGAAAGTGCACCTAGAGGGGGGCAAATAGGTGTACGAGGTAATCTAGGACAAATGATACGGAATTTAAAAACTAATTTGCAACACACTGTGTGTAACCAAGAGTAAGCCCAAATTCCCCGTGAAGGGCGCTGGAACTACTCCTTTAGAGTCCTCTAGACTAAGAGTTGAGGTGCTTTAAATGCTCTCTTGGTTGAACATAAGTGTGAGCACACAAACAATATCTAGCATATGAATATGAACAAGCAATGCAAGATATAAGAGAGAGTTGAGAGATAGTAGATCAAACGCAAACACCAAGATATGTTTCGAGGTTCGAGCCACTGCTCTAGTCCCCCGCCTTCACATAGAAGGGTTTCGCTATGTCCATACAGGACCTTCCACAAAGGGACCTCCACCGAGGAATTATAATTCAACACGGGAATACACAACTCCACCTCTCAAACACAAACTTCTACACAAGAGGTAGGCACTTAGCCAGGCACAAAGCAAAAGAAAATACACTTGGTGATCACAAAGATTATAAACAATCTCTTTTGATGATCACAAATGATCACAAATAAAGATCCTAAAGATAGATTGAGATGATAGCTCAAGTATGTGAGAAAACAAAATTTTAAAAGAAATGCAAAGAAAAACTCTTGAATTGATAGAGAAATGAAGAACCAAACTATAATTCCCTAAGATATGATTTCTTTGATTTTCAAAAACTTTGAAACAAAATAAAGATTGAGAATTTTGGCACAAAAACTCTTTTAAAAACTTTACTGAAAACACTTGAGAAGTGAAAAAATTTTGCTCTTAGAAATCTTGGTTAAAATAGGCCTCCTATAGGGTCTGAAATATAGCCGTTGGGGTCCAGAACTGGTCAGAAATGACCTGCCGGTCGACCGCCCAGTCGACCGGGCAACGGTCAAATTTCTGACAGTTGGGGTTACCGGTCGACCGTCCGGTCGACTACCCCATGCAAAATTCCTAACGGTCGATCGCCTGGTTGACCGAGGTCAGAACCGAAGAGTGAACTCTCTGGCTCGATAGACCAACTGGTCGAACAGGGCCAGATCCAGAGAGCAAGCTTTCTGGATCGGTTGACCGTGCGGTCGATCGGCCCTAGGCCAAGGCAGTGTGCATGTCTTTGTGCACATCGGTTGACCGACCTCTGGTCTGGTCGACCGGTCAGTCGATCGCCAGTAGGCTCAGAATGGGTTTTAGGGTTTGAAAACTTGATCTTTTAAATACCCATTAAATCCCATAAAACTCTACACAATCCACAAAAATAAGTTCTTGTTTATATTTGAAGAAAAAATATGTGTGACCAAAAATCAACACATATTACAAACTTTTTGAACTATTTTTGTTATATAGAAATTTAGCTTTAAATCGAAAACCGTATTTTCATAAATCAAACTTTGAAATGAAAAACTGATTTCTCTCAAACTTGTATAAATACAAAAATATGATATTTAAACTCAATTGAAGCATAGAGTGTATGGATAGAATCCAATACACATATAAATGATATATCTATTTTTTGATATTAAATCCAGTAAGTTTTGTTAAAAACAAAACTTGAAACTATGAACTAGATATACATCAAAATAAGTTTTTAGACATTATGAATCATCAATGTATGCATAAAACCATATAAACTTCTTTTGATTCTATCTATTCTTGAAAACCATATATGTATATTCTTGAAAATCAAAAACCGGTTAAACTGAAACCAATAAACCTTTGAACTTTTCTGTGTGTGAAAAAATTTGAGCATATCAAAACTAATCAATTCGTACACAAGATCTAAACTATAAACTAAAATATACAAACCGAAGTTTTCTTGTCGATCTCCATCTTCAAAATGACTCGATCCAAACATGATCCAAAGAGGTTGACTCCATCCGAGTGCTAGATGCGATCTTGATATTGAGCTCTTAAATCCACACGTGTTAGCTCCAAATCTAGCTTTGAATTCTTTGTTGAAGCTAAACACCTGCTAAGATCTTTTTCAATATCTGAAACTTATTAAATATAAGATCATTAGTAAACAAACCTTCATAAATTAGTCATCATCAAAACTAAGGTGAAAGGTCTCTGGGCCAACAATCTCCCCCTTTTTGATGATGACAAAACTTATGGGGTTATATATGCATAGATTAAGAATAAGCTTCATAGAAGCTGCCCCTTAGCTTGTGCATACGAATAAAACGATAAAGATTTGCAATGTAAGCTCAAGATACAAATAAAAACATATATGCATAAATAATGAGTCAAACAAGCATATATAAACACAAATCTTTCTCCCCTTTTTTGTTACTCATAACAAAGGGGTGAAGATAAACAAACAATACCCATAAACATATTTTAAAACAAAAATTTTGATACCAATAAAAAATAATCAATTGAAAGAAACCAATTGAAAGTGAAACCATCTTTTTTTTATCAATTGAAATGAAACGATCTTTTACCTATTAATACTAATAGAACGACTGATGCCAATTGAAAGTAAGAACCAATAATTTTTTAGGTAAACACTAAAACCATTTTGCAATATAGATATCAAATTTAAAATAATACTAATTTAAGATTATTGATACCAATATTGAAAATATTAGCATAAACAAAAACAAAGAATTTTTCATCATAAAGAGTGAGAGTTTCAATTGAAAATAAACTATTTTAAAGATAAAATAAGAATTTTTCTCTCCCTTTATGAAATACCAAAAAAAATAATGCATAAGCTTGTATATGAAACTAATTGAAAAACAATTGACATTAAGGAATAAATCAAGCTTAGTAAGAAATAATTTGACCTTTAACATGTATGTCAATGTAAAATAAGCACAATTAAAATCATATATATGTATAAAAGTAATATAATGTTAATTTAGATAAGATCCATACATATATAAAAAATATGAGCATACAAAATAAATTTTCATTAAAAATTATGTATATTTTATAGCTACCTCCTTTCATGCACATGTTTAAATAAAATTTCAATAAGGGTATACAAGGTATGGTTGCCCAACCAACCGCCCTTAGAAGGTATGGATTTTCAAAAATAATATTTGAAGATTATTTTAGCATATTTAGAAAATCACTATCAAATAAAGAATAATGAAGTAATTTAAAGTAATTTTCAAAAATAGTTCAAAATCTTTCAAGCAAGGAATAAAAACAAATATTTATCCATAAAAATATGCTAAATACATAATATTTGACACTCAAAATACATAAGGCACATAAATTCTCATGAGATCAACATCATGAGTAAACAAGATATGCAGAGTACACAAAAATCATGCTATCAACATATGCATGAAGATAAGCATTTAAGCTCAGATGAAAATTCTTTTATCAAAAATAAGAAATCATCAAAAATTTCAATTTTCATCAAAAACTAAACAAATTTCAAGGTATATGTATGTTTTGTCAAAACTAAAAGTATACATACATATTCCAAAAATAAATTAGTCCATACTAGAATTTTGCATGAAGGCAAATGACTCTAAGATATACATGTATATCTATTAGTTTTAGATAAAATTAACATATGCATAAAGATAAACACATTTTTATGAACACATGTAAAAAAATAGGAAATACAAGTTAAGATGCAAGAATCATCAAAATAAGGTTATACAAGTACATCTAATGAGTACAATGAGCAATAAAGTACAAACATATAATAATCAAATGTGACTCACTAATTGTACAAGTATAAATATAAGTTTTAATAAAGTTACATCTAAACATATAATCAAAACATGAAGTGCAAAAACATAAAAAAATATAATCATTAGGTTAAATGCACGTGTTTTAGAACTAGGATATATATAGCAGTTAAACTATAGTGAGAACACAAAAATATAAGTCCATATAAATATGGGTGCATCTCAAAGACAATCTATGTATATCACATGTCTAATAAATATTGCATTTAACTAATGAACATAAAAAACAAAGACATACAAAAAAAATCAACAAGAAAAGCATGTAAACATAAATAAGAAGTTAGAGATAGTTACCAAAACTAATTTAACTAGTCTCTAGGTCTCTAAAGCATGGTGGTCCTCCCACCAAATATCTCTTGAAAGTGATGCATCCAAAAATGTCACCATTGAGCTTGGAACGCATCCACTATCAAGGCACTGATACGAGAGCCCACACCTACATCAAATACAATAGGGGTGGATTTTAGTACTCATATTGTTTTGGATTCATGGGAGTTAGCACCTTTTCTAGCCTAAACAAACTTATTTGCAAAATTTAAAGCATTTATTTTATAATAGTAAAATTTTACAATGTGGCTCGTACGTTCACAATGTGTACAAGTGTATACATGATCATACATAAAACCATATGTGTGAGCATGATGAGCACGTGTATGCCGTGAATGGTGTGCATAAATATGTGGTGCATGTTTCTTGCGAATTACGGATTCCAATTTTTTGTGATCCATAGCACATTGGCTCAAAATGGAGCCCAAACAATTTACACTTTCCTTCAACATGCAAATATAATTATTCATTTCTGAAGAAGAAGTGGAGCATGCATTCTTATCAATAGGAGATATAACAATAGAATCATGACATAAATGGGAAGAAAAATCATTTTCAAATGTCATTTTTGAAAGAAATGCATTCTAATTCTTTAGAAATTAAAGCAATTTTGTTTTTGCAAAAAATCATTATCTTTTAAAACAAAGTCTAGTTTTGAAGATAAAGCATTGTTCTTTCCTAAAACAATATCATCTTTTTTATTCTTCAAAATTTCATTTTCTTTTAGAATAAGATCGAGTTGAGTTTTCAAGGAATCCCTTTCACTTGAAATCTTAACCCTTTCTTGCAAAACTAAATCAAGTTTAGAAAACAAACTCATATTTTCTGCTTTTAACTCAAAACTCTTGCTTATCAAAGCTTTGTACTTTGAAAGAAAGTATTCACAAAGCATGTATAGTTCTTCATTTAAAACATGAGTATCCATATCATTGTTATCACATGAAAAACTAGCACAATCATCTAGTTGAGTGTTCGAGTTTACCTCAAGGGAGTCAATACCTTGGACCATATAGCATGCTTGTTCAGACTCATCTCCACTAGAGTATCTCTCTACATGGTTTGTCGTTTGTTGCTCGAGAGAGGTCAATGTGTTCCACACTGTAAAAGCGGAATCACAATAAGAAATCAAAGAAAGATAATCTTCACTAATGGTTTGCTTTAGTGCGTCTAAGGCTTGTGTATTAGCCCCCTAAATACTTGTCATTAATAAAATAAGATTTCTTGATAGTGGCAAGATAGTCATGCAATCCTAGAGCTTTTAAATAAGCACTCAATTAAATTTTCACATATCGATGTTGGACACATCATACATGGGAGGGACAAAAAAATCCATAAGTACAAACTATATGTGTGCAATGCAAATCTAGATTAGCTATCCAAGGACCACACTCCTAGGTGGTTAAACTGAATGTCAGGAGCGAAGACTCTGAAACCAATTGAAAGTACACCTAGAGGGGGAATGAATAGATGTACAAACTAATCTATGACAAATGATACGAAATTTAAAAACTAATTTTCAACACACTATGTGTAACCAAGTGTGAGCCCGAATTCCCCGCGAAGAGCTCTGGAACTACTCTTCTAGATTCCTCTAGACTGAGAGTTGAGGTGCTTTAATGCTTTCTTGGTTGAACACAAGCGTGAGCACACAATTAATATCTAGCATATGAATATAAACAAGCAATGCAAGATAAGAGAGAGGGGGAGAGAGAGAGAGTTGAGAGATAGTAGATCAAATGCAAACACTAAGATATATTTCGAGGTTCGAGCCACTGCTTACGTCCTCGCGTTCACACAAAAGGATTTCCACTATATCCACACAGAACCTTCCACAAAGGAACATCCACCAAGGAATTACAACTCAACATCGGGAGTATACAACTCCACTCTCTCAAACGCAAACCTCTACATAAGAGGTGGGCACTTAGCTAAGCACAAAGTAAAAGAAAATATACTTGGTGATCACAAAGATAACAAACAATCTCTCTTGGTGATCACAAATGATCACAAACAATTTTTCTCACAAACAATGATCCTAAAGATAGATTTGAGATGACAGCTCAAGTATGTGAGAAAATAACGTTTTTAAAAAGAAAACACAAAGAAAAACTCTTGGGAAAAACTCTGGGAAAAACTCTTGAATTGACAGAGAAATGAAGAACAACTGTAATTCCTAAAGGTAATGATTTTCTTTGATTTTTCAAAAACTTTGAAAAAAATAAAGATTGAGAATTTTGGCCAAAAACTCTTTTAAAAATTTTGCTTAAAACACTTGAGAAGTGAGAAAATTTTGCTCTTAGAAATCTTGGTTAAAAACAGGCCTCCAAGCCCCATTTATATAGGGGTCTGAAAATATAGCTGTTGGGGTTCAGAACAGGTCAGAAATAACCTGTCGGTCGACTGCCTAGTCGATTAGCCAACGGTCAGATTTTTGATCGTTGGGGTTACCGGTCGACCGCTTTAGGCAGACATGCCTAACGGCTGACTGCCCAGTTAACCGAGGCCAGAAATCAGAGAGTGGACTCTCTGGCTCAGTCGACCGTGTAGTCGGTCGACCCTAGGCCAAGGCTGTGTGCACGTCTCTATGTACATTGGTCGACCGATTGGTCAACCGAGCTCTGGTTTGGTCGACCGGCAGGTCGACCGCCAGCAGGCTCAGAATGGGTTTTAGGGTTTGAAAACTTGGTCTTTTAAATACCCATAAAATTCCATAAAACTCTATACAATCCACAAAAATAAGTTCTTGTATATATTTGAAGAACAAATATATGTCACAAAAATTCAACACATATTACAAATTTTTTGATATACTTTTGTGATATAGAAATTTAGCTTTAAACCGGAAATCGTATTTTTCATAAACCAAACTTTGAAATAAAAAAATTTATTTCTCTCAAATTTGCATAATACAAAAACGTGATATTTAAACTCAATTAAAACATAAAGTGTATGGATAGATTTCAATACACATATAAATGATATATCTATATTTTGACATCAAATCCAGATATAAGTTTTATTAAAAGCAAAACTTGAAACTATGAACTAGATATACATCAAAATAAGTTTTTAGACATTATGAATCACCAATGTATACATAAAACCATGTAAAATTCTTTTGATTTTATCTATTCAAGAAAACCATATATGTATATTCTTGAAAATAAAAAACTAGTTAAACCGAAACCAATAAACCTTTAAACTTTTGTGTGTGTGAATGAACTTGAGCATATCAAAACTAATCAATCCGTACACAAGAACTAAACTATAAACTAAAATAAACAAATCAAAGTCTTCTTGTCGATCTCCATCTTCAAGATGACTCGATCCAAACTTGATCCAAAGAGCTTGACATCATTCGAGTGCTATATGCGATCTTGACGCTCGAGCTCCTGAATCCACACGTGTTAACTCCAAAACTGGCTTTGAATCTTTCGTTAAAGCTAAAGACCTACTAAGATCTTGTTCAATATCTAAAACTTATTAAACACAAGATCATTAATAAACTAACCTTCATAAGTCAGTCATCATCAAAATTAAGGTGAAAGGCCTCTGGGCCTACAATATATATATATATATATATATATATATATATATATATAGAGAGAGAGAGAGAGAGAGAGAGAGAGAGATAGATAGACTTGTGTCCTTCCAAAGGATTTGAACCCGAATCCTTCTCACTCAAATTTAACCCTCCGATATTTGAATACATGATCCACTCCATTGAAGTTGATCTATATTATTTCAAGTACCTATAAATAAAAAATCAAGTGTTTTGAATAATTTTTGCCCATCCATCAAGCGATGCAAAATGGACGGCCGAAAGTAGTATGTTGGTTAGATCGATGTCTTTAGACATACAAATTATCGATCAGATCATTTGATTATGATCTAAACATTTAAAAACCCCTATAAACCAATTTTTATTAGGTTTCAAATGTTCTACACCGTTAAACTAACCAACTCACTATTTAGGCCATCGATTTTCCTCCTACTTGATGTACAGACAAAAAGTATTCAAAACACTTAACTTTTGGTTTATAGAAACTTGAAATAATATAGATCAACTTTAACAGAATGCTTGTATTCGAATGTCGGAGGGTTGAATTTGAGGGGGACACGGGTTAAATCCTTTGGAAGGACACAAGTCTCTCTCTCTCTCTCTCTCTCTCTATATTATATATATATATATATATATATATATATATATATATATATATATATATATATATATATATGCTTTCCATTGAAATTGGTGCTCGTGAGAAAACTTACAAAAAAGGGGTCGAGAAGCAAAATTACAAGTACTTCTTTAAAGAAATAAAATTACAGGTAGATCTCCTCTGAGATTTCTAGGGGAATGTGCCGATCGGAATCTAATCAGCGCGCGATCACTTTATCCCTTTGACGATGCGACTGGTCAGATGATCGGACTGCCTCCTTATAAGACTCCCTTCTCGCTTGGCTCGGAGAATCAAAGAACTGAAGACCAGTCGAGCCCTTTTACTAGGAATTCTGCTCTTTTGAGTCGATTTTCCTTTCTCTGTCCATCCTCCGTCTCGGTCTCCTCTCTCCGTGTGTTCTCCTCTTCTCCTTGTATCTAGTAAGGGACTATTTATAGCCAAAAGTGGGGTGTAACCGCCCCCCTGAATCCAGCAAGGCTGAATCAGCCATTAACTTCGCGCGAGGCTCGCAAATGATCTTGCCGCGAAGCTCTTGGGTTCGTGCGAACGCCTTCTTGCCGTTATGGCTGAATTGTCTCCACTTAATGCGGGATGAAGTGGGCGGGTGTAACTGCCCACTTAAAGTAGCGTTAATCCCACTAAATTAGTGGGGTTCACCCATTAATCCCTCGTGGGATTTTAAAACGGTCAACTTGATGACCTGGCAAAGCCTATTGCGGAGCTAGATTATGCGAAGCTAGCTCATGTGAAGCTAAGACTTAGCTCATAGTTTCAGGCGAAGTTGCCTTCAGAGCCTCGTTTGAAGCTAAGACTCAGCCCATAGCGGAGCTATGACTCAGCTAGGGATAGAGCTCCTGGCGCGAAGCTCTTGGATTAGCCTCTGGCGGGGCCAAATGGAAAGCTTCTGGCGAAGCTAATAGTTAGCCTCAAAGCGCGGCTACCAACCAAGCTCAGGTGAAGCTGTTAGTTCCATGCAGAGCTATGAAGCTTATCTTGGGATTATACCAGGCTAAGTATAGCGTCTTAGGCCTGCTTGGGTTTCTTTAAAGGTAATTTTGGCTTACTATCTGCTTTACTGAATTAGTAATGTCCATGTTGCTGTCTCATTTCTGGTCATCAGCTTGTCTTCGACTTATCTTTTGTAGATGTCGATAAGTTAGATGTTGTTCAGACCGGTTGAAGATGAATGTGGGAGTTCTGTCTTTTTCGAGTGTTAACAATATACATACATACATACATATATATATATATTATATATATATATATATATATATATATATATATATATATATATATATATATATATATATATACACACACACACACACTATCAGGCACAAGAGTCTTCGTTTTGACCCTAAGTGTATAAGTGTCTAAAGTGCATATTTCATCAAAGTAAAAATCAAAACCAAATTACTTTTTTAATTTTTCTTTCTAAACCTAGAAATCAAGCAAGTAATCTTATTTTGACTAATTATTAAGAAATTTTAATTGTGATTCCCCTAATCCTTAAAATTATCTTAATTTTTTTTTATAAAAATAGATCAAAAATATTGTTTCCCACTTTAAAAAGATTTTATTTATCATGTTAGATGTTAGTGCTCCTTCATATCACACTTATTTCATGCATTGTCCCTAATGTAGAAATGAAATGTATAAATACATGAAACAAAATATAAAAAGGTGATTTTACTAATACATTGGATCAAATAAACTCATTGCCGTCTCATTTTCCTGCACCAATTCCAAAAGAGTTTAAAGCGTTGACCGTTAACCATGAATTCATTCCCTTTCTTAGGGTCGCAGATCTCTACTGCACCATGTAAAAACACAGTTCTCACAATGAATGGTGATTGGTATTCAATTCTGCATATTTTACCTCATAATTCCCATGCATATTACAAATAAATATATGATTTTTACTCATCTTCTCTATATATTTGCAGATCCACACTCAAATGAGAGAAGCCCAATAATCACTTTAATTAGCAATAATTAAAGGGATTAAATCCAAGATTAAATAAAACCCAAGATTTGAAATCAGAATCCAGAGAGATCCGCGCGCCAATTGAAGATTCTAGAAGACCACGTGGCTAAATAACTTGTAACAACTTCGTACCAGAAAGTTGTTAGCCAACGGCCACAAAACTGCCGCGCCTTGCCGCCAAAACGCGGCAGATCCAAGGCTGTTGAGATCCAGATTTTGCGCCAACAGACTAGATCTCGAAGCTTCTCTCAGGGCCTATAAATATTGGACCTAGGACCTGCGAGCAAGGACTGAACAGAGAAGAGAGGAGAAATTGTTAGTTGTTGTAATTTTCATAGGTTTTTCTCTAGGTTTTAGTTCTTTAGTCCCTCTTCTTCTTCCTAGAAATCATTGCAAGAGAGAGTTGTTAGAGAGAGAGAGCTTGTAATCAAGGAGTGACAACTTGAAGCAATGCAAGGATTCATCCATTCTCTTCATCTCTACTTGAGCTTGGTTCTACTTTAATTTCTTTCTTTACTTGCTTTCTTTACTTTCTTGCAATTTACTTCATGCTTTGCTTTTCTTCATTAATGGCTTGTAGCTAAATTTTCTACCATGTACTAGCTAACCACTAGCCTTGCCATCTTCACTAACTCATGGGTGATTGCTTTAGTTCATCTTGCAAGTTGGATGGTCTTCTCTTCTCCGATGGGTTAAACCACCCGTCATCTAAGTGAGAAAGTAATTAGATCAACACGCAAGACAAATCCATGCCGATGAATCAACATGAGGCACGCATTCATTATCACGGAGTTTGGTAAGTGTTGGTAAGGTAGTAAGGTAAGCTAGTCATGGTTTGCTTCTTCAAGTTCACTTTCTTTTTAGTTGTTAGTCCAAATCCAATCTTCTTTGATTTCTTTCCACTTTTCCATCATGAACATATCCATCCATTCTTTCACTTCTTTTTCATGATTGTTTATTCTTTTAAGCAAAGAAGACACTTCGTTTTACATCTTCACTACGGACTGTAACACTTCTATCACTAGCTCTCCCTGAGAATCGACTCGGTATAGCTCTATGCTATAATGGAGATAGGAAAAGGTACATTGAACATATTGAATACATATGTGGAGTAATTGATCAAAAGGTTGATTCTAAACCTTAACTCTTTCATTTAATATCTGTGCAAATATACTCCACAATACAACACATTTCCCGTCCTAATCAAATTTTTGGCGCCGTTGCCGGGGAGAGCAACGGATTTTCTTAAAGTGAAGAACTAAACGAATCTTCTTCTCTGTTGCAGGTTACAGGTGAAGAAAACAGAAAAAATTTGCATTGCAGAATACATATAAGTGGCTCTGGGCCTCTGCTCTTGAAAGCAGAGACCAGAAGCCCTCTGACTTGCCGCGTTCCCACGGCAAAAGCCGCGGTTCTGCGGCAAGAAGGAGATCATTACTGACCTAATTTCTGCAGGGGCTCTGATTCTGCAAAATACATCTGCTGTTATACTTGAATTCCTGTATTTTTCACTATTACCTGCTAATTTAATCAACAATAAAAAATTTGGTTGAAAAGTTAAAAATTGTTTAGATATTTGCATTCTAGGCACGTGTCTTTTCAATCCTTTACTTTTACTGTTGAAGAGTGCTGGAGGCAAGGTACGTTTTGCATTGCATGTAGACTAGGAATCATCTCTTGCTTGATTTTCATGCTTTGAGTGTATCCTAGTTATATTTTTGTACACTTGCACAATTCATTTTTAAGGGCATAACCCCATAAATAAGATAAGGTGGGGATTTCATTACCCTTTCCTTAGCCCAAAAAGCACCATCCCAGCACTCACTAACCCAAGCCTAATTTAATAAAAAAATAGACGTTGGCCCTAGGGACATCTCGGACTCATCTAGGAGATTATCCTAAGGGGGAAAGTGTTGGGAATAGACTCTTGCAAAATCAGTGTCTAGGAAAGGGATTGAGGGCCGAAAGCCCGAAGGTTGTTGGTTACTTAATTAAGGAACGTCTCTGACGGAAAACCTCCCACCAACCTTGCCCTTCCCTGGCTGATTAACTTGTGGTCTACGTCTACACTAAACCTCCCGTGGACGATCTAATCAGTTAGGAGTCGTCTAGGTCTAGGTCAACCCTTCTTTTGGCTTGGTTTTGATTTTTTCTCTTCTTTTTGTTTGTTGTTTGATTTTTCTTTTTGATTGTGATTTTTTTTTTGTGTGATATGGCATTCAACAATTCTTTCCATCCTAATAATAATCCATATTTCACACAGACTCCATTTTATTCGGATAATTCCAACCCGGTGTTTCATAATATACACCAACCACATACGCCGGGTTGGCCTTATCCGAATCAGTATGACCATACCCCCATCTAATAACTATGATTTCCATAATAATTTCAACTCTTCACTGAGTCATTGGGGATTCACGTACCCCGAGTCAAATTTTCAAACTCCTTGTCCACCATATTCACCTTGTCCACAGTATTCATTCTCCGATTCTGCTTCATATATTCCTTTTTCTGGACCTCCCATTGAAGAAAAATCTGAGTTCCAAAAGAGGATAGAAGCCAATCTATTAGAGGCAGAGCAACAACTTAAGACCAAATTAGCCTCTCTAATTCCACCACATTTTCAAGATACATACTCAGTTCCACCAGTCCAAATAAAAGACCATCAATTTTGGAAATGAGTATGCGTGAGTCCAAACACAAATCCCAAAATCTGATGGACTCACAATTTCAATATCACTTCCAAGACAACACTTCATCTTTCCATCAAAACAATGAAGTCATCAATTATGGAAAGATGCTTGAAGACATGACTCATGCTCAAAATGCTAGAAATCGTGACATAGAATTGATGATCCAAACTCTTCATTCTCATCCTATTCTAATGTCACTAGCCACTCTATTAAAGAAGATGAGTCATGTAGTCTTGGAAATTCAGATTCAATTTCAGCACAATCACCTGAACTTGTCAAAAATTCAGATCCCATTGACATTTTGGCAAGTTTTCCTTTTCCTGAAATTGAACTTGAGTGTGAATATGATCCAGAAATTCCACTTGATGATTCAATTTTCCTTCCTGATTCAATTATGACTCCGGTGTCTTCACATGATTTCACTTCATTTTCCGAGTCAGTATTGGATCCAGTGCCAGTCCATTTTGAAATTGAATCACCAATCTTTGATGATCATACTGAACTTGACCAATTCCATACTTTTGAAAGTCCCATTGATAAATTGGCAAGTTCACATTTTTTGTGGAATTGAACTACATGAGGAATATGATCTTGAACCCAACTTCTTGATTCAATCCTTTTTCCTGATTCAATAATGACTTCGGTAACTTTACCTGACTTCAATCTTTTCCCGGAGTCGACATTGGATCCTGTACCAATTCATAATGAAGTTGAATCATCCATCTTTGAGGATCATATTAAACTTGACCAATTCTACATTTCTGAAGATACTATTGACAAATTGGCAAGTTCCTCATGTATTGAACTACATATGGAATGTGACCTAGATTCTCACAATCTCTTTACTTCTGAAACTGATTGTACAATTCTAGCAGAAGATGTTGACTTAAGTTCGAAGAATTGTATGGTGATGAGCTAGAATTTCTTAATATTAGAAGTAAAGAGATATCACCCATAGTAGGTCACATCCCATTGTTGGAAAATGATTGTGGACTTGAGCTTCATTTTCTTGACTTGGACCAATTCCTGAACTCACTTCGACTCCTACACCTTCACTTGACTTCGGTCACCTTCCTGAGTCAGTATTCGTTCCTATCCTTCCTGAGTCCAAGTCTACCGTTCTGTCCTTTCATACACCATTCTGGGACAAGGTGGTTATCAAATTTGACTCTGAAATTTATTATGGAAAATGGAAATTAGATGGGGACATGTACTTAATAAAAATCTTCCATGGATTTATCTTTTTAGTGGGTCAAATTCATGATATTTTTGGTGGGTTTCTCAAAACCCAACGTAATAATGATTGGGCCATGTTTCGTGGACCAATCAGACCACCACCGGAACCACCACCTTAAGGTAATTTTTCTCCTTCCCTCTCTATTTTGTTTCATGCATACATACATCACGATGCATTTGTAGGATCTATATACCAAGCAAAACAACACTAGAGGGGGGTGAATAGTGTTATTTAAAAATTAAACAATTTACTTGCAGAAATTAAAGCAATCAAAAGAGATAACCACAGAAAATACAAACGCAAACAGCGGAGAGTTATCCTGGTTCGGTCCTTGTGACCTACATCCAGTCCCCAAGCCAACCGCTTGAGATTTTCCTTTCTTTCCTTGTGTACACCCTACAACAAGTGCCTTGTACACCACTTGACAAACACCCTTTGCCAACGTGCACAACTTCTCTTCCACCAAGAGAACACGCCTTGTACAATCTTCTACACCCAAGAAGACTCCTTGTACAACTTTCTTTGAAATGAATACAATAACTTCCTATAGCCTTGATTCAGAATGTGTAGTGGACAAGGTTCAGTATAGGAAGGTTTAACTTCAGAATTCTTCACTAAGGGAAATGGCTTTTGGTGAAGAAAGAAGTTGCAAATTTCAGTTTTCAGGATTCTGGAAATTTGGCTTTGAAATCTGATTGAAAGGAATTAGTAAATGGCCTTTGGAATAACTTCTCTATTTATAGATGTAGACTAGGGTCAGTTAGGGAAGTTATGGCACCAATTCAGACATTTTAAACGTTGGAAAACGTTCCCAAATGAATCAGATAAGAGAAACTGTCCAACAGTCAGAAATTGCCTATAGTCGACTAGGATACTGGATTAGTCGACTAGGCTAGGCAAAAGTTCACTTATTAGTCGACTAGGTAAGATTGTTAGTCGACTAGGGAAGTGTCTGTTGGAAACAAAAGTTTCTGGATAACTGAAATTAGTCGACTATAACTAACTTGTAGTCGACTTATAACTGTATTAGTTGACTGGATAAAAAAGGGTAGTCGACTAACTTTGTTTCAGAAAAGAAACAGAGAGTTGGATAATTTTGTATCAACTATTAGTCGACTTGGAAATAGGGTTAGTCGACTAGAGTATCTGTTAGTCGACTAGGTAAGAAAGTCAAGTCGACTAATTGGCTTACAGAGTCCAAACAGAGAGTTAGGAGTTTTTGTTCTAAGTGGACTAGTCGACTAGGGCTTTATGTCAAGTCGACTACATTTGGGTAGTCGACTATATAAATAGGGTAAGTCGACTTGGGAAGGTTTATTTTGTGTGTAAGTGATCAAGGCTATTACAAATCTTTCTAAGTTTACACAACAACTTCCACAAACACCCATAAGCTTCAGTAAGCTTCATCTGAGGTAGAGCAATCATCATGTGGTAGTAGTGTTCGTCCATCATCAAAATCTTGTAATTGGAGAGGCTTCAATATCTTGTCAGGTTCCAACATTCTCCCCCTTTTTGATGATGACAACATATGTCTATGATGGCTCCCCCTGCAACAAAACTCCCCTGCAGTAACTAAGTTATAAAAAATATTTTGTCCCTGCAGAAAATGTTAGGTTGCACCTGCATGGTTATATGTTAGTATCCATAACATATATATGTCAAAAAATCTTTGATTTTGTCACAAAGTTACACAACATGCAGAATTTTCAGAAATATGTAGCATAAACACATAGATACACAGAAACACATAGATACATAAACACAGATACACAGATACACATATCACAACATAAATTCTCACATAACACATAACAGAGTTTTTAACATAACACAAAGTCATAACACAAAGTGACAAACACCTTAACACTTAACATTTCTCCCCCTTTGTCATTAACAAAAAGAGAAAAGACATAGTCTTTAAACATAAAAAACAGAAAAAACTCCAACACACATAGCTTCAATCTTCGGATCCGGGAGGAGGAGGTGGACGGTAACCGATCTTGAGAAGACTTATTATGGCTGATTGAGTAGATTCAATGGAATTCAGCCTAGTCATCATCAAGGATTGATTCTCAATAATCTGAGATTGAGAATCCAACAAAGCTTGTTGGTTAGATTGAAGTGATGCAATCTGGGCAGACATGGAGTTATAGAAAGCATCGGCATATGGAGGTGGTTGAGTTGGAGGTGGATCAGGTTGTGAAGATGTAGAGGGAACATGTTGAGGACTTGGTGGATTGGAAGGTGGTTGTTGTGGTTCATGAGAAGGAAACTCAGGTAACTTCATCCTATTAATGGCAGCACGATCAAAGAACTCAAAAATCTTGACAACAGAATTTTCAGAAGCAAGATCAACATGATACTTCGAAAGATTGGAGTTAGAAAGGCGCCAAATGGTAGGAAGGATGAATGAAACTTGACCATGGTGTCAAATATGATTTTAGCCCAATTAACGTCATGTCCAGCCATAATAGCATAGACACAGGACGATAATTCCCTTGAGTAGTAATTATAACTACCAGTCTTAGGGCAGATGTTATAGGAAAGAATTCTACAATTAGACGGGGAATTGGCTTAAGCTTATTGTTGGACATAGGTAGATGTTGGCCGGGTAGAAAAATTTGACCTAAAACATCTTCATCATTCATCACAATATCATCAAGAGTGAGGCCAGAATATGGAATGGACAAGATACGGCCAATAGACTTGATAGAAAGCTTAATGTGAACACCTTTAACATAGGAATTAAGAGAGGTAGCATTCTCATTATCTTCATATGCTAAATTTGTGTAGAACAGATATATGAGAAAAGGATAATAAGCTTGTTTGAATTCAGTGGAAAACATATTATACAAGCCACAAGTTCTAAGAAATGACATGATATCATATTGATAAAAGTCATCATATTTGACAAACCTCCCTGGAATTATATCTAGAGTTGACAGTCTAAGATAATCAGCCTCTAGTTCAGGATTTTTTTAGGAAATTCCTAAAATCAACATTGGAGGATGATGAACCAGGAGTAAATTTAGTTTTCTTAGATTTGTATATGATGAAAACTAAATTGGAAGCAAGTAGACAGTAGATATGGAAGTAATAGACTGAAATTAGAAAGATTTTACCAAGAAAACAAGAACTTGGAGAGGAATTGGAAGGAATTGCTCTGTGGAAGCCTGCAGCAGGAACTCGGGTGCCCTAGTTTCTTCTTCTGGTCGACTGAAAGGCTCGGCTGGAAGAAGGAATGAGGAATTTCTAGGTTTGGGTGATGTAATGAAAGAAATGAAGGGTTAAGATCAAATCTGAATATAGATGAATGGATAGGATTAAAACTGAGTGATAACGGATCCTGAACTTAAGTTATTGGGTCGGGTTTGAAACAGAAATCCGGAAACAGAAAACAGAAATTTCACAGTATTAGTCGACTTACAGGACAAGACTAGTCGACTAATAATAGGTCTAGTCGACTGTAAATTTTCTATAGTCGACTAATTCTGGACAAATCAGAAATTGAAGTTTCTGTTTCTCACAGGAGTCGACTAGGAAATTTTTCAAGTCGACTAAGACTTTTATAAGTCGACTAATAAGAGTTATAAGTCGACTAACTTGCATAAAAATACTGCCTTAGAAAAAAATCTAAAAAAAAATTGTTTAAAAATCTTAAAAATTACAAATACCAAGATCTCTTCTAAATTTTATAAAGATATCTTCTTTCAGTGGTTTAGTTAATATATCAGCAACTTGATTATCAGTTGATATGAAATTTAAAGAAATATCACCTTTTAAAGCATGATCACGTAAAAATGATGTCTAATATCAATATGTTTGGTACGTGAATGGTGAACTGGATTTTTAGATAGATTAATAGCACTTGTATTATCACACATAATAGGTGAATTTGTGAGAGTCATGCCATAATCAAGTAAGGTTTGTTTCATCCATATATTTGGGCACATGCAACACTAGCAGCAATATATTCTGCCTCAGTTGTTGATAAGGATACGGAATTTTGCTTTTTACTGAATCAAGATACTAGTGAATGTCCAAAAAGTGACAAGTACCACTAGTACCCTTCCGGTCAGATTTACAACCAGCAAAATCAGCATCACTATAAGATAATAAATCAAATGTGCATGACTTTGGATAAAATAAACCGTAATTGATTGTGTTATTTAAATATCTAAAGATCCTTTTCACGGCTTTAATATGTGATTCCTTAAGATTTGACTGATATCTAGCACATAAGCATACGCTAAACATTATATCAGGTCTACTAGAAGTAATATAAAGTAGAGAGCCAATCATACCTCTATAGAGTTTTGATCGACATTCTTACCACTTTCATCTTTGTCCAAAAGGTAGTTGTACTCATGGGAGTATTCTTGTGACCAGAATTTTCCATACCAAATCGCTTTAGAAGTTGCTTAGCGTATTTGCATTGGGAAATGAAGATTCCATCCTTCATTTGTTTGATTTGAAGACGAGGAAGTAAGTGAGTTCGCCCATGTGGCTCATCTCAAATTCATTCTGCATAGTCTTAGAAAATTCTTGACAAAGATCATCATTAGTAGAACCAAATAATATATCATCAACATAATCTGAATGATTAAGATATCTTTATTAACATGTTTGATAAAAAGAGTTGTATCTGCACTTCCCATTTTAAAATCAGAATTTAAAAGAAAACTCTTTAATCTATCATACCAAGCACGAGGTGCTTGCTTTAAACCATATAAAGCTTTTTTAAGTTTGAAAACATGGTTTGGAAATTTTCATGTTCAAACCTGGTGGTTGTTCAACATAAACAGTTTCTTTAATTATTCCATTTAAAAAGGCACTTTTAACATCCATTTGATATAATTTGAAATTCATAAAACATGAAAAAGCAAGTAATATACGAATTGATTCAAGTCTTGCAACTGGAGCATAAGTTTCATCGAAATCAATACCTTCTTCTTGATTGTACCCTTGTGCTACTAACCTTGCCTTGTTCTTAATGACTTCACCGGATTCATTGAGTTTGTTCTTGAAGACCCATCTTGTACCGATGACGGGATGATCAGTAGGACGTTGCACAAGATCCCAAACATCATTTCTTACAATTGGTTCAACTCTTCTTGCATGGCAATTGTCCAATAATCGTCCTCACATGCTTCGTTGATATTCTTCGGTTCAATGAGTGAAATGAAGGCAATTTGTGTCATGTAGTTCAACTTGGATCTCGTTTGAACGCCTTGATTTATATCTCCAATTACCAAATCTTGTGGATGATTCCTTACTTCAACATAGGCTTTCGGTAACTCGGTAGGAATCTCTTCATCCTTAGACAAGTTAGTATCAACAGAAGATATAACAATATTTTCATTAGGAGAAACTATAATATGATCATCATCATGTGGAGAATCATTAGAAACAAGTTTAGTCAAGGATTCATCAATTTAACATGTAAAGATTCTTCAATAGTAAATGATTTTTTATAAAAATTCTATATGCTTTACTATGAGTAGAATAGCCAACAAAAATACCTTCATTGGATCTAGCATCAAATTTATCTAAAGCATCTTTTGTATTTAAAATAAAGCATTTACAACCAAAAATCTTAAAATATGAAACTTTTGGAATCCGATCATGAAACAATTCATAAGAGGTTTTATTTAAAAATGGTCGAATAAGTACTCGATTTAAAACATAACAAGCAGTAGCAGTGGCTTCAGCCCAAAAGTATTTTGGTAAGTTACTATCCATAAGCATAGTTCTAGCACATTCTTGCAAAGTCCTATTCTTTCTCTCTACAACACCATTTTGAGGAGATGCTCTAGGAAATGCAAAATTATGTGTAATACCATACTTATTACAGAAATTTGAAAAAGATTCATTCTCAAATTCTCCTCCATGATCACTACGAATAGTGACTATGTTTAGAGACTTTTGATTTTGAATTCTTTTACAAAAACTTACAAATTCATCAAAAGTGTCATTTTTATTTTTAGGAAAATCACCCATGTAAAACGTGAGTAATCATCTACAATGACAAAAACATATCTACTCTTGTTTAATGAAGAAACACGAGTAGGACCAAATAAATCCAAATGCAATAATTCTAAAGGTCTTTTTGTAGAAACCAAATCTTTTGATTTAAAGAAGATTTAACTTGTTTTCCTAATTGACAAGAATCACAAAATAATCCTTTTTGAAAGCAATTTTTGGAAGACCTTTAACTAAATCAAATTTTAAAATTTTAGAAATAGTTTTCATATTCAAATGACCAAATCTTTTATGCCATAAAAAATAATCATTATTTGAAGCAATTAGACATAAATTTCATTTGAAGACATGCATGTTATTGACAATTCATATATGTTATTGTTTCGAAAACCTTTAAACAAAATATCTTTCATATTAGCATCATAAATAAGACAAACATCTTTTCAAACACAATTTTATAACCCTTATCACATAATTGACTAATACTTAATAGATTGTGTTTAAACCACTTACCAAAAGGACATTTTCAATAAGAGGTTTTGAAAGATTACCAACAATGCGGTTCCAATAACTTTTCCATTGTTATTGTCTCCAAAGATCACTGTACCTCCTTTTTTGATTTGTACGGAAGACAATAGTTGCATATGTCCGGTCATGTGTTTGGAACACCCACTATCAAGTATCCACTTTCTTTGTTAGGTACCTATAAGATAAGACAATATATATGGTACCCATCATGATAGGGTCCGAAAAAGGTTAGCCTTTAGGAACCCAAATCCATTGGAATTTGGTTTCCACTTGTTAGTATAAACATAATTCTTAGAATTACACACTTCATGTATAAAAGATGCAACATAAATATTCTTATCAATATTATTTAGATTCTTAGGAACCCATATATATTTGCATCTACTTCTTTTTGAAATATCATTTCTTTTTACAAAGAATTGTATGAATTATGAACATGTGTAGATTTTACAAAATTAGTTTTTGAAAAACCAATACCAACATGAGTAGGCTTATACATGTTATCTTTTGAAAAACCAAGACCAAAATGGTTGTTAGACATCTTTGAGAGATAATAACATATTTAAACTTTCTTTTCCTTTATTAAATTTATTTACATTTTTCAAAAGATCTTCATACTTAACTTTAAAACTTATCATATCTTTTTCTAAAACATTAATTCTAGAACTTAAAGAAAAAGTTTCCTTTTTAAGTAAAGCATTCTCTTTTAAGAAAACTTCATTGTCTCTTTTTAAAGATACAATAACTTTTCAAATTCTTCTTTTTGAGAACTAAAAGATGATGTTTGAGAAACAAGAATTGAATTATCATTAATAAGTTTTTCATTTTCCTTTATTAAAACTTTATTTCTAATCTTTTCAGTTTGAAATTACTATAAAGTTCATTAAAGGCTTCTAATAAAGCATCATAATCTTGTACCTCATCTTCTTGGGCCATGAAGCAATATTGGCGGTTTCCTTTGCTTCTTCTTCGTCCTCAGAGGAAGATGAGTCGCTATCATCCCATGTTGCTTGAAAGGCCTTCTTATTCTTGTTGAACTTGTTGAACTTGTTGAAAGTCTTGAAGTGTCCTTTTGATTTCATCAATGGACAATCCTTCTTCATGTGGCCTGGTTTGTTACACTTAAAACAAGTAGGAATATCGTTAGTATCTTTATTCTTATTATACTTACTTTGTTTTAAGAACTTTTGAACTTTCTTGAAATCATGGCCATTTCTTCTTCATCTTCATCCGAATTGTCCGTATCTGAAGATGCATGGAAGGCAAGAACTTTTTTCTTGGATTGATGTTGTTGTTCGTCCTTCTTTCTTTCTTCTATTTGCATTTCATATGCCATTAGATTACCGATTAGGTTTCTAATGTCATGGTTGAGAGATCGTTCGCCTCTTCAATGGCGGTTGTCTTCTTCTCCCATTCCGGTGTGAGTGCTCGAAGAATCTTGCGGACTCGTTCAACTTGAGTGTAGTCCTTTCCAAGGGATGCAAGAGTGTTGGTGATGTCGGTGAACCTTGTAACCATTTCGGATATCGTTTCGTTCTCCTTCATCTTGAACAATTCAAATCTGTGGACAAGAACTGAAATTTTAGATTCTTTAACCTTGTTAGTACCTTCGTGTGTTACCTCGAGTGTATGCCATATTTGATGTGCAGAGGTTGATGTAGACACACGGTTGAATTCTTCTTTGGTTAAGGCACAAAAGAGAGCGTTCATCGCCTTGGCATCCAGATTTGCATTCTTCTTTTGTTCTTCACTCCAAGCGTCATAGTTGGTTGTAGGCTTGGTGTACTGGCTTCTACGATGTTCCAAAGATCGTAGTTGAGCGACTGCAAGTAGATCTTCATTCTACACTTCCAGTAATTATAGTTGGTTCCGTCAAAGAGCGGTGGACGTTGTGTAGAATGCCCTTCTTTGAATTGGGATGATTGGAAATCCGTTGCCATCCTTGTATGGTTGTTTGCCTTGAAACCTGCTCTGATACCAAATGTAGGATCTATATACCAAGCAAAACAACACTAGAGGGGGGGGGGTGAATAGTGTTATTTAAAAATTAAACAATTTACTTGCAGAAATTAAAGCAATCAAAAGAGATAACCACAGAAAATACAAACGCAACAGCGGAGAGTTATCCTGGTTCGGTCCTTGTGACCTACATCCAGTCCCCAAGCCAACCGCTTGAGATTTTCTTTTTTTTCTTTTGTACCCTACAACAAGTGCCTTGTACACCCACTTGACAAACACCCTTTGCCACGTGCACAACTTCTCTTCCACCAAGAGAACACGCCTTGTACAATCTTCTACACCCAAGAAGACTCCTTGTACAACTTTCTTTGAAATGAATACAATAACTTCCTATAGCCTTGATTCAGATGTGTAGTGGACAAGGTTCAGTATAGGAAGGTTTAACTTCAGAATTCTTCACTAAGGGAAATGGCTTTTGGTGAAGAAAGAAGTTGCAAATTTCAGTTTTCAGGATTCTGGAAATTTGGCTTTGGAAATCTGATTGAAACGAATTAGTAAATGGCCTTTGGAATAACTTCTCTATTTATAGATGTAGACTAGGGTCAGTTAGGGAAGTTATGGCACCAATTCAGACATTTTAAACGTTGGAAAACGTTCCCAAATGAATCAGATAAGAGAAACTGTCCAACAGTCAGAAACTGCCTATAGTCGACTAGGATACTGGATTAGTCGACTAGGCTAGGCAAAAGTTCACTTATTAGTCGACTAGGTAAGATTGTTAGTCGACTAGGGAAGTGTCTGTTGGAAACAAAAGTTTCTGGATAACTGAAATTAGTCGACTATAACTAACTTGTAGTCGACTTATAACTGTATTAGTCGACTGGATAAAAAGGGTAGTCGACTAACTTTATTTCAGAAAAGAAACAGAGAGTTGGATAATTTTTGTATCAACTATTAGTCGACTTGGAAATAGGGTTAGTCGACTAGAGTATCTGTTAGTCGACTAGGTAAGAAAGTCAAGTCGACTAATTGGCTTACAGAGTCCAAACAGAGAGTTAGGAGTTTTTTTTCTAAGTGGACTAGTCGACTAGGGCTTTATGTCAAGTTGACTACATTTGGGTAGTCGACTATATAAATAGGGTAAGTCGACTTGGGAAGGTTTATTTTGTGTGTAAGTGATCAAGGCTATTACAAATCTTTCTAAGTTTACACAACAACTTCCACAAACACCCATAAGCTTCAGTAAGCTTCATCTGAGGTAGAGCAATCATCATGTGGTAGTAGTGTTCGTCCATCATCAAAATCTTGTAATTGGAGAGGCTTCAATATCTTGTCAGGTTCCAACAGCATTTAGGACAATGTATGAAATAAGTGTGGGGGAGGGTTTACTAACTTAGAGTTTTTAGATTTTCTTTCTTTTACACTTCTTTTAGAAATTAAAAATAAAAATAAAAATAAAAAAATGAGGAGGGATTTTTATGCTTGAAGGAGTTTCTACACTTTCCAACTTCAAAATCTTTCTAAATTCCTAGGTTTCCTCATATTCCAAGTCCCTAGGGTCAAAGTTATTTTCAAAACTTCAAATCCCTAGGGTAAATTCGTTTTTAACCTAGGGATAGAAGTGGGATTCTAAAGTTCTCTCCCTTCTATAAATAGCCCCTCTTCCACACATTTCCTCCCTCACACGAGAAAAATCTCCTCAGATCTGTAAAATTCTCTCAAAGCGCCGCCTCGGCAACTTTTCACTTCATCAGAACCTCCCTGTTTGCCGCGTTCCCGCGACTCCAGCCGCGCCTCTGCGGCTTTCCTGCAGCATCCTGAGCGCCGCCAGAGTCTACTCTCGATCGATTTCACAAGCTTACGGTCGATCTGGTGCTACCTCCTCATTCAGATCTTCCTGAACCCACTGCAGAGATCAAATTTCTTCCCCCCACGAATTCTGGGGGCGGTTCGAATTCCAAATCTTTCCTTTTTATTGCTTTTTGATCTTGATTCATATCATGGCACCATCTATTTTTATTGAGAAAGACTTTGGGCGGATTTTATGTGATGTGAATGAATATGGGCATGTATTTTTAGAGAGAATTAGGGCAAGGAATTGGTATTCGCTAGTGTACGACAACACTGAGACCGATGCATTTTATTGTCCCGAACTGGTGACAATGTTTTACACTCATCTTGACCAAGCATCAATTGATCCACACATGTACCAGTTCACTGTACACATGCCCACAGGAGACCTACTTGTCACGCTTCCTCTTCTTGAGGAAGTCACTTCTGTCCCATCCATCACACAACACAGCGAGCCTCTCCCGCTTATAGATTACATGACTGTTATGGGGGTTCGTTGTACTGAGCAGGATCGTGGGCTGAAGGCTAGCACCATGTTTAGAAATGTTCATTGCGTTGGACGTTGGATCCAACGTAATATTTTAGGGCTAGACCACACCTCCACATTCAACAGACCTGTGTTGCAAATTATACATGATTTAATGACTCGTCAACACACAGTTTGTTTGAATAAAGTCATCTTCCACGCACTCATAGCCAATTCCTCACGCACTAGGGTGCCAAATACTCCCATCCTCTCTTGATTACACGTCTATGTAGGACTTTTCTACCAGACGATGTTTTTGATTCATTCGACCGAGTGTTTGTTGCACCCGAGAGACCTACCAGTTCGTATAATAGTTGTTTGCATGCGGTCTGGACACCTACTGTCCAGCCTGAGGATGTACCGGTAGAGTCCTCCTCTGAGAGAGTTTTGAGAAGAAGATGAACCTAGATGCTGGACCCCCCCCCCCTCACATGCCTTCATGTCCTCATCTGGAAGGGCATGAAGAAGATTTTTAGGGGCAAGTGAGACTGAGGAAAAGGTAGAGGAGCAATCCTCTAGGTTAGATAACATTGAGGCGACACTGAGGAGATCACAGTCGGCTGGACCTAGCACCACCGCGGGTCCAAAGCGACAGAGGGGGTAGTTTCTTACCTTTTACCTATTTCATGCATTATTTTTTTATCTTGCATACATTGAGGACAATGCATGAGATAGTTATGGGGGGGTATGTACTAACATAGGATTTTTTTTTATTTTCTTTATAGGCTTTTTATTTTTAGGATTTTTATTTTTCTTTTTAGGTCTTCCATTTTCTTTTAGATTTTATTTTTGTTATAGAATTTCCACTTTCTTTTAGATTTTACCTTTTCTTTTAGAAATAATATATAAAAAAAAAACTTTTTGAAATAAGAGACAAAGTTTAGATCTATTTTTAAGAAAATTAAGATGTATCTTAGGAATTAAGAAAGCCTTAATTATGACATCTTAAACCTAGTTGAAATAATAGATCTTGTTTGAAATTATAGGCTAAGTAAGAAAAATTGGTGAGATATTTTTATCTTTAATTTTTTGCCTTAGATAATATGCAATTTACACTTACACATTTCTTGGGATGGAGACAAAGACCAAAAATGCCATATAAATAAAAAAAATAAAAAAATTTAAAAAAATATATATATAAATAAAATATCACCTATTAAGCTGAAGAATTGTGCCTCAAGAAGCATGATTATTCACGCCTAACGGTGGTAAAGGAAATAAATAATCCCCTTTAGTTTTGTGGCCTTTTTTACTCGAGACCTTAAACCCGAGGGATGTTTTCTCATCTGGTGCCCTAAGACCGACTGGTTTGGGAGTCATCGGTTATAGGCTCGCTACAAGGGTAAACTAGAAAGCCTAAACTAAGGGAAGAAAAAAAAAAAGCAGAAAAAAAAAATATATATATATAAATAATAAATGGCTTGATGGTTGGAGTTGAAATCCCAGAAATTTTCACTAAGCACGGTGTGCATACTATCTAGGTTTTATGAAAGATAAAATATTCAATCCAATTTTGAATTCTTACCTTAATTGAAGACAAGATCTTGCGTAGAGACTAAGTTTAAGGAAGAATGATTATAGGTGGACTTATGACCTAAGATCACTTATATTTTTGCAAAAAATAGTTCGAAAACGTGTCTCTCTTTCAAAATGAATTTTCAAAATACTAACATTTGTCTTCTTTCTTTATGGATTTTGTGGGTGTAATCCGCTGAAAACCCTCAGGAGACAACACTCCTCCTCTAGGGTAACCTAGAGGTTTAACGGCTTGTTGCACACTCTCAGTGCAATCGCGTCACCTGCGAAAGTGGTGTAATAAAATTGGTAGTATAGTTTTTTTTCTTTGTTTTGCTCGGGACGAGCAAAAGAATAAGTGTGGGGGTGTGATTGGTATTCAATTCTGCATATTTTACCTCATAATTCCCATGCATATTACAAATAAATATATGATTTTTACTCATCTTCTCTATATATTTGCAGGTCCACACTCAAATGAGAGAAAGCCCAATAATCACTTTAATTAGTAATAATTAAGGGGATTAAATCCAAGATTAAAATAAAACCCAAGATTTGAAATCAGAATCCAGAGAGATCCGCGCGCCAATTGAAGATTCTAGAAGACCACGTGGCTAACAAACTTGTAACAACTTCGAACCAGAAAGTTGTTAGCCAACGACCACAAAACTGCCGCGCCTTGCCGCCAAAACGCGGCAGATCCAAGGCTGTTGAGATCCAGATTTTGCGCCAACAGACTAGATCTCGAAGCTTCTCTCAGGGCCTATAAATATTGGACCTAGGACCTGCGAGCAAGGACTGAACAGAGAAGAGAGGAGAAATTGTTAGTTGTTGTAATTTTCATAGGTTTTTCTCTAGGTTTTAGTTCTTTAGTCCCTCTTCTTCTTCCCTAGAAATCATTGCAAGAGAGAGTTGTACGAGAAAGAGAGAGCTTGTAATCAAGGAGTGACAACTTGAAGCAATGCAAGGATTCATCCATTCTCTTCATCTCTACTTGAGCTTGGTTCTACTTTAATTGCTTTCTTTACTTGCTTTCTTTACTTTCTTGCAATTTACTTCATGCTTTGCTTTTCTTCATTAATGACTTGTAGCTAAATTTTCTACCATGTACTAGCTAACCACTAGCCTTGCCATCTTCACTAACTCATGGGTGATTGCTTTAGTTCATCTTGCAAGTTGGATGGTCTTCTCTTCTCCGATGGGTTAAACCACCCGTCATCCAAGTGAGAAAGTAATTAGATCAACACGCAAGACAAATCCATGCCGATGAATCAACATGAGGCACGCATTCATTATCACGGAGTTTGGTAAGTGTTGGTAAGGTAGTAAGGTAAGCTAGTCATGGTTTGCTTCTTCAAGTTCACTTTCTTTTTAGTTGTTAGTCCAAATCCAATCTTCTTTGATTTCTTTCCACTTTTCCATCATGAACATATCCATCCATTCTTTCACTTCTTTTTCCATGATTGTTTTATTCTTTTAAGCAAAGAAGACACTTCGTTTTACATCTTCACTACGGACCGTAACACTTCTATCGCTAGCTCTCCATGAGAATCGACTCGGTATAGCTCTATGCTATAACGGAGATAGGAAAAGGTACATTAAACATATTGAATACATATGTGGAGTAATTGATCAAAAGGTTGATTCTAAACCTTAACTCTTTCATTTAATATCTGTGCAAATTATACTCCACAATACAACACCTTTCCCGTCCTAATCAAATGGCTCTATCCATCTCGATTTCAACTTTCCTGAAAAAAGATGAAGCCTAAAATTCTGGAGTAAGACTTTTTATCCAGGGACAAAAGTTTTCCTTATGATAAAGTTGTCATCAAACACATTAACCTTATTTTTCATTATCTTTGTATTTTTATAGGCTTCGTTTCTCAATTCCTCAATTTTAGAAATTTACAGTTTTCGAAGTTCCACTGATATTGTCTAGATTAGAGTTCAGTTGCTTAATTGCCCATAAGACCCGATGCTCAAGTTCAACAGGTATGTGGAAAGCCTTTTCAAAGACTAACCTATAAGGAGATACCACTAAATTCATTTTGAAAGCGGTCCTGTAGGCCCATAAGGCATCTACTTGTTTGGTGGACCAATCTATTCGGTTTTAACTTACAGTCTTCTCTAAGATAAGTTTGACTTATCTATTAGAGATCTCTACCACCCACTAGTTTGAGAATAATATGGTGTGGACAACTTGTATGTGATGGCATATTTTCGTATAAGAGCTTCAAAAGATCTATTGCAGAAATGAGTGTCATATTGTTGATTATAGCACGAGGTCCCAAAGCGCGAGAAAATATTCTCTTTCAAGAACTTGACAACAGCCTTATTGTCATTTATTTTACTAGGAATGGCTTCAACCCACTTAGACACATAGTCCATAACAACCAAGATGTATTGGTTCCCAAATATCTAGGAAAAAGACCCATAAAATCTATACCCCAAACATCAAAAGATTCTATTTTTAGAATTGAGTTGAGAGGCATCATGTTATCTTTTGAGATCCTACCTATTATTTGACATCTTGGGCACATCTTTCAGAACTCAAATGCATCTTTGAACAAAGTGGGCTAATAGAACCCGCTTTGTAACACTTTTTCAGCACTCTTGCGGGGACCAAAATGTCCACCGAATGCAAACCCTGATAGAAGGAAAGAACACTCTTGACTTCCTCATCTGGGATATATCTCTCAATGATTTGTTGGAACAATATTTAAAAGATAGAGTTCCTCCCAAAAGAAATACCGGACTTGAGATAAATACTGACAAACATCTTGTTTTGTCCAGTGAGATGGTGTTTGATTTGTGTCTAAGTAGTTGACTGAAAAACACCTAGAGGGGGGGTGAATAGGTGTGAATGCTAATCTAATGATCTTTTTAAACTTTAATTAAATTAGTGATGCAACGATCTCTCAAAACACGACTAAGAGCCGAATACCCCTTGCGAGGTTCTGAACTCCTTCCTCCCAATTCCCCTAGATATGGGTTAGAGGTGCGCAATGCAACCGTGTTGTATTGAGGTGTGATCGATCAATGCCAAGTATGATGATGAGAAATGAAATGCACACAATGTAACACAACAAGTATAGCAAGTAAAGTAAACAAGACTAGATTGCACAAGTAGAGGGTTAGTTCTCAAGTAAATAATTCAAGACAATATAAAGCAAGAGAAATTGAAAGCAAGAATAACGCAAAGGCAATCGCAAACAAGATGATTTGTTTCGAGGTTCGAGCACACTTGCTCTAGTCCCCGCCTTCACCTCCGTGAAGGGTTTCCACTATCCACCGAGGATGCCTTTACAATTGGTCTACCGAAGACCGAGCACCGAGCTCCACCAAGTACAAAGGACCTCTACCTAAGAGGTTGCTCCACAAGGAAAGGATTACAAGAACCAAGTGATCACAACAAGATCACTACACTTTTCTCAAACTCTTTTACAAACACTCTCACTTCAATTACAACTTCACTATAGAATGAGTATAGGATTTTTGGCTCTATGAAGTGTGGTGAGAAAAACTTCAGTTGTAGAGAGATATTAGCAATCAAACACAACTGAAAAACTAGCTCAAAAAGAATTGGAATGAAAGCTTTAAACTCTTTTCTTTTCTCTTTTGAAAACAATGAAAACTTGAGGATTTTTCTTCGTCATATGAAGGAGAGACTTCTCCTCTATTTATAGGGTTGAAAATAAGTTAAAACATTTTCTTTACACCTAATTCAACCTGCAAAAGCACCCCAACAACTCTCCAAAAATCTGTTAAAGCAGAAAAAGAAAACAGTTTTTCAGAAAATCCCAAAGAGGAAAGAGCCGTTGCTAAGTTGCAGGCTTGGCGGTCGACCGGTCCGGTCGACCGCCAGCCCTGCTGGAAAGAGCCGTTGGCTCTCGGTCGACCGGTCCGGTCGACCGACCCAAAAGGAGGAAACACAGTTTCCTTCTTCCGGTCGACCGAAATATTCCGAGAGCAGAATGCTCTCCGTCGGTCGACCGGTCCGGTCGACCGACAGACATGCACAAACAGTGCATGTCCAGACACATCGCCGGTCGACCGGGCCGGTCGACCGATGTTGCCTGAAACAGAAAAAACTGGGCTGTTTTGAGTTAGAAAAATTTTGATAAATATTTTAAAAATACATATAGCTAAGTATTATGCAGAAAATAGTTTATACACATGTTTTAAACAAGTTTTTCAGGATATAAAGCTTTGGTACATGTATATATAAACTAAGGCATAAAACTTAGAAATAATCATTTTCAAAACATAGGAAATACATGAAACAAGTGTGTGTGCAAATCCTAGAGCCAAATTTCCTATATTCAAACTTTAACATTCTAAGCTTATAAACTCTAAAAGACTTCAAGGCAATGCTTCAAGATGGGCTATCTCCACTTGATCTTCAATTTTTGCATCTTGAGCCCAATTGGAGTTGACTTGAGTCCAAAACCTTGTATTTGTGAGAGAAGACTTCTAGAATGAATAGAAATCTGAAGACACACTTAAACAACAAATGTTATTAGTACAAATAACTAATATGTTTTGTAATCATCAAATACACTAAACAAGGGTGATTGTAACCTTGGCCAACAATCTCCCCCTTTTGATGATGACAAAACATATAGGTTATTGAAACAAATAAAGGAGGAAAAGCTTGGAAAGCTCCCCCTCAAACAATGCTATGTGTTTATCATGAATATGAAAAGCTATGTAAGCATACATAAAGCATTTAACAAACACAATAGTTTTTGTCCAAAAACTCAAATAAACACAAACTTTCTTTTTCTTCATGAAATGAAACTCAAATAGTATCAAACTTAGAAAGATTAAACTTAAATACTTATTTTCCAAATATCAACAAACTATTTTCCAAATATCAACAAACTTATTCTCCCCCTTTTTGTCATACATCAAAAAGGGTTAAAACACCAATAGAAAACAAATTTTATTTTTAAGAACCCATAATGCAAACATTCAACTTACCACAAATAAATGAAAATCTAGCATAATCTAGAGGTTTAATAAAAATATCGGCAAGTTGAAAATCGGTAGAAACATATTCAATAACAATATCACCTTTCTCATAATGATCTCTAAGAAAGTGATACCTAATGTCAATGTGTTTAGTTTTACTATGTTGATTTGCATTCTTTGTCATGTGAATAGTACTAGTATTATCACAAAATATTTTAACATGATCAAAGTGTAAATCATAGTCAAGGAGAGTATGTTTCATCCAAAGAACTTGTGCACAACAAGCTCCGGCCGCAACATACTCCGCCTCGGCGGTTGATAGGGCTACCGAATTTTGCTTTTTGGAAGACCAAGATATAAGACAATTACCTAAGAATTGACATGTTCCACTTGTGCTCTTCCTATCTACCCTACAACCCGCATAGTCGGCATCCGAAAAACTCTTCATTTCAAATAATCCAGTTTTTAGGATACCATAAACCCATTTCAATAGTGCCCTTAAGGTATTTAATTATGCGTTTAACCGCAATTATGTGAGATTCTTTAGGACAAGATTGAAAACGTGCACAAAGACAAACGGAAAACATAATATCCGGCCTACTAACCGTCAAATAAAGCAAGCTACCAATCATGCTACGGTATAATTTAATGTCTACACTTTTACCTTGTTCATCCTTGTCAAGCTTTGTAGTTGTTGCCATGGGAGTTTTGCTTACTTTTGATCCTTCAAGCCCAAACCTTTTGATTAGTTCCTTTATGTACTTGGCTTGATTGATGAAGATCCCATCCTTCCTTTGCTTGATTTGGAGTCCAAGGAAATAGTTGAGCTCCCCCATCATAGACATTTCAAATTCATCCTTCATGCATGACTCAAAAGCTTTGCAAAGAGATTCATTAGTAGAACCAAAAATAATATCATCTACATAAATTTGCACAATAAGAATGTCATTTTCTACATGTTTTGTAAACAAAGTTGTGTCAATTTTACCTTTCTTAAAACCATTTGAAATCAAAAATGAGGAAAGTTTTTCATACCAAGCCCTAGGGGCTTGTTTTAAATCATAAAGAGCTTTATCTAATTTAAAAACAAAATCCGGATGTGTAGGATCAACAAACCCGGGGGTTGTTCAACATACACCTCCTCTTCAATAAATCCATTTAGAAAAGCACTTTTAACATCCATTTGAAATAATTTGAAATCTTTATATGAGGCAAATGCTAGTGTCATCCGTATGGCTTCAAGCCGTGCTACGGGTGCAAAGGTTTCTTCAAAATCGATCCCTTCGATTTGAGTGTAACCTTGGGCAACTAACCTAGCCTTGTTTCTAACTACATGACCCGATTCATCCAACTTATTCTTAAAGATCCACTTAGTACCAATTGTTGGTCTATCTGGGGCCTAGGAACAAGGTGCCAAACTTGGTTGCGCTCAAATTGATTGAGCTCCTCTTGCATGGCTAGCAACCAATATGAATCGGCCTCGGCTTCGAGCACATTTTGGGTTCTATGTGTGAAATAAATGCAAAGTGGCCACAATAATCTTGAATTTTAGAGCGAGTAGTTACCCCTTTTGATACTTCACCTATGACGAGGTCCTTGGGATGATGAGGATTGAATCTCCAATCCTTAGGTAGTGGTTGAGTAGGCTCCACCTCATTTGTTTGATGTTCATTTCCTTGGGCCTCTTCCACTTTGGCTTCACTTCCATCATCATCCTTTGGCTTGTCTCCCATGGTAGAAGCATCCTCCAAGGTGACTTTCTCCAAGCCTTCATGCAAAGCATCTATTTCTACAACATTCTTAACAAACTTGTTAGATTCCTCAAACTTAACATGAATAGACTCTTCAATAGTCAAAGATGATCTAATGAAAACTCTATAAGCTTTACTAGTGTTTGAGTAACCTACAAAAATAGCCTCATAAGATTTAGGATCAAATTTTCCTAAAAAATCTTTTGTGTTTAAAACAAAGCATTTGCAACCAAAAACTTTAAAATAGGAAACATTAGGTTTTCTAGAAAAATACATTTCAAAAGAAGTTTTAGTAGTATTTTTACACAAGAAAACACGATTTGATATGTAGCATGATGTATTTACGGCCTCGGCCCACAAATAATGTGGTAGACCATATTCACTTAGCATTGTCCTAGCCATCTCTTGTAATGTTCTATTTTTCCGTTCAACTACTCCATTTTGTTGTGGAATTCTAGGACAAGAAAGTTCATGCTTTATTCCATGTTCATCACAAAAAGTGGTAAAGGGTTGGTTAATGAATTCACCTCCTCTATCACTTCTTATTCTCAAAATCGAAACATCTTTTTCTTTTTCAACTCTTTTCTTAAAAATTTGGAAATACGAAAATGCTTGGCTTTTATGTTCAAGAAAGAAAACCCAAGTAAATCTTGAAAAATCATCAACCAAAACATAAGCAAATCTATTCCACTTAAACTTTTGGTTTGTGTAGGGCCAAAAAGATCCATATGGATTAACTCCAAAGGACGTGATGTCATATGATATCCTTAATTGACTTGAAAGAAGACTTAGTTTGTTTCCCAAATTGACATGCGTCACAAACTCGGTCCTTTTCAAAATTCAAGCAAGGAATACCTTTCACCATTTCCTTTGTGTTTAACCTAGAAATGTGATCAAAAGAAATATGCCCTAATCTCCTATGCCACAACCAAGAGTCATCATCGAGGGCTTTCAAACAAGTAATATTACAAGACATATTTAACATATCAATCATATAAACATTACTTTCACGAAAACTGGAAAACACACAAACATTAGAAATTCTATCAATAACTTTACAAGCAACATTATCAAAAACAACATCAAAACCTTTATCACAAAGTTGACTAACACTCAAGAGATTATGTTTGAGGCCATCAACTAAAACTACATTTTCAATTAAAGGAGAGGTGCCAAGTTTTACATTACCAATACCGATGATTTTACCCTTGGCGTCATCTCCGAAGGTGACGGTGCCACCTTCATGATATCTTGATAGGGTTGCAAAGTTGTTGATGTCCCAAGTCATGTGCCTTGAGCAACCGCTATCAAGATACCACAAACCTCTACGTCGTTGGGCTTTGGAAAGTACCTACATCATTTAAAACAATTGTTGACTTTGGTACCCAAACTTTCTTGGGTCCTTGAAAGTTAGTGTTACGAACCCAACATTATGATGTGATGCACTTAGTCTATCATAACAAAAATTAGCTAAGTGTCCTTTCCGCCCACAATGTGAACATGAGTACACTTTTCTATACATGAAAGCATGATGTGTAGTGTGAGCATGTTTTGGGGTTTTGCCATGTTGTTTAGGTTGTGTAGCATGAACATGAGCATGAGCATTTTTCTTTGGGGCTTGTTTCTTAGGAAACATAGCCTCAATTTTCTTCTTGTTAAACTCATAATCTTTCAAAACAACACTTAATGAGTCTAATCTTTCCTTAAGCATAGAAACTTCATTTGAATCAATTAGTGGGGCCTTACCTTTGCAAGAGATCTTATATTTTTCAAAATCATTTTTGGTAGTGGCCAAAGTGGAAACCAACTCATCTTTTTCTTTTGTAAGAGTAAAAACTTGAAGACTTAAAGATTCATTTTCCTTTTTCATTTTAATATACTTTTTCTTTAAGAAATCATAGTTTTGTGACAACTCAACAAAAGCCTCTTCTAACACATCCATAGAAAGTTCATTATCATGGGAAGGGGAAGAGGTTACCTTGCTTGTGCCTTCATTAGCCATGAAGCACATGTTGGCGGTGTCTATTTCTTCCTCAGATTCGGTCTCCGAATCCCAAGTTGCCTTCATAGCCTTCTTCTTGTAAGGCTTCTTTGAAGTGGAAGGCTTTGCTTTTTCCGGACACTCCGCCACAATGTGTCCCGGTTTTTGGCAATTGAAGCATATGATCTTTCTTTCTTCTTTGCCTCCTTGCCATCTCCTTCTACCTTGGTACTTCGCCTTGTTGTACATCCTCCGGACATTCTTAACAAGGAGTGAGAGCTCTTCATCATCTTCTTCTTCATCATCTTCGTCGGAGTGTGATGATTGACACTTGAAGGCAATAGTCTTCTTCTTGGTAGGAGCCATGTCCTCCCTTGCTTTCCTTTCCATCTCATGGGTTTTGAGGTTCCCAATGAGACCTATAAGCTCCATCTCTTCATTGTCGTTGAGTTCCTTCAAGGTTGTTGCTTTAACTTCCCATGAAGGAGGAAGAGCCCGGATGATCTTCCTTACTCTTTGATCATTGTTGATATCTTCACCTAAAGAAGGGAGTCCATTAGTAATCTTGGTAAATCTTGTAACCATATCATCTATGGTTTCATTGTCTTGCATGCTAAATGTTTCATATTGGGACCGAAGAAGGTCAATCTTAGCCTTCTTTACTTGTGAGGTTCCCTCATGAGTGACTATCAAGTGTGACCAAATATCATATGCGGATTTGCAATGTATAACCCTAGCTATGTCATCGTCATTTAGGGCTTGAAGAAGTGCATAGTGAGCTTTGGCATTGGCATCGAATTCCTTAGTCTCAATTTCGGACCAAGTGGATTCGTCACCGGGGGGTACACTAAAGGACTTAGTCACTGCCTTTGCAACTCGGCTACCTAGAGATTGCAAAAACACGGTCATCTCAACTTTCCATATGAGAAAGTTAAGTCCATCAAACTTAGGAGGGGTCTTAATTCCATCGGCCATTTTTACTTATATGAATATGAATGAAATGATTAGCAAATTAGGATCTTCTCTAAGGTGGTTAAACCAAATCCTAGAGTCCAAGCTCTGATACCAATTGAAAAACACCTAGAGGGGGGGTGAATAGGTGTGAATGCTAATCTAATGATCTTTTTAAACTTTAATTAATTAGTGATGCAACGATCTCTCAAAACACGACTAAGAGCCGAATACCCCTTGCGAGGTTCTGAACTCCTTCCTCCCAATTCCCCTAGATATGGGTTAGAGGTGCGCAATGCAACCGTGTTGTGTTGAGGTGTGATCGATCAATGCCAAGTATGATGATGAGAAATGAAATGCACACAATGTAACACAACAAGTATAGCAAGTAAAGTAAACAAGACTAGATTGCACAAGTAGAGGGTTAGTTCTCAAGTAAATAATTCAAGACAATATAAAGCAAGAGAAATTGAAAGCAAGAATAACGCAAAGGCAATCGCAAACAAGATGATTTGTTTCGAGGTTCGAGCACACTTGCTCTAGTCCCCGCCTTCACCTCCGTGAAGGGTTTCCACTATCCACCGAGGATGCCTTTACAATTGGTCTACCGAAGACCGAGCACCGAGCTCCACCAAGTACAAAGGACCTCTACTGAAGAGGTTGCTCCACAAGGAAAGGATTACAAGAACCAAGTGATCACAACAAGATCACTACACTTTTCTCAAACTCTTTTACAAACACTCTCACTTCAATTACAACTTCACTATAGAATGAGTATAGGATTTTTGGCTCTATGAAGTGTGGTGAGAAAAACTTCAGTTGTAGAGAGATATTAGCAATCAAACACAACTGAAAAACTAGCTCAAAAAGAATTGGAATGAAAGCTTTAAACTCTTTTCTTTTCTCTTTTGAAAACAATGAAAACTTGAGGATTTTTCTTCGTCATATGAAGGAGAGACTTCTCCTCTATTTATAGGGTTGAAAATAAGTTAAAAACATTTCTTTACACCTAATTCAACCTGCAAAAGCACCCAACAACTCTCCAAAAATCTGTTAAAGCAGAAAAAGAAAACAGTTTTTCAGAAAATCTCAAAGAGGAAAGAGCCGTTGCTAAGTTGCAGGCTTGGCGGTCGACCGGTCCGGTCGACCGCCAGCCCTGCTGGAAAGAGCCGTTGGCTCTCGGTCGACCGGTCCGGTCGACCGACCCAAAAGGAGGAAACACAGTTTCCTTCTTCCGGTCGACCGGTCCGGTCGACCGAAATATCCCGAGAGCAGAATGCTCTCCGTCGGTCGACCGGTCCGGTCGACCGACAGACATGCACAAACAGTGCATGTCCAGACACATCGCCGGTCGACCGGGCCGGTCGACCGATGTTGCCTGAAACAGAAAAAACTGGGCTGTTTTGAGTTAGAAAAATTTTGATAAATATTTTAAAAATACATATAGCTAAGTATTATGCAGAAAATAGTTTATACACATGTTTTAAACAAGTTTTTCAGGATATAAAGCTTTGGTACATGTATATATAAACTAAGGCATAAAACTTAGAAATAACCATTTTCAAAACATAGGAAATACATGAAACAAGTGTGTGTGCAAATCCTAGAGCCAAATTTCCTATATTCAAACTTTAACATTCTAAGCTTACAAACTCTAAAAGACTTCAAGGCAATGCTTCAAGATGGGCTATCTCCACTTGATCTTCAATTTTTACATCTTGAGCCCAATTGGAGTTGACTTGAGTTCAAAACCTTGTATTTGTGAGAGAAGACTTCTAGAATGAATAGAAATCTGAAAACACACTTAAACAACAAATGTTATTAGTACAAATAACTAATATGTTTTGTAATCATCAAAATACACTAAACAAGGGTGATTGTAACCTTGGGCCAACATTGACTATATCAGCAAACTATGATTCCCTAAAGGCAATTAAGAGTTATTCATCAGGAAAATTGTCACTGATTGGCAATTCATTCAAGAGGCATTCGGAATTCTAGAGAGATGATCGAGATAATAGTTTTTACGCACTTTTTGTCTCGAATCTCGAGATCAAATTCTTAAAGAAGAAGGATCCAACGAATGAGTCAGACATTGGCATCCTTCTTAAGCATGAGTTATCTAAGCTCAGAATGATCGTTGAAGATGGTGGTTTTTGACCCAAGTAGGTATGGTCGGAATTTCTCTAAGGCAAACACTACAGCCAAGAATTCTTTCTCAGTTGTAGTATAGTTCAATTGAGTATCGTTGAGAGTCCTAATCGAGTAGTAGATCACGTGCTGCTTGTAATCAACGTGATGTTCTAAGACAAAGCCAATGGCAAAATCTGAAGCATCATACATGATCTCGAACGGCTTTGACCAATCCAGGCAGAAATGATTGGTGCAGAAATGAGTTCTTTTTTAAGCTTCTCCTAAGTAATAAGACATCTATTATCGAAAGTGAAGGGCATGTCGCTAGCTAAGAGGTTGGTTAAGGGTTTAGCAATTTTGCTAAAGTCCTTAATAAACCTACGATAAAACCCGGCGTGTCCTAAGAAAGATCGGATATCTTTCACTCATTTAGACATAGAAAGATTATCTATGATATCTATCTTCACCTTATTCACTTCAATCCCTTTTCTAGAGATTTCATGTTCCAAGACAATTCATGTTTTACCATGAAGTGGTATTTCTCTCAATTTAGTGTCAAGCTCTTTTTAGCACATCGTTAGAGGACAAGTTCAAGATGGTAAAGACACTGATCGAATGAGTATCCATAAATAAAGAAATCATCGCCGAAGATTTTGAGAAACCATTCTATCATGTCAGAAAATAGACTTAACACGCAATGATGAAACATTGCGGGGTCATTATATAATCCAAAAGGCATTCGGCCGTAAGCAAAGGTTCCAAATGGATAAGTGAATATGGTATTCTCTTGGTCTTCTAAAGCTATTGGAATCTAATTGTACCCCGAGTAACTTTCCAAGAAATAATAGTATGCGTGGCCAGCTAGTCGTTTAATCATTTGATCAATGAATGAAAGAGGAAAATTATCCTTACGAGTGGCAGCATTCAACTTTCGATAGTCAATGTAAACTCGAATCTTGGTGGAGAGTCGTGTTTGTGCTAACTTTTGTTCTCATTCTCTATCACAGTGAAACCGGACTTTTTCGAAATTGTGTGAACTGGACTGACCTATTGGCTATCAGAAATGGGATAAATGATCCCATTATCTAAGAGTTTTAAAATTTCAGCACGAACAATCTCTTACATTATAGAGTTTAACCTACATTGTGGGTCCCTCTTTGGTGTCGTCTCTTCATTGAGATGAATGCATGTTGAACTATTGCTAGACTCAACCCTTGATGTCAGTCATGGTCCAACCAATAACTTTCTTATGTTTCCTAAGAACTAACATAAGGCTTTTTTCTTGCCCTGCAGTCAGATAGGACGCGATGATGACTGAAAGGGTCTCTTGTCCACCTAATAGACGTACTTAAGATGCTTGGGTAAGTCTTTTAATTCTAGAAAAGGGGATAACTTAATGGAAGAAGTCAAGTTTGTTGGCTACGGATTCAGTGAAATCAAGCTTGAGGCCTAATCACAGCAGAATCGATGATCTGATCAAAGTTAAAATCCTCAGATTTCAACTCGAACTCACCCTCAGCTTTTAGCTCTAATTCTTCATTGTGCTCACTTATTAAGTTCTCAATGAGGTTCACCTTAAAAGTTTGATCATCCACATCATGAGGTTATTTTTCTAGGTTAAAAACATTGACTTCTTTAGTCATGTCTCCAAATGTTAATCTCATGGATCCGTTCCTACAATTGATGATTGCATGGCAGTTGCAAGGAATAGACGCCTAATATGATGGAAGTTTGAGATCTAGGATTTGACACTGGTTTGGTCTCAAGAATGTTAAAATCTACAGCGTAGATAAACTCTCCAATCCAAATAAGGACATCTGTTATTTTTTTCTTGAGAACTTTCACTGACCGGTCAGCCAATTAGATGGTAACGCAGGTCAGACTAAGCTCGCTAACCAGAGTTACTGGTATACTGAGAAGGGGAACAAAATAATATTTGCTCTCAAATCAAGAAGTGCAAAATTGATTTCAGTCTGTCCTATTAAGTAAGCAACGGTAAGACAACTTAGATCCTTGTACTTGACAGGGATCAGGCTAGACAGCTTACTAATGTTAGTGGATAAAAATACTTTCTTTGGCACATTAGTCTTTCTCTTCTAGGTGCACATGCCCTTAAGGAATTGGCATAGGATGAAACTTGTTAGATTGCATCAAGAAGAGGAACATTAATCTTTACTTGATTAAATATCTAAGTATTTTCTCCATTTGTGCAGCTTGTTTATTATTGTTCTTAAGCCTAATTGGAAATGAGATTATAAGCTTGTGTACCTGACAACTGACTTGTCTTTTTTAGACTTGTTAGAATTGGAAGGAGTGAAACTAGAAGAACTGGATGCTTGTGCTAGATTGTGCTGGATTGAAGTTGATGGCATCAACACTTGGTTATCAACTTGTTTCCCTGGCCTCAATATATGAACAACATTGCACTGATTAATTTGCTGATCTTGAGCCAAATAGGTTTGACTAGAGTTTCTAGGGTTTGTCAACGGCTGACTAGGCAAAGTTCTTTGAGCCTTTCGCTTAGTGAACAAGCTAGCTGACTCATTTGAATCTCTAACTTAGATATGGCTTCAGTGTGGTTGCTTAATATTGTCCCGTATTTTCATGAAGGATGTTTCGGACTTGATCAAAATTTTCTCAACAAGCCATGCGTTTTTACTATTAAGAAAATTAAATCCACCAAATCATTCTAAAACAATTTTTGAAACCAACTTGTTTTCATTTTTCAATTTTTTATTTGAAACAAAGAACTTTCTCTTTTCTTGAACAAAGAAGCCGCATTAAGCTTTCATCGATACGACCCGTATAGCCACTTCGCTACTACGGAAGAATCGCAAAAGCAGTAACAACGACCCACACTCTTTTTACTTATTCTTGTGCTTACTTTTTGCCGATCAAATTTTGGCGCCGTTTCCGGGGAGGGAACGACTTTATTATTCAATACTAAAGATTTTTCTTTGTACTTGTGTGTAGGAGAAGTACCAAGGAGCTTACTATCATGGGAAGCGAAAGTGGTGACCAAGGACGTTGTACGAGGATTCATTTGCCCTCGAAAAATTCGTGTAAAAATGAGTTTCTCCAATTGAAGTACTAACAAACTCTTCTGCAGGGTTGCCGAAAGGCGCTCAAATTGCTTTCTCAAATTTTTTTAGTTCCTTTGAATGCTTCACCTTATATATGTGTAATAAACTCAACATAAATCTATTTATTGCTTAAATGAAATTTGGATTAGACTCTTACATTTAGGGCACGTGTCTATTTCAATTCATTTCAATTTCTGTTGAAGAGTGCTGGAGAAAAGGTTCGTGTGCATGCATATAGAATAGGACCAACATTTTGAAGTGATTTATCCCTTTGAGTGTTATCTTGTTGTGAATAAACTGTACACTTACACAATGGACATTAAGGGCAAAATCTCAAATTAACAAGATAATGTGGGGATTTCATCACCTTTCTTATCCCAAAAATCATCTCCAAGTGCACTCACACTATCCCAAGCATTAACTAAAAATTGATAGACGTTGGCCCTAGGGACATCTCGGACTCATTAAGAGATTAACCGAGGGTGAAAATTGCAAGAACTATACTCCTACAAAATTGATGTCTAAGGAAAGTGGATTGAGAGGTAAAGCTTCGAAAGCTCCGTGGTTAGGCATAATTAAGGCCCGTAGCTCATGTCCGGATACCTCACACCGATTTTTGCCTTTCCTGGCCGATTAGCTTGTAGTCGAGTTCCTGCAACAATCTCTCCCGGAGAATCGACCAGTTAGGAGTCGTTTAGGTCCAGGTATCTTAGACTAAGGCTTTGTGATTGTTTTTTCTTTCTTTTTACTATTTATTTTATTCTTTCGATTGTTTGTTGTCTTTATATTGTTTGTGGTGTGCTGCATGCAAGAGTGGATGAGAGATCCTGTAACTTCCAGATTAACCAGAAACACTTCTCTACCTTGCATCCAGAATCAGTGATGGTGTCACTTCAGGATAGGTTTTACTCGATGAGAACCTCATTGCCATCTTGTATAAAACTGCCTGAGGCAAATGGAAATAACTTTGAATTAAAGCCTCAGTTCATCAACACTCTTCCTAAGTTTCATGGTTTAGAATCAAAGGACGCATACTTCTTTGTTAGGGAATTTGAAATTGTGTGCCTCATGATGCGTATTACCCAGCTAGGAGACGATGCCATTAGGTTACGTTTCATCCCCTTTTCCTTAAAGGACCTAGCTAAAAAATGGTTGTACAGTTTGGCGGCAGATTCAGTTACAACGTGGGATGATTTCGTCAAGGCCTTCTTGACGAAATTCTACCCAATTCACAAAACTGTCCTCATTAGAAAAAATATCATGCAGTTCAGGCAAGAACCGAGCGAGCCATTTTGGAGATACTTTGAGCGATTCAAAGATCTCCTAGCTCAGTGCCCTCATCACGGTGTGGGAGAAATGGCGTCAGTGCCAGATTCTCTACGATGGTTTAGATTATCAAACAAAAAACCTGTCAGAAATCATGTGTCAGGGAGGGTTCTTACTAAAGGATGAGAATCAGGGTTGGGACTATTTAAGGATTTAGCTGAGAAAACCCTGCAATGGGAGCCAGCTCAGAAAAACAAAGGAATTCACAATTATAACTTCAAGAGGAGAGCTCCTATCTCTAGAATCATCCATAGCTGCAGAAGCTAAGATTGTAACCCTAATGAGGAAAATAGAGGCTCTAGAAACAAAAGAGCCAGCCAATGTCAACCAAATCAACCACCACCAATTCATAATCCGGATTGTTCATACTGTAAGGCACCAAACTATGTCTTTGAAGCGCGCCCTATTTTTCATACCCAGTAAGTGCCACCAGAACACCTGAACGCGCCTACTCACGACCGCCGCATAATCGTTACTCACAAACATACCATCTCGGTTGGAGGAATCACCCAAATTTCTCTTGGGCTCAGAACAATCCTCTTAAGCCTAATTTCTCTGACAATTTTAACCATCCCTGTCCTCCACCAAATTTTTCCAGTTAAACTCCATCTTCCTCCTCCCAAAGTTCACCAATGGAAAAGAAATTCAGTAAATTAGAGGAGAGCATGGAAGTTTTTATGAAGTCCAAGCCGCTTTCATGCAAAATCAGGAACAAACGGTGAACAACCATTCACAGGCTATATCGAGATTAGAAATGCAAATGAGTCAGTTAACTAGCTCTCTAAGTGAAAGACTAAAGGGTACTTTCCTAGTCAGCCGCTAGTTAACCCTAAAAACTCCAATCAAGCGTAAGAAATTTAGGATCTTTTGATCAACCAATGCAATGCTGTTCATACACTTTGATCTGGAAAGAAGGTGGACAACCAGGTCTACCAACAGAAAAATTCAGTCCATACTGATCCTACTCCAGCCTCCACCTCTGCTAGTTCCTCCCAATCTGCTCCTCAAACATCTGATAAGAACAAAACTGCTGAACAAGTTCATAAGCCTATAGCACCCTTTCCCAATAGGCCTAGGAACAACAATAAGAATATGCACATGAAGAAGATGCTTGAGATGTTTAACGAGATCAAACTGAATGTGCCTCTTCTTGACACTATCCAATAAGTCCCAGCTTATGTAAAATTTCTTAAGGATATGTGTACGAAGAAGAGAAAGATAATTGTGCCCAAGAAAGTGTTCTAGGCAACCAATATAAGCGAAATTCTGTTTGGTCCCATTCTGGTGAAATACAAGGATCTCGGATGTCCTACAATTTCCTGCACTATAAGACAAACAGAAATTAGCAGAGCACTACTTGACCTGGAAGTAAGTATCAACTTGCTACCTCTCTCAGTATACCAGTAACTTGGGTTAGGCGAGCTAAGTCCAATTCGAGTCACCATTCAGTTAGCTGACCGATCTGTGAAAATCTCGAAGGGGGAAATCACAGATGTCCTTATCCGGGTCGTGGATTTCATCTACACCGTTGACTTCATTATGCTTGAGACGCAACCTACGTCAAATCTGTGGTCTCAAACTCCAGTCATCTTAGGATGCCCATTCCTTGCTACAGCCAATGCCATAATCAACTATAGGAACGGGCCCATGCAATTGACCTTTGGAGACATGACAAAGGAAGTCAATGTCTTCAATCTTGGAAGACAACCCAGGGATATCAATGATCAGACTTTTGAGGTCAATTCTATTAAAAATCTGACCAGTGAGCATGAGGAAACTATGGAGATAGAAACAGAGGCAGAGTTTGATCTAGAGTCGGAGGATTTTAATCTGGACCAGATCGTAGATTTGGCAGTGGACTGGGCATAATGCCCAAGTGTACCTCATCATAGGATTGCAAGTCCGAAGATTGCCTCCAATGAAGCAACACCTTTCCTAGAGCTAAAAGCCTTACCTGAACACCTCAAGTATGCCTACCTGGACAGAAAAGAAACCTTGCCAGTCATCATAGCATCCCACCTAACTGAGCAACAAGAGAACAGCTTAATGTTTATTCTGAAAAGACATAGGGAAGCCATTGGATGGACGATGAAGGATATCAAAGGGATAAGTCCAGCCATAGTTCAACATAGAATCCATTTAACCAAAGAAGCAACTCCCAGGAGGGACCCACAATACAGGCTTAACCCACTCATAAAAGAGGCAGTAAAAGCGAAAATTTTGAAACTATTAGATAATGGGATCATTTATTCCATTTCTAATAGCAAATGGGTTAGCCCTGTTCATGTGGTCCCGAAGAAAAGTGGCTTTATGGTGGTTGAAAATGAGCAAAAAGAGTTGGTACAAATAAGACTGCCTACCAAGGTTCGTGTTTATATCGACTATAGAAAATTGAATGCAGCCACCCGTAAAGACCACTTCCTGCTACCCTTCATCGACCAAATGCAAACACCTAGCTAGACACGAGTACTATTGCTTCCTAGATGGGTACCCGGGATACAATCAAATCCCCGTTGCTGCATAAGACCAGGAAAAGACCACATTCACCTATCCATTCGGAACCTTTTCTTATCAACGCATGCCCTTTGGATTGTGCAATGCTCCCGCAACATTTCAACAGTGCATGCTCAGTTTGTTCTCCGACATGGTGGAACATTTTCTTGAGATTTTCATGGATGACTTCTCCATCTATGGAGATTCATTTGAACAATGTCTTCATCATCTTGAGTCGGTTCTGCAAAGATGCAAGAAAAAGATTCTAACTCTAAACTGGGAGAAATGTCACTTCATGGTGAGACAGGGGATTGTCTTAGGCCATGAGATTTCTAGGAGAGGAATTGAAGTGGACAAGGCTAAAGTAAAAATAACTGCTAAGTTTCCTCCACACAATAGCATCAAGGATATTAGATCCTTTATAAGGCTTGCTGGGTTCTACCGACGGTTCATTAAGGATTTTAGTAAAATCGCTAGGCCCTTAACCAACCTGCTCGCAAAGGACGTGCCCTTTGATTTTAACGATGAATGTTTCAAGTCATGGGGGAAGCTTAAGCAAGAACATATTTCTGCTCCTAATTGGGCACAACCATTTGAAATCATGTGTGATGCCTCTGATTTTGCTATTGGCGCTGTTCTAGGACAGCACATTGTTAATAGGCAGCACATGATTTATTACTCGAGTAGTACTTTGAATGACGCCCAACAGAATTATACAACGACTGAGAAGGAATTCTTAGTCGTTGTCTTTGAGTTAGGAAAGTTCTGCCCATACTTGTTAGGTTCGAAGACGTTGATTTTTACGGATCACTCGGCACTAAAATACCTCATGACTAAGAAGGAAGCAAAAGCCCGACTGATTCGATGGATCCTTTTGTTTCAAGAATTTGACCTTGAAATTTAGGATAAACGAGGTATAGAAAATGTGATCGTTGATCATCTATCATGAATTCCGAACGCACCTATAATACAAGCTCCGATCAATGAGGATTTCCCAGACAAACACATCCTGGCCATTTTCAAGGAACCCTAGTATGCGGACATAGTCAATTACTTGGCCACTGGACAAATACCCGCTGACTGGACAAAGCAAGACCAGTGTCGTTTCTTTGCCCAAGTACGGTACTTCTTCTGAGACGAGCCATATCTTTTTAAGTATTGTCCCGACCAGATTATTCAACGATGCATACCAGAGGAAGAACAGAGGAGTGTGCTCAGCTTTTGTCATGAACTTGCATGCAGAGGACACTTCGGTCCCCGCATTTACTGACCCACTTTGTTCAAAGACTCATTCCACTTTTGCAAGACATGTGCAAATTGTCAGAAGATTAAGAAAATTTCAAGAAGAGACATGATGCCCCTGAAACCGATCCTAGAAGTTGAAATTTTTGATGTTTGGGATATCGACTTCATGGGACCATTCCCTAATTCCGTCAGCAACCAGTTCATTTTGGTTGCTATTGATCACGTCTCTAAATGGGTAGAAGTTGTGCCAACAAGGACCAATGATAACAAAGTGGTTGTCAAATTTCTGAAAGAAAACATCTTCTCCTGATTTGGCACCCCAGAGCGATAATTAGTGATAATGGATCGCATTTCTGCAATAGAGTTTTTGAAACTCTGTTGCGAAAATATTTCATCAATCACAAGTTATCTACTCCGTATCATCTCCCAACAAATGGGCAGGTCGAAGTCACCAATTGACTGATCAAGCTCATTTTAGAAAAGACTATCAGACAAAACTGAAAGGATTGGTCTGTCAAACTCAACGATGCATTGTGGGCTTACCGCACTGCTTTTAAGACATTTCTGGGAATGTCTCCTAACAGAATCATATTCGGAAAAGCCTATCATCTACCAATAGAGTTAGAACACCGTGCCCTCTGGGCCATTAAGCAATTCAATTTTGATCTGAGTAAGGCTGGTGAGCTAAGGAGACTACAGATCTCAGAATTAGAGGAGATACGGAATGAAGCCTATGAGAATGTTCGGATCACCAAAAGCAGGACTAAACTTTTTCATGATCAGATTATAAATAGGAAAAAAATTTGCCTCGGGAGACAAGGTTTTGCTGTACAACTCTAGGATTTATACTTTCATGGGGAAAACTGAAGACTCGTTTGTCTAGACCGTTCAATGTGTGTACTGTTTTCCCACACGGTGCTGTGCTTATTATCGATCCTACAAACAACACAGAATTCAAAGTGAATGGGCAAAGACTGAAGCCCTTTTTGACCACTGAGCCTGCATCACTGCTGATAGTGTGCTGACTCTTTTTGCCCCTTCATACACCTAACCACAGCCATTGTAATATCCCTATTTTTAAAGTACGGTATTTGAATAAAATATACTGGTATTTTAAATGTGTACATGTATATATATTTTTTCATGTGATATAACATTACTCATTGTTAGTAATATCTATGTTGTTACTGTTATTTATTATTATTATTGTTCTTTTAGCATGATTATTATTTATCAATTATAAATTGTGATTTGTATTACTTATTTTAATATTGGCATTTGTACTAATCATGGTGGTGATGCTCCCTTTGTTTAGCCTAATTCAACCTATTTTCTTATCCATTATATATCCTATTACACATTTGCTATTTGGAGCCCAACCCGCAACAGTTGTCACAAACCCTATACCCAATATTTATCTAATTGGATCCTACCCATCAACCTATGTAGGTCCAATACCCATTGGTGAACCTATACCCATTCATCTATTGAACTCAAGCCTCAACCCGTTGGCATACCCGCAAACCCAATAACCCAATACCCTACTATATAAATCTATCCTTAACCTAAACCTAGATCTAAACCTAAACATCACCAACAAATCTCCATCTCCCAACTTCACAGTCGCCCCCTCCATGGTACTGCCGCCAACAACTCCAATAGCCCCTTGCTGCCGTGTACCACTTCCCTGCGGCAGCCAACAGAACAGCACCTCTCCCATGGCAGTTCTTCCAACAGCAGCAGCTCGGCCTCCACCTTCCCAGGCCTGCAACACAGCCGCACTCTCTCCTCTCTCTTCATTGGTGCAGAAGCCACCTGCAGATCAGGCAACACCAACAGCAGCACCCGCAATAGCAAGCCCCCTTCCTTGGCCTGTTCCTTCTCCCTGCGCGACAGCAGCAGGCCGGATTTCTCTCTTGATATGGCTGTGTTTCCTCCTCCCCGGCGCACACACGGCAGCACCACAGGCCACCTCTTCTCCCTTGCAGCGCACAGCCCTCGGCAGCCCAGATCCAGCCGCCCTCTTCTCCTCACAGTAGCCCAGAGAACCAGGCTCTCAGCAGCCCCTCTTCTGGTGGTGAGCAACAGCAACAGCAGATCAGATCCGGATCGGCCTCCTCCCTTCCTTGCTGGTGCACACCCCAGCAGCGACGACGGATCAGAGCAGTCGTGTACCCTCCAGGGTCCCACCAGCAGCAGCCCATCCGGCCTCCGACAGGCCCATGATGCGCACGAAAGCGATACGGCAACAACAGATCAGCACAACCCAGATCCAACAGGCAGCGAGCGAGCAGCGAGTTCTTCTCATCCACGCCAGCCCGTCGTCGGAGACCGGCACGGTGGCCTTCTTCAGCACCTTGGCTACCCTCCCATGCAGGCCAACAGCGAGGAACGGCACCACAACGACCGTAACGGCGACTCGCCCGGCAACGATCAGATTTCCCGATGCGAGTGTTTACTCCTTTCGGTTCCTTTTATTTATATGTAATTGATTCTATACTGATTCAATTGTGTACATAGAATAATGTGTAGTAATTGTGTTTATTGATGTGTGCAAGTAGGGGCTTAGATCCATATATTGTATGAGTAAATAGGCGTGGACTTGTCTCTGTTATCTGCTCTGGCAGAGTCATTAGTCGACTAATACCTGTTATTAGTCGACTAATGCCTCTGCTAGTCGACTAATGTATTCCCTATAGTCGACTAATTTAGCTTCCAGAATATGTTGAACTCTCTGTATCACTCTGCTGGTCGACTTGATACTTTTATAGTCGACTAATAGCCTGGTGTAGTCGACTAACCCCTTGACCTAGTCGACTAATAAGTGAACCTGAAGCTGTGTTGGTTTCTGTATCCCTGTCAGTCGACTTGCCATCCTGTATAGTCGACTTGCCTTGCCCCTAGTCGACTTGGACCACTTTTATAGTCGACTAACTCCCTCTCTAGTCTATCTGTATAAGACCCCTAGTCGACTTATACCAGTCTGCCAGCTGTATGTAGTTCCTTATGGATTGTGGACTTCACCCATGAATTATGTATTGGTTATTGATGGAGGTACATGATTTCTAGAGATGGATATTGGTGGTAATGACTAGACTTATAATGATAGAACTCAGATGCATGTATATGATATGTTGTGATACCGAGTGTTGGGACATTATGACTGATCATTAATAGAAGTGGAGATTGTGAAGACTTGGGAATCAGATTAGATTGTTAGAGTGAGAGAGCTGTGCCTGATTATGGTTATATGTTAGAACGACAATTATTGAATCAGATTACTAGAGGTGTAATGAAACTTGATGATTATGGAACTATTGGATTATGAGTTGATTGTAATAACTTTGGATTGATCTGAACTTATGTTATTTACATAGAATGAAGATCAGTAATTGGACGTGACTTTATTAGTTGAGTATTGAGGACATATCAGATATGACCCTATTAGTTGAGTTGTGACTTAGATTGATCTTGAGTTGGAGGTTATCCAGAATCTATATTCCTTATATTGGAACCTGACTTGTATTGAGATGAGATTGACATTGTTGGCATTTGGGATTTATTTAGATGATATATTGATGATGTTGAGTACCAAGAATAGATAGTCTAGACCATAAGTTATTTGAGGATGATTCCCTTACTTTGATATGATTCAGTATGTGTTGACTTGTTATTCATTTATTGGCGATGATTTAAGTGATGATTCATTCTGATATTGATGTGGACTTGTTATGATGTTAGAAACTGGATTAATTCAGTTGGCAGAGATTGAGTTATTGTGATAGTGACCTAGTCAATATCAGTGATCTTGTACTCCGAGTTACCAGATAGCAGTTATCAGTTATCAGTAGATTTGATTATCTTTTGATGATAACACCGGTGAGAGTTTAGTTGGATATTGGTGAGCTGAATTTCACTGGTCATGCCTGGCACCTGACTGATAAAGCTAGTATTCAAATTTTTGGAAGTTACTGGGAAATGATTGTTTGACCGTAACCCCGGTACAGTTCTATTATTCGTCGTATACACGGTTACCGTTACTGTTCACTGTCATTGATATTGTTCACCGTGCATACGATTACCGATTGACTGTTACTGTACTGTTATCGTTACTGTCACCATATCGTCCCAGTATTTTAAGTAATGAGGATATTGACTGATTTAACTGAACTGAATAAATAATAAAGTAATTGAACAACTTACACCGGGATTGGGAAAATTGATGGAGGAGATAGCGTCTGTATTTTGGGTGGACCTAGGATACAGGTTGCGCAGCCGACTGAGGGTTCCACTGCAGGGTTCCTGGGGGATGACTGACATCCCATCTGTACTGTTATTGTTCCACTGCTCATACAGAGAGATTACTGTTACTGTTACTGAGTACCTAGCGGTACGGCCTGGTTCAGCGCCAGGAAACTGAGGCCGTGGTCCCGGGTATGTACGGGACCCACCTAAAGCATGGATAATGTCTCTTCCACTAATTTCAATAATTTAGGACGCTGATTGATACATGTAGTAGGCATAGTATGGGATGCGTCTATTACAGGTGGCAATTGGTGTTCGCTGACATAATAACTGATAATGAACTGTTAATGTATTGTGCTTGACATTAATCACCTGACTGTACATTTATATCACTGTGATAGACATATAACTATAACCATGACCCGATTGTATAACAACTAGAGACATGCTAGGTTACACACCATAACGTCAGTTGTTGTTTACAGTTATGTTAGTTACCTTGTTCTACATACATGTTATTCAGTGTTTATCATGTTATTTAGTGCTCTCAGTTATCTGTTATTATTATATATGCACTGTTTATCTGCACAAGCTTTTCCCTTTACACACACACTCACCAGGTCGCGTTCTGACGACCCTGGATTTGCACGTCCAGATATTGGAAGGTTTGTTTATGTTGTGCAGGTGTTCGGTGAGACTATACATATTGCGAGGAGCTTGAGTCTCTCTCTGATTCTGGTATTCTCATCCTTCTTATATTTCTGTTACTTTCATGATTCTCCCTTTACCGCATTCAGCTGCCATTTTCTTTCCGTTATTCATCTGTTATCATGTGTAGTCTTATATGTATTATTGCAGTGATCGATGATTATTATAGTTCTGATTTATAGCTTGTTCAGGTTAATTTAGGTTTAGCGTGTATACGTGAGGTATTTTCCTTTCGTATATGCGTCGCCGACCTTCGTCGCGACTCCTTTCCCTCGTATTTTGGGAAGCGGGGTGTGACAGGGTTTTTTTGGTATCAGAGCCAGGTTCGACATAAAAGAGAACCTAGTTCCTGTTGGCCCAAAGGCCTATCACCCTAGTTTTGATGATGATCAACTCATGAAGTTATATTTACTAATGATCTTGTGTTTAATTAGTGCAGATTTGTGATCAAGATCTTAGTAGGTGCATAGCTCAACAAAGGTTTTAAAGACAAGTTGGAAGTTAGCACCGGTTGATTCACGAGCCTATGCATCAAGAACACATCCAGAGATGAGCTCGGTGGATTGCATTTGGACCAAGTCAAGAAGATGAGAAGCCTTCAAGGGAAGACTTCAAGAAGTTGAAGACTTGTGTCTAGGTATAAGATTTTTATTGTTTTAGATAAAAATGTAAATGATAGAATAGATTGGTGGATTGCTCAAGTCTATATCACACACACACACTCTAGATAGAACTCTAGATAGAATGATTTTCATAAAAGATTTTCCTAGTTAAGAAAAGATTTTTATTTGTGATAAAATACAATTTGGTTTTTTGGTATTTCATAGTTTACATTTCTTATATCCAAAACCATGCTTAGAGCCTATTGTCAAAAACTAGATATTTCATCTTGATTGTGTAGTGGATCATATCCATACACACTATGTTTTTAAAGTATATCTTGTTTTTGTATTTGATGAAAGTTTGGAAAAACATGTTGATATTTCAAAACCAAGTTTAGTGCTTTATATCAAAAACTAGATATTTCATCTTGATTGTGTAGTGGATCATATCCACACACACTATGCTTTAAAGTGTATCTTGTTTTTGTATTTGATGGAAATTTGGAAAAACATGTTGTTTTAGAAAAACAGTTTTTATTATGAGCCAATATTTTCAAGTTACAAAAATAGTCAAATCTTTAATAAACATGCCTTGATTTTGTGCAAGCATGTTTCTATATCATAAAACTATTTTTGTAGAATTTCTAAGTATTTATGGGATTTTTATTAAGCCAAAAAGACCTATCTTTAATCCCAAATTTTCAGGTTCTGGCAGTTCTGATTTTTCAGAACTGACAGTGGCCGGTCGACCGGACGTGCACAGCGTGCACGCCTGTGTGCACTGGAGGAGGTCGACCGGACCGGTCGACCGTGTCAGAGAGCTTTGCTCTCGGGAATTATCGGTCGACCGGGCCGGTCGACCGACAGAGAGTTTACTCTCTCCTCCAGTTGCTCGGTCGACCGGGTCAGTCGACCGGAGGCTGCAACGGTCGGATTTTGACCGTTGCCGGTCGACCGGACCGGTCGACCGGAAGCTCTGACAGAGCCCCAACGGCTATTTTCTGTCAGCCTATAAAAGGGGGTTTTGTCATTGTTTTGAGCCAAGATTTTTGGAGACCTTAGAGCTAGTTTTTCCCAGTCTTTCTGAAGGGTTTTTCTCCACAAAATTAGAGTCAATACTTCCAATTAAAAGGAGAGTTTTATCAAAGAGTGTAAAAGAGATTTTCTTGTGTTTTTCACCAAAGATTCTTTCCTTGCTTTCTCACACAAACACTTGAGCATCCATTGAGCTATTCATCCTATAGGTGTTGTAGTGAGAGTTTTTTGTAGGTGATCAAGTGTTTAGATCACCAAGATTTCATCTTGTTCTTTGAGAAGGCGGACGGTTGTGTTCGCGGTTTGATTGAGGGTCCTAGTGAGGACTTGGTGTTGTTGGGTCCTAGTGAGGACTTGTAGCTTGAGGTGCGGCCTCGACGAGCCGGTGGGCTTGTGGTGTGTAAGGGACTAGAGAGTCCGAGGGCTTGTAGGTGTTGCGGCACCGAGGAGAGATCCGGTGGGATCTTGCATAGTGGAAATCCTTCGTGTGTCGAAGGCGGGGATGTAGAGCAAGTGTGCTCGAACCTCGAAACAAACCCTTTGTGTTTGCGATTGCTCACTCTTGCTCTCTTACTCTTTTTGTCTCTATTATATCTTGCATTACTTACATTGTATTTACTTTACATGCTTGATATACCCTTGTGCATATTTGATATATACTTGCGTGGGATTGTTGCTAACACTTGTATTCAACCAAGAGAGCCAACGCGGCACCTCAACCCATTCAAGGGGAATCTAGAGGAGTTTGTCCAGAGCCTCGCAAGGGGAATTCGGCAACACTCTTGTGTTATACATAAGTGTTTAATTAAAAGAAGTTTAATTTGGTCATCTTAGTTTTAATTCCGCATCATTTGTTCATAAGTGACCATTAGATTAGCCATCACCTATTCACCCCCCCTCTAGGTGATCTTACAATTGGTATCAGAGCCAAGTGCTCTTGATATTGGGTCTAACAACCTAGAGTTAAAGATCTTCTTTTAGGCTAATCACTTTATTTGTACACACACCATGGACTTCATGTCACCACCCACCTTTGATATTCTTAACATCCAAACTTGGAAGGTTAAGATGTCATTGTACCTCAAAGCCTTAGGAATTCATGCTTATCTTGCTACTACAATAATGATTATTGTTCAAATAGCAAGTACATTGAGGCTAATGCAAAAGCCCTTCATGCTCTTAAATGTACCCTAAATGATGATTATTTATCTAGGGTTTCTAACATTGAATCGGCTTTTGTAGCTTGGAACATCATCACCTCCCTTGGCGAAAAGGATCTATATTATGCCGGGAGCGATTCGGATGTTGGAAGCGACACCTCCAACAAGTGCTACATGGTCCAAGGGGATAACCCCCTTGAGATAACTTCCGAATCCGAGGATGAGGATGCTACTATGTCATATGATGAGCTAAATTCATTTTGCCAATTATTGCTTGAGAGATATGACATAATTAAAAAGGAAAATAAAAATTTGAAAAAGGATATTGCTTGCATGCATGTAGAACATGACTCTTTTAGAAATAACATTGCATGTTTGGAAAAAGATAACAAGAATTTGAAAAAGAACATTGATTGCATGCATGTAGAAAATGATTCTTTTAGAAATAAACTTGCATGTTTAGAAAAAGAAAATGAGGATTTGAAAAATGAGAATATTTCCTTAATGTCTAAATTGAATATTTTATGTGAAGGAAATATGATTTTGAAAAATAAGATTGATTTGGTGGAAAAACAAAAGAAAGTTGTTTTTCAAGAAAATAAATCTTTGAAAAGAAAAATTTGTGAAAAAGAAAAAGATTTTGTTTCACAAAAGAAAAAGAAAATTGTCTCTTCATCTCATCATGCTTTACATACCACCACTAATGAGATGGAAAATTTGAAAAATAAAATTGATAATTTGAGCTCTAATTTGAGCTCATGTGCATTCAATCATACTAGATTGGAATCCTTGTTTCAAAAGAAACAAGTTCCTCATACTCATGCACATCATCATCATGACCATGCTTATGATGCACATCATGCTCACACTCCCACTCATAAGTATGCTAAGGTGTACACATGTACACATTGTGGCCGCAAAGGCCATCTAAGAAAATTTGTTATGAAAGGTTAAATGTTCTTATTTTTGATAAAAATAAAAATGCTTGGGTTCCTTACAAAGCTAACCCCATAGGACCCAAGAAAATATGGGTACCAAAACCCCCACCTTTTGCTTGTGATGTAGGTGAGGGCTCTCACAAAACGTGAGAGGGATGGTACCTTGGTAGTGGATGCACTTGGACATGATGGACATACTTTTGGGTTGCATCGCTATCAAGGAGCTTTGGTGGATCAACCACCATGCTAGGAGCTTTGGAGTTGGTAACAATTTCTAAACTCCTATTTCATTTATGTACATACTTGTTCATTCATAATATTCATAGCATGTTCATATTTTAAGATATTTTGGTGTTTCATGTGGTATATACTAGTTTAAGTGTAGTTTCTATCAAAACTTGTATTATACATGTCAAATAGTGAACTACAATTGACTCATATATATTTGAACTTCATGCTCATTTGTGTCCACTATATGCATGTGTATAGGCTAGTTTTGATGATTCGGTCATTTATACTTGTTATGCCTATCTTTGATTTTACTTCATGTATATGTGTGTTTAATTCAAATCTAATAAATATACATGTATACCCTTGAGTCATTTGCCTTCATGCAATATATATTGGACTCTTTTAGATTTGGGATATGTATGCATATTGTTAGAATTGGATAAATCATACATATACCATGAAGATTAGTATTTTAAATAAATAATAAAAAAATTGATGATTTTTCATGTTTTTGATTTGTATTAAAGATTAAAACATGTGTAAAACAAAATGTGATTTATGATCTTTTTGAGCTTGAATGACTACTTTCATAAAAATATTATTTACATGATCTTTTGAACACTCATCTTTATGATACAAAATATTTTGAGCTTTATAGACCATGAGTGATTAAATCTTTGTGTATTTAGTATTGCTTTATGAAAAATATATGATTTGTTTTAAGATGAAAAATAAGATTTTCATGAGATTCATGCTTCACTTTCTATTTTCATGAAAATACCATTTACATAACCTTTGAACACTCATCTTTTATGATAAAAGATAATTTTTGAGATTTATGGACTATGAGTGCTTAAACTTGTATGTATTTAGTATAATTCATGAATAACATATGATTTCATGCTTTTGAAGGATCTTTAACTAGTTTTTCAAAAATTATTTATAACTAGTTATTTATTCTTCAAATTTGGTAGTGCTTAAACATAACTATTTTTCAAACCTACCAATTTTGGTTATGAGTATATACATGACTTACAATGTTAATTTTACAATTGGTATATTACTCACATTTTGGTTCCTATATATGTATGCCCTAATTTTCAAATTGGTCTTATCTATTCACATACATATATATGATTTTCATGTGCTTGCTTTACAATTGATTTACATTCTTAAAAGCACAAAAAGTTTATGCTAAGTTAAGTTAACACCTTATATTAACTCTGCATAAGCTTATGAAAAATAAAAAGATTTTATTTTAGATCTTTCATTTGGTATCAATTTGCTTCAACTTCAAATTTGTTATATGATTACAATTGATATCAATATGTTTGAAACATTAAAAGATTTTGCAATGATAACTTGATATCACACATCTTCAAGTGCTATTTTCTATTGGTATCAAAATTAAAAATTATGATTGGTTCAAAATTTGTTTTATTGAGAAAAGTTCAAAATTTTGTCTTGTTAAAGAAATATTCAAAATTTTTGATTTGTATTTCCTATATGCAAGGAGAGCTTAACATCTCTCTTACATATGGATTCATGTTGAGTATATCATAAATTGAGGAGCTTGACAACTCTTCTTTATATGATATACGTGTGTAGGGGGAGCTTCACATCTCCTCTTATGCATTACATAGTATGTGTTATGTGAGTTAGGGTTTGTCATCCCTTCTTCATGTAATGCATATGTGTAGGGAAGTTAACTTAGCGTCTTCCTCTTCATGAATGTATATCGCATATAAATCTTATTGATTGATTTGATTTTACCCTCCTTGATTTCCTTATTTTTGACAAAAGGGGGAGAAAATTTGTTTGATGATTTGAACTTTGAACCCTTTATTGATGATTGACAAAAAGGGGGAGAAGTATTTGTGTTATATGCATGATTTCCTAAAGGGGAGAAGTATTTGTTCCTTACTTAAGGGAGAGAAAGATTTTGAGATGATTTTGAGTTTTTATACTTGTGCTTTTACTCATGCATCACAAGAAATAAAAGATTTGTTTTGTTTTACATGCATTCATTTGCATACATTTTTATGTGCTTCATTGAATATCTATTGCTTATTTATTATGCATGAGTTAAGGGGGAGCTTCTTTGAAGCTTTACTTTAATCCATGCATATATAACTCCATGAGTTTTGTCATCATCAAAAGGGGGAGATTGTTGGCCCAAAGGCCTATCACCCTAGTTTTGATGATGATCAACTCATGAAGTTATATTTACTAATGATCTTGTGTTTAATTAGTGACAGATTTGTGATCAAGATCTTAGTAGGTGCATAGCTCAACAAAGGTTTTAAAGACAAGTTGGAAGTTAGCACCGGTTGATTCACGAGCCTATGCATCAAGAACACATCTAGAGATGAGCTCGGTGGATTGCATTTGGACCAAGTCAAGAAGATGAGAAGCCTTCAAGGGAAGACTTCAAGAAGTTGAAGACTTGTGTCTATGTATAAGATTTTTATTTGTTTTAGATAAAAATGTAAAGGATAGAATAGATTGGTGGATTGCTCAAGTCTATATCACACACACACTCTTGATAGAACTCTAGATAGAATGATTTTCATAAAAGATTTTCCTAGTTAAGAAAAGATTTTTATTTGTGATAAAATACAATTTGGTTTTTTGGTATTTCATAGTTTACATTTCTTATATCCAAAACCATGCTTAGAGCCTATTGTCAAAAACTAGATATTTCATCTTGATTGTGTAGTGGATCATATCCATACACACTATGTTTTTAAAGTATATCTTGTTTTTGTATTTGATGAAAGTTTGGAAAAACATGTTGATATTTCAAAACCAAGTTTAGTGTTTTATGTCAAAAACTAGATATTTCATCTTGATTGTGTAGTGGATCATATCCACACACACTATGCTTTAAAGTGTATCTTGTTTTTGTATTTGATGGAAATTTGGAAAAACATGTTGTTTTAGAAAAACAGTTTTTATTATGAGCCAATATTTCCAAGTTACAAAAATTGTCAAATCTTTAATAAACATGCCTTGATTTTGTGCAAGCATGTTTCTATATCATAAAACTATTTTTGTAGAATTTCTAAGTATTTATGGGATTTTTATTAAGCCAAAAAGACCTATCTTTAATCCCAAATTTTCAGGTTCTGGCAGTTCTGATTTTTCAGAACTGACAGTGGCCGGTCGACCGGGTCGGTCGACCGGACGTGCACAGCGTGCACGCCTGTGTGCACTGGAGGACGGTCGACCGGACCGGTCGACCGTGTCAGAGAGCTTTGCTCTCGGGAATTATCGGTCGACCGGGCCGGTCGACCGACAGAGAGTTTACTCTCTCCTCCAGTTGCTCGGTCGACCGGGTCGGTCGACCGGAGGCTGCAACGGTCGGATTTTGACCGTTGCCGGTCGACCGGACCGGTCGACCGGAAGCTCTGACAGAGCCCCAACGGCTCTATTTTCTGTCAGCCTATAAAATGGGGTTTTGTCATTATTTTGAGCCAAGATTTTTGGAGACCTTAGAGCTAGTTTTTCCCAGTCTTTCTGAAGGGTTTTGCTCCACAAAATTAGAGTCAATACTTCCAATTAAAAGGAGAGTTTTATCAAAGAGTGTAAAAGAGATTTTCTTGTGTTTTTCACCAAAGATTCTTTCCTTGCTTTCTCACACAAACACTTGAGCATCCATTGAGCTATTCATCCTATAGGTGTTGTAGTGAGAGTTTTTTGTAGGTGATCAAGTGTTTAGATCACCAAGATTTCATCTTGTTCTTTGAGAAGGCGGACGGTTGTGTTCGCGGTTTGATTGAGGGTCCTAGTGAGGACTTGGTGTTGTTGGGTCCTAGTGAGGACTTGTAGCTTGAGGTGCGGCCTCGACGAGCCGGTGGGCTTGTGGTGTGTAAGGGACTAGAGAGTCCGAGGGCTTGTAGGTGTTGCGGCACCGAGGAGAGATCCGGTGGGATCTTGCATAGTGGAAATCCTTCGTGTGTCGAAGGCGGGGATGTAGAGCAAGTGTGCTCGAACCTCGAAACAAACCCTTTGTGTTTGCGATTGCTCACTCTTGCTCTCTTACTCTTTTTGTCTCTATTATATCTTGCATTACTTACATTGTATTTACTTTACATGCTTGATATACCCTTGTGCATATTTGATATATACTTGCGTGGGATTGTTGCTAACACTTGTATTCAACCAAGAGAGCCAACGCGGCACCTCAACCCATTCAAGGGGAATCTAGAGGAGTTTGTCCAGAGCCTCGCAAGGGGAATTCGGCAACACTCTTGTGTTATACATAAGTGTTTAATTAAAAGAAGTTTAATTTGGTCATCTTAGTTTTAATTCCGCATCATTTGTTCATAAGTGACCATTAGATTAGCCATCACCTATTCACCCCCCCTCTAGGTGATCTTACAGTTCCTACCTGTAACCTGAGACAGTTATGTTGACACTGCAATATACATATACTATTCACGTGATAATATTGACTCCACTTGGAAATTGATCGTCCTCCCTTTGGAATTCCATTCTTGATCTGTTGATATTCATGATTCCAACACTTCAATTAGAGTGATTTGGATGTCCAACTTGATTTTATCCTTCCTTCCTATTCATTCCTCCTGATTCTATCTCTTGAGATCGGTTACTCCATGTTGAAGCTGGTAGCAGAGATCAGAGCGTGCAGCGGAATCGTGGTGTCCCAACGAGGCAACGTGGAAGATTGTTGTGTTCTCTCTTGATCTTTGATTCTTTTACCATTCCCTACCTTATTTGAATTTCGAGGACGAAATTTTTATTAAGGTGGGTAGAATGTAATATCCCTATTTTTAAAGTACGGTATTTGAATAAAATATACTGGTATTTTAAATGTGTACATGTATATATATTTTTTCATGTGATATAACATTACTCATTGTTAGTAATATCTATGTTGTTACTGTTATTTATTATTATTATTATTCTTTTAGTATGATTATTGTTTATCAATTATAAATTGTGATTGGTATTACTTATTTTAATATCGGCATTTGTACTAATCATAGTGGTGGTGCTCCCTTTGTTTAGCCTAATTCAACCTATTTTCTTATCCATTATATATCCTATTGCACATTTGCTATTTGGAGCCCAACCCGCAACAGTTGTCACAAACCCTATACCCAATATTTATCTAATTAGATCCTACCCATCAACCTATGTAGGTCCAATACCCATTGGTGAACCTATACCCATTCATCTATTGAACTCAAGCCTCAACCCGTTGGCATACCCGCAAACCCAATAACCCAATACCCTACTATATAAATCTATCCTTAACCTAAACCTAGATCTAAACCTAAACATCACCAACAAATCTCCATCTCCCAACTTCACAACCGCCCCCTCCATGGTACTGCCGCTAACAACTCGAACAGCCCCTTGCTGCCGTGTACCACTTCCCTGCGGCAGCCAACAGAACAGCACCTCTCCATGGCAGGTTCCTCCAACAGCAGCAGCTCGGCCTCCACCTTCCCAGACCTGCACCACAGCCGCACTGTCTCTTCTCTCTTCATTGGTGCAGCAGCCACCTGCAGATCAGGCAACACCAACAGCAGCACCCGCAATAGCAAGCCCCCTTCCTTGGCCTGTTCCTTCTCCCTGCGCGACAGCAGTAGGCCGGATTTCTCTCTTGATCTGGCCGTGTTTCCTCACACACGGCAGCACCACAGGCCACCTCTTCCTCCCTTGCAGCGCACAGCCCTCGGCAGCCCAGATCCAGCCGCCCTCTTCTCCTCACAGCAGCCCGGAGAACCAGGCTCTCCAGCAGCCCCTCTTCTGGTGGTGAGCAACAACAACAGCAGATCAGATCCGGATCGGCCTCCTCCCTTCCTTGCTGGTGCACACCCCAGCAGCGACGACGGATCAGAGCAGCCGTGCACCCTCCAGGGTCCCACCAGCAGCAGCCCATCCGGCCTCCGACAGGCCCATGATGCGCACGACAGCGATACGGTAATAACAGATCAGCACAGCCCAGATCCAACAGGCAGCGAGCGAGCAGCGAGTTCTTCTGATCCACGCCAGCCCGTCGTCAGAGACCGGCACGGTGGCCTTCTTCAGCACCTTGGCTACCCTCCCATGCAGTCCAACAGCGAGGAACGGCACCACAGCGACCATAAAGGCGACTCGCCCGGCAACGATCAGATTTCCCGATGTGAGTGTTTACTCCTTTCGGTTCCTTTTATTTATATGTAATTGATTCTATACTGATTCAATTGTGTACATAGAATAATGTGTAGTAATTGTGTTTATTGATGTGTGCAAGTAGGGGCTTAGATCCATATATTGTATGAGTAAATAGGCGTGGACTTGTCTCTGTTATCTTCTCTGGCAGAGTCATTAGTCGACTAATACCTGTTATTAGTCGACTAATGCCTCTGCTAGTCGACTAATGTATTCCCTATAGTCGACTAATTTAGCTTCCAGAATATGTTGAACTCTGTATCACTCTGCTGGTCGACTTGATACTTTTATAGTCGACTAATAGCCTGGTGTAGTCGACTAACCCCTTGACCTAGTCGACTAATAAGTGAACCTGAAGCTGTGTTGGTTTCTGTATCCCTGTCAGTCGACTTGCCATCCTGTATAGTCGACTTGCCTTGCCCCTAGTCGACTTGGACCACTTTTATAGTCGACTAACTCCCTCTCTAGTCGATCTGTATATGACCCCTAGTCTACTTATACCAGTCTGCCAGCTGTATGTAGTTCCTTATGGATTGTGGACTTCACCCATGAATTATGTATTGGTTATTGATGGAGGTACATGATTTCTAGAGATGGATATTGGTGGTAATGACTAGACTTATAATGATAGAACTCAGATGCATGTATATGATATGTTGTGATACCGAGTGTTGGGACATTATGACTGATCATTAATAGAAGTGGAGATTGTGAAGACTTGGGAATCAGATTAGATTGTTAGAGTGAGAGAGCGGTGCCTGATTATGGTTATATGTTAGAACGACAATTATTGAATCAGATTACTAGAGGTGTAATGAAACTTGATGATTATGGAACTATTGGAATATGAGTTGATTGTAATAACTTTGGATTGATCTGGACTTATGTTATTTACATAGAATGAAGATCAGTAATTGGACGTGACTTTATTAGTTGAGTATTGAGGACATATCAGATATGACCCTATTAGTTGAGTTGTGACTTAGATTGATCTTGAGTTGGAGGTTATCCAGAATCTATATTCCTTATATTGGAACCTGACTTGTATTGAGATGAGATTGACATTGTTGGAATTTGGGATTTGTTTAGATGATATATTGATGATGTTGAGTACCAAGAGTAGATAGTCTAGACCATAAGTTATTTGAGGATGATTCCCATACTTTGATATGATTCAGTATGTGTTGACTTGTTATTCATTTATTGGCAATGATTTAAGTGATGATTCATTCTGATATTGATGTGGACTTGTTATGATGTTAGAAACTGGATTAATTCAGTTGGCAGAGATTGAGTTATTGTGATTGTGACCTAGTCAATATCAGTGATCTTGTACTCCGAGTTACCAGATAGCAATTATCAGTTATCAGTAGATTTGATTATCTTTTGATGATAACACCGGTAAGAGTTTAGTTGGATATTGGTGAGCTGAATTTCACTGGTCATGCCTGGCACCTGACTGATAAACCTAGTATTCAAATTTCTGGAAGTTATTGGAAATGATTGTTTGACCGTAACCCCGGTACAGTTCTATTGTTCGTCGTATACACGGTTACCGTTACTGTTCACTGTCACTGATATTGTTCACCGTGCATACGATTACCGATTGACTGTTACTGTACTGTTATCGTTACTGTCACCATATCGTCCCAGTATTTTAAGTAATGAGGATATTGACTGATTTAACTGAACTGAATAAATAATAAAGTAATTGAACAACTTACACCGGGATTGGGGAAATTGATGGAGGAGACAGCGTCTGTATTTTGGGTGGACCTAGGATACAGGTTGCGCAGCCGACTGAGGGTTCCACTGCAGGGTTCCTGGGGGATGACTGACATCCATCTGTACTGTTATTGTTCCACTGCTCATACAGAGAGATTACTGTTACTGTTACTGAGTACCTAGCGGTACGGCCTGGTTCAGCGCCAGGAAACTGAGGCCGTGGTCCCGGGTATGTACGGGACCCACCTAAAGCATGGATAATGTCTCTTCCACTAATTTCAATAATTTAGGACGCTGATTGATACATGTAGTAGGCGTAGTATGGGATGCGTCTATTACAAGTGGCAATTGGTGTTCGCTGACATAATAACTGATAATGAACTGTTAATGTATTGTGCCTGACATTAATCACCTGACTGTACATTTATATCACTGTGATAGACATATAACTATAACCATGACCCGATTGTATAACAACTAGAGACATGCTAGGTTACACACCATAACGTCAGTTGTTGTTTACAGTTATGTTAGTTACCTTGTTCTACATACATGTTATTCAGTGTTTATCATGTTATTTAGTGCTCTCAGTTATCTGTTATTATTATTTATGCACTGTTTATCTGCACGAGCATTTCCCTTTACACACACACTCACCAGGTCGCGTTCTGACGACCCTGGATTTGCACGTCCAGATATTGGACGGTTTGTTTATGTTGTGCAGGTGTTCGATGAGACTATACATATTGCGAGGAGCTTGAGTCTCTCTCTGATTCTGGTATTCTCATCCTTCTTATATTTCTATTACTTTCATGATTCTCCCTTTACCGCATTCAGCTGCCATTTTCTTTCCGTTATTCATCTGTTATCATGTGTAGTCTTATATGTATTATTGCAGTGATCGATGATTATTATAGTTCTGATTTATAGCTTGTTCAGGTTAATTTAGGCTTAGCGTGTATACGTGAGGTATTTTCCTTGCGTATATGCGTCACCGACCTTCGTCGCGACTCCTTTCCCTCGTATTTTGGGAAGCGGGGCGTGACAGCCATCCACACTGCAACTGAAAAAAACAAAAAATATATATCTATAATAATTGAGAAAAAAACAACTTTCCTTCTTGTTTATATGCTTACCCCTTCTATATTTTTGACATTTCTTTCGCCTATTCGCACTTGGCTGGGTTGATTCGCCAAAGGCGGTAACATCATTTTTTCACCCTATTTATTACATTTACATTTACATGACATTCATTGAGGACAATGCATTAGATAGGTGTAGGAGGGTGCAAACACTTTCACTTTCACTTTTTCTTTTTACTAAAAAAATAAAAAATAAAAATCTCCAGAATGAAAAAAGAATTTTCATACCCTTTATAAAAATACCAAAAGGTTGTAGGAATTAAGGGAACCTTATTAAGGAATCTTTATTTTAGCCTAAATAAAAATGAAATATTGTTTGACTAAGAGTTAGGAGGGATAAGGAAAATAACTTATATCTTTTATTTTCCTTAGTAGAATATGCATAAACCACACACACATGCTTGAGATTTAGAGACACAACTCTGAAAAACAAATGCTGGATAATTGTGCCTCAAGAAGCATGATTACTCACGCAAAAAAATTAAAAAAACAATAAATATATATAATATATAAGTAAATCTTGATTTTGTGGCCTACTCTACTTTCATATTTGACCTGAGGGGTGTTTTGCCACCTGGTGCCCTAAAACCATCTGATTTGGGAGTCATTGGTTTGATATGTATCACATGAGTAAAGTAGAAAGCCTAATGAAACCAAGAATAATAGATAAATATTAATAAAATTAAATGATATTCAAAGTTGAGTTGAAAAATCCAAAGCACATCACACTTACACATTATGCATATCTATCTAAAGTAAAATAACAGAATGAGTTAGAAGTATAAGATCATTTCTAAATTTAAAGAAAGACCATAATTTCTTCTTTTATGAAGGCTATGTTGGCCCAAAGGCCTTCCACTCTATTTTTGATGATGATTAACTCATGTAGTTATGTGTACTAATAATCTTGTGATTTTAGTTTCAGATCATTAATCAAGATATTAGTTGGTGATTAGTTTCAACAAGATGATTTGGAAGCTTCACATGTTGATTCAAGAGCCCGAGCGTCAAAGATCATATATAGCACTTGCTCGGTGGATCAAAGAGTTTTGGATCGAGTCGGCTTGGAGATTGCGCTCTACAAGAAGACTTCGGTACCTAGTTTAGTTTTGTGTTTAGATCCAAATTGTAAAGATTAGAATAGTATGATATGCTCAAGTTCACAACACACACGTTTCATGTTTGAATATTGGTTTTCGGCTTTTCCGTTTTTGGTTTAAACGATCTTGGTTTCATGAATAGATAGATCAAAACAAGTTTACATGGTTTAATGAATATTAGATTTGTTCTATATACATGCATGCTTCATCTTTTTAGACAAACTTAGTTTTGACTTACATATTCATGTGTTTTATGTTTTGGTATTTTTGTCAAAACATATTTTGGAATTAATGACAAAAACATGGATATATATATATGTTTCATGCATATTGGTTTTCTACCCGTATGCATCATGCCTAAATGTTGTTTAATATCATGTTTTTGTATTTGGATAAGTTTTGGACAAAATGTATTTTCTATTCAAAAATCCAAGTTTTAGAAAATACAAGTTTTGGATTTTGGTAAAAATGATAAGACTCAAAAATGTTTCAAGATGTTTGTTATTTGCGATGAAATTTTTATCACAAGTTTATATTTTAATATAAAATGAGAAAACTATTTTTGTGTATTTTTACAAGTTTTATGGATTTATTAAAATATCTTCTATCCTTTTTTCTGACCCAAGACACTGGCTGACAGGCCAGGCCGGTCGACTGTGCGGTCGGCCGAACCAATGGCCGGTCGACCCAGTGGTCGGCCGACGTGCACAGAGCTGTGCACGTCTGGCAGCACAGTGGAACGGTTGGCCGGCTGGCCGACCGTACCAGAGAGCAATGCTCTCTGTTCTTTTCGGTCGACCGGGCGGTCGACCGTCAGTTGCCAACAGTCAAAATGTGACCGTTGGACGGTCGACCGAGCGGTTGACCGATAGGTCATTTCTGGCAGTTTCTTCTGCCAACGGCTATATTTTTCTGGGGGCTATAAATACCCCATTGGAAAGAGTTTTCTCTAAGATTTTTGTGCGAATTTTTCCTTACTCTCTGGTGTTTTCATAGCAATCAAAAGAAGTTTTTGGACTTAAATTGAACCATCTATTTGGTTTTTTTGCTAGGGTTTGGAATATCAAAGAAAAGGTTTTTGGGAAAAAGAGTTTTGTTTCAACTTCTATATCTGGTTTCAGTTTTTCCTAAGGATTTTCTTTGTGATTTTGATTTCTATTCCATTGGTTTTCTCCACACTTGAGCTACATCTACTTTCTTATTCTATAGGATCTTTGTGTGGGAGAAAGAGATTGTTTGTGGTTGTTGTTTAGACCACCAAGTTGTAAACCCTTCATTTGCTTGGCTTTGTGCCTTTCCCTCATTGTTTTGAGGAGGTTGTGCAAGTGGGTTGTATCCCTCAAGTGGTGAGGTGATCCTTGTGTTGCTTTGTGTTAATCCCTCAAGTTGTGAGGTGATTGTTTGTTGGTTTGGAGTTATGCCTCAAGGAGGAGGTTGTGTTTGTAAGGAGAGGAGTTGGGTACTCCTTGTAATTGTGATTGCCCCAAATCCTCGGTGGAGGTTCCCTTTGTTGGAGTCCTTTGTGGACAAGCTAGTGGACTTAAAATCCTTCTGTGTGAAGGCGGGGATGTAGAGCTGAGTGCTCGAACCTCGAAACATATCTTATTATTTGCGCTTGTTCCCTTGGCTCTTACTCTATCTCTCTCTCTCTCTCTTTACATTGTGCCTTGCATCAATTCATATTGTTCATTCATAAATTTTGCTTGGCTTGTTTGAGTGTGCATCTCTTGTTAATTGCAACTAGTTTTAAATTCCGCATTGAGTTCATTAGATTAGCATTATCACCTATTCACCCCCCTCTAGGTGATTTTCAATTGGTATCAGAGCCTCCACTCCTGATATTTAGGTTTAACCACCTAGGAGTGAGATCTTGGTTTGCTAATCTTCATTTGCATTGTTCATTTGCACACATATAGTTGCACTCATGGATAGCCCTCCTATGTTTGATTGTTCTAGGCATGATATTTGGATGGCCAAGATGAGTAGTCATTTAAAAAGCCTAGGACATCTAGTTTATCAAGCCACTACAAATAAATCCTACCCAAATCATAGCAAGCATAAAAAGGCAAATGCATTAGCACTTAAGACACTTAGAGCATCTCTTAATGAAGATCTTTTACATGTGTTTGCTCATTATGATTCGGCTTTTGCAATTTGGAGCATTTTGACTTCTCCCGAGCTATCAAGGATTATCAAAAAGTTGAGAAGATCTAGGAGAGACATGTCCGACGAGCATTGCCTCATGGTCCAAGGGAAAGACTCCCTTAAGGTACAATCGGATTCTCAATTAGATGATTGCTCTAGTTCCTATTGCGATGGTTGTTTAGAAGCTCAAACTTAAATATGGAACTTGCCACAAAGCTTGAAAAATTTTTGGACAAATATAATCTTTTGAAAAAGATTAATCTTGAACTAAAAGAAGAAATGAAGGATTTGTGCTCAGCTTTTGAATCAGTTTTGCAAGAGAAGGAAGAGATTACTAGTGAACGTGACTCACTAAGATCTCAACTAGACCTTGCCCTAAAAGAGATTGATGTTTTGAAGATGTTGTGAAAAACAATGAGGTTTTATCTTCTAAATTAGATTTTGTTTTAAAAGATAACCTTGTTTTGAAAAATGAAATTGATTTCATTACAAAAGAATGGATTTAGTTTTAAAGAAAAATGAATCTTTAAAAATTGATATTGATTCTCATGTGTGCCATGCTAGTATAGCTTCTTCTTCTAGCACACCTATTGCATGCTCCACTTATCTTCAAGTATTGAAAAAGATATAAATATTTTGAAGAAAAGTGTTGAATGTTTGGGCTCCACTTTGAGCCAATGTACTTTGAATCATACACGCTTGGAAACCTTGGTTCGTAAGAAATAAGTTCCATCCTTATATGTACACCCATCACGGCATACACATGCTCATCACGGACACAACCATAACATGTATGCTAATGTGTACACTTGTACACATTGTGGTCGAAAAGGCCATCTTGCTAGATTTGCTATGATCGTTTACATATTGAAAATTTAGCAAATAATCTTGTTTGGATTAGGAGAGATACTAACCCCTATGGACCCAAAAGAAAATGGGTACCAAAGACTGTTGGCCCAAAGGCCTTCCACCCTACTTTTGATGATGATTAACTCATGTAGTTATGTTTACTAATAATCTTGTGTTGTTTAAGTTTCAGATCATTAACCAAGATATTAGTTGGTGATTAGCTTCAACAAAGAAGTTTAGAAGCTTTTCATGGTGATTCCAGGGCCAAAGCATCAAGATCATACCTTGCCTAGCTCATGGATCACGGTGTTTGTGGATTGAGTCACCTTGAAGATGAAGATCGTCAAGAAGACTTAGGTATCCATAGTTTAGTGTGTTTAGATCCATTTGTAAAGCTTAGTATAGTTGATATGCTCAAGTGCACAAACACACACGTTTCATGTTTTGGTTTTGGTTTTCATGAATAGTTGATCAAAACAAGTTTAATTGATATATGTATAGTTGTTTCATTCTATACATGCATGCTTAGCTTTTAAACAAACTTATTTTGACTTCTCTATTCATGTATTGAAAAATCAAGTTTGATAAAATACAAGTGTTGGTTTTTGATAAAATTTACAAGACACAAAAATGATTTAAATATGTTGATATATGTCTTGAAATTGTTATCATAAGTTTGTGTTTCAATAAGAAGTGTTAAAACTATTTTTGATGATTTTTAGAAAAGATAAAAAGATTTTTCAAAATATGTTTTAACCCAGATTCTGACCCAGGTTTGTGCTGACAGGCCAGGTCGGTCGACCGTATGGGTCGACCGCACCAAGGGCCGGTCGACCCCACGGGTCGAACCGACGTGCACAGACTTGTGCACGTCTGGCAGACACAAACTCGGTTGACCGTACGGGTCGACCGGTCTGAGAGCAGAGCTCTCTGTTTGTTGGGTCGATCGGGCGGGTCGACCGTGGTTGCCCAACGGTCACATTTCTGACCGTTGGCAGTCGACCCGGCCGGTCGACCGGTAGCCTGTCAGGCTGTCAGCTCAGCCTAACGGCTAGTTTTCTGATGGGCCTATAAAAACCCCATTTCTTTGGGATTTTGGCCAAGGTTTTTAGAGACAAAATTTTCAGACTTTCTCTACTGTTTTAAAAGAGTTTTAAAAGAGTTTTGTGCCAAAAAAGATTTATCTTTGTATTGTTTTGGTTTTTGGAAAATCAAAGAAAACTAAGGTTTTGGGAAATTGTATTGATTTTCATTTTCTATCATTTACAAGAGATTTCCCAAGTAGTTTTTTTTTTGTTGCTTGTTTCCAAAAACACCTAGTTTTTCCACACTTGAGCTATCACCTATCCTATTCTATTAGGATCATTTGTTTGTCGGAAAAAGAAAAGAAAGAGAGATTGTTTGAGGTTGTTGAGCCTCCAAGTTGTAAACCATTTTCTTTGTTGGGTGCTCCCTCTTAGGTAGAGGTTGAGGCTTGGTTTGCTCCCTCTTTGGTAGAGGTGGAGATTGGTGTTTGCTCCCTCTTAGTGAGGTGGAGTTGGTTGTTGGTTTGTATCCCTCAAGTGTGAGGTGGTTTGGTTGTTGTTTGGCTAGGGGCCTACCCCTCGGTTGTGAGGTGGTGTTTGAAAGAGGAGTTCGGTACTCCGTTGTTGTAACAAATCCTCTTCGGTAGAGGTTCCCTCGGTGGGAGATAGTTGATTGGAAATCCTACACGGTGGTGTAGGCGGGGATGTAGAGCTAGGGGCTCGAACCTCGAAACATATCTTGTCTTAGCGTTTGATCCATTGTCTCTCTAACTCTTTCTCTCATTTAAATGTGCAAAGCATCATTCATTCATATTATCATATCATTCATTTCTTGTGTTGTCCTTGCATATATTAATATTGATATATCATCTTATATGCTTGGTTGTTTGTGTGTGCCTCACTTGTACTTAATCAACAAGAGCTTCACATAGCACCTCAACCCATATCTAGGGGAATCAAGAGGAGTTAGTTCAAAGCCCTTCACGGGGAATTCGGCTACACTTGTTGATTGTACTAAGTGTGATTGCAATGTAGTTTTAAGCTTCCGCATTTAGCGCATTTAGTTCACTAGATTAGCACTTGCACCTATTCACCCCCCCTCTAGGTGTTTTTCAATTGGTATCAGAGCTAGTGCTCCTGATATTAGGCTTAACATCCTAGGAGTGAGATCCATTTGATTGCTAATCTATTGTTTGCATTTGCTTGTTTGCACACTCATATAGTTTACCATGGACTTCATGACCCCACCTAGCTTTGACCCTTCCAACATTGTTGTTTGGAAGTATAGGATGTCCATGTACCTAAAGACCCTAGGTTTGCATGTCTTTCTTGCGGCCACCAAGAAATGCTATCTTGGAGATCGCATGCATATAGGGGCCAATGCACAAGCCCTAGAGGCCATTAGAAGCACATTAAATAAAGAATATCTTTTACTTGCTTCTAACTTTTATTCCGCATTTGCAGTGTGGAACATGTTGACAACCACCACCACCTCCAAGCTTCAATTGCCAAATCAACCGGAGGAGTCTAGTGGAGAATCTGACTCTCATTGCTTAATGGTCCAAGGAATGACTCCCTTGAGGTACATTCGGAGTCTCAACTAGATAGAGATGATTGTGCTAGTTCTTCAAATGATTTTGTTGATCCCCATGCTTTAAATGAAGAACTTTCTATTGTGTGTGAAAAACTTATTGAAAAATATGATGTTTTGAAAAAGAAGAGTCTAGGCATTAACAATGAAAATAAAAATTTGATTGCTAGACTTGATATTGTTTTGCAAGAGAAAGGGGAGATTGCTAATGAGAGGGATTCATTTAAATCTCAACTTGATCTTGCACTTAAAGAAAATGAGTTTTTGAAAAATAAAAATGATTGTCATGTTCTTTTGAAGAAAAATGAAAATTTGTCTTCAAAAGTTGATTTTGTTTTAAAGGAGAATGTTGCTTTGAAAAATAAAATTATTTCTATTTCAAATGACTTGAATGTTTGTTTAGATAAGAATATTGCTTTGAAAAATAAAATTGATGCACATGTTTGCCATGCTAGGGTAGTACCTCACACATCACCTATTGCATGCTCCACTTCTTCTTTAATTGATAATGATATATCCATGCTTAAGAAGAAGGTTGATTGTTTGGGCTCACTATGAGCCAATGTGCCATGAACCACTCACGTTTGGAAACCTTGGTTCGAAAGAAACAAGTTCCATCCTTTATGCATGCACACCCTCCACGGCATACACATGCTCCTCACGGACACCATCACATGTATGCTCATGTGTACACTTGTACACATTGTGGACGTAAGGGCCACCTTGCTAAATTTTGCTATGATAGAATACATAATGATAATTTAGCAAATAAGTTTGTTTGGGTTAGAGAAGGTACTAACCCCCATGGACCCAATAAGATATGGGTACCAAAGACCACCCCTCCTTTATTTGATGTAGGTGTGGGCTCTCACATGACGTGAGAGTAATGGTACCGGTTGGAGTGGATGCGTTTGGAGCTTCATGGAAATCAATTGGATGCATCACTTTCAAGGGAAGTTTGGTGGAGAGGACCACCATGTTTTTGGAGAACTAGAGCGGTGCCCTCATTGGTTTTGGTATCGAATCTCTAACTCCTTATGCTTACATGCTTTCCATGTTTATCTTTCATAGCATGTTTTGATGTTTGTTGATTACTATGAAAATGCCATGCTTATTAGATTAGTGATATACATGTTTAGTTATTTTGAGACACCCATGTTTAATATGGATAAATTCTTTTGTGTTCTCACTATATGGTTGCTATTGCGTATATCATATTTCTAATAACATGTGGATATTCATAATAATCATGTTTTTGCTTATCATATTGATTTTTATATTTGTTTTTGATGCTTCATGTTTTGAATATATGTTTAGATGTTAGTTTTCATTAAGACTAGGATTTATACTTGTGCATATAGTGGGCCACAAATAAATCTATATATGTTGGGCTTGATTGCTTATTTGTTCCCATTAAATGTGCTAGTATAGTCTAGTTTTGATGAGTCATACATTTTAAACTTGTATTCCTATTTTTGGATTTGTTTTATGATTGTGTGTTTCACTTCATGTATATGTTTGTATTGCCAAACTTTAAGATATACATGTATACCCCTTGAGTCATTTGCCCTTCATGCAAATCTATATGTGGACTCAATTGTGTTTAGGGATATGTATGTATACTTATTGTGTTGACAATTCATATATATACCTTGAAATGAAATTTGTTTTGGTGAAGATTTAGTTTTTCTTGATTTTGTGTTTAATTGTTTAACTTCATGTATATGTCTATCTTGTCCAAACTATTAGATATACATGTTTATCCTTTTTGAGCCACGTGCCTTAATGCATATATTTTGTGGACTCGTTGTGTTTTGAATATGTATGTATGCTTTAGTTTGTATAAGACATACATATTCCTTGAAGATTAAATAGTTTTTGATGATTTTCATGTTTTCTTATTTAAGGAATAATTGAGCTTAATGAAAAATTTTCATGATTATGATATTCACACTTTATTTGTACACTCACATTTATTGCTTGCTCATGTTTTGTTTTCATGAGTCATATTTATGCCTAATTGAATTAGAGTGTTGATTATCATGTGGATTTCATGTTTTATGAAAATCCTTTTGACATTCCTTGCTTGAAGGATTTCGTACTAGTTAACGAAAATTTTCATTTTAACTAGTTCGTTTTCTTCGTTGTGTTATGAGGTATACACATGCTATTGTTGTTATGTCAATTGGTATCATTGAACTCTTTCAATTGGTATCATTTTGATCTTTTTGTATACTCATATGTTTATTGTGTATGTATATTTTCAATTGGTATCATCTATTGGTGATTGGTACTCATTCTATTTCATACACATATACTTATTTTATTTGTGCTATTATATTTCTATATCTTGAGCACAAATCTTGTTTATGCTAGAGCTTGAGCTTCAACTTTATTTCAATTGATTTAGTTTTCAATTGGTATCTTATGTCAAGCCTACGCATAGTTTTTGTTGGTATTTCATAAAGGGGGAGAAAATTCGTTTTTCATATTTCAATTGGTACTTGTATTTCCACTCCCGTACTTTATGATAGAAAATAGTCATTTCAATTGTTTATATGGCTTAAAAAAATTACTATCTTTTGATATCAAGATGTCTTGTGTTTTAAATTGGTATCTAAAAATTTTGTTTAAAGTAAAATACAAAAGTTTTGATTTGTATTGATTATATTTAAGGAGAGCTTAACATCTCTTCTACATATAGATTTATGTTGAGTGTATCTTATAATGAGGAGCTTAACATCTCTTCTTTATGTGGTACACGTGTGTAGGGGGAGCTTCACATCTCCTCTTATGCAGTACATAATGTGTGTTATGTGAATTAGGGCTTAACATCCCTCCTTCATATAATGTATATGTGTAGGAAAGCTAACTTAGCGTCTTCCTCTTCATGAATGTATATAGCATATAACATTTATTGATCTTTGTTTATTTTCAATTGGTATCAAGATGCTTCATTGACATAATTTCAATTGATATCCTAATTGATTGTCACCCCTTATTGACCTTGTTTTTGTTTTTAGATAAAAAGGGGAGAACATTGTTTTATTGTTTTGATTGACAAAAAAAGGAGGAGAAAGATTTTTACCCCTCATTTTATTTATTGTTTTGATTGTTTACCCTTTTGTTGATGATTGACAAAAAGGGGAGAGAGATTTTGAGTTTATAAGTTTTATATATGCATAGTTATGTTTTTGCATATATTATGTTTAATTTAGTTTAATGTTAATTGATCTCTAGAACATGTTTTGTTTTGAATATTTCATTTGATATCTAGAGCATCTTGTTTATGCATTGTCATTCATGCATATTTATGTTTATTTGTTTTATGCATGAGTTAAGGGGGAGCTTCCTTGAAGCTTAACTTTAATCCATGCATATATAACTCCATGAGTTTTGTCATCATCAAAAAGGGGGAGATTGTTGGCCCAAAGGCCTTCCACCCTAGTTTTGAGATGATTAACTCATGTAGTTATGCTTACTAATAATCTTGTGTTGTTTAAGTTTCAGATCATTAACCAAGATATTAGTTGGTGATTAGCTTCAACAAAGAAGTTTAGAAGCTTTTCATGGTGATTCCAGGGCCAAAGCATCAAGATCATACCTTGCCTAGCTCATGGATCACGATGTTTGTGGATCGAGTCACCTTGAAGATGAAGATCGTCAAGAAGACTTAGGTATCCATAGTTTAGTGTGTTTAGATTCATTTGTAAAGCTTAGTATAGTTGATATGCTCAAGTGCACAAACACACACGTTTCATGTTTTGGTTTTGGTTTTCATGAATAGTTGATCAAAACAAGTTTAATTGATATATGTATAGTTGTTTCATTCTATACATGCATGCTTAGCTTTTAAACAAACTTATTTTGACTTCTCTATTCATGTATTGAAAAATCAAGTTTGATAAAATACAAGTGTTGGTTTCTGATAAAATTTACGAGACACAAAAATGATTTAATATGTTGATATATGTCTTGAAATTGTTATCACAAGTTTGTGTTTCAATAAGAAGTGTTAAAACTATTTTTGATGATTTTTAGAAAATAAAAAGATTTTTCAAAATATGTTTTAACCCAGATTCTGACCCAGGTTTGTGCTGACAGGCCAGGTCGGTCGACCGTATGGGTCGACCGCACCAAGGGCCGGTCGACCCCACGGGTCGACCGACGTGCACCGACTTGTGCACGTCTGGCAGACACAAACTCGGTCGACCGTACGGGTCGACCGGGTCTGAGAGCAGAGCTCTCTGTTTGTTTGGGTCGACCGGGCGGGTCGACCGTGGTTGCCCAACGGTCACATTTCTGACCGTTGGCGGTCGACCCGGCCGGTCGACCGGTAGCCTGTCAGGCTGCCAGCTCAGCCTAACGGCTAGTTTTCTAATGGGCCTATAAAAACCCCATTTCTTTGAGATTTTGGCCAAGGTTTTTAGAGACAAAATTTCAAACTTTCTCTACAGTTTTAAAAGAGTTTTAAAAGAGTTTTGTGCCAAAAAATTTATCTTTGTATTGTTTTGGGTTTTTGGAAAATCAAAGAAAACTAGGGTTTTGGGAGATTGTATTGATTTTCATTTTCTATCATTTACAAGAGATTTCCTAAGTAGTTTTTCTTTGTTGCTTGTTTCCAAAAACACCTAGTTTTTCCACACTTGAGCTATCACCTATCCTATTCTATTAGGATCATTTGTTTGTGGGAAAAAAAAAAAAAGAGAGATTGTTTGAGGTTGTTGAGCCTCCAAGTTGTAAACCCTTTTCTTTGTTGGGTGCTCCCTCTTAGGTAGAGATTGAGGTTTGGTTTGCTCCCTCTTTGGTAGAGGTGGAGATTGGTGTTTGCTCCCTCTTGGTGAGGTGGAGTTGGTTGTTGGTTTGTATACCCTCAAGTGTGAGGTGGTTTGGTTGTTGTTTGGCTACGGGCCTACCCCTCGGTTGTGAGGTGGTGTTTGAGAGAGGAGTTCGGTACTCCATTATTGTAACAAATCCTCTTCGGTAGAGGTTCCCTCGGTGGGAGATAGTGGATTGGAAATCCTACATGGTGGTGTAGGCGGGGATGTAGAGCTAGGGGCTTGAACCTCGAAACATATCTTGTCTTAGCGTTTGATCCATTGTCTCTCTAACTCTCTCTCTCATTTAATTGTGCAAAGCATCATTCATTCATATTGTCATATCATTCATTGCTTGTGTTGTCCTTGCATATATTCATATTGATATATCATCTTATATGCTTGGTTGTTTGTGTGTGCCTCACTTGTACTTAATCAACAAGAGCTTCACATAGCACCTCAACTCATATCTAGGGGAATCAAGAGGAGTTAGTCCAGAGCCCTTCACGGGGAATTCGGCTACACTTGTTGATTGTACTAAGTGTGATTGCAATATAGTTTTAAGCTTCCGCATTTAGCGCATTTAGTTCACTAGATTAGCATTTGCACCTATTCACCCCCTCTAGGTGTTTTTCAAAGACCACCCCTAAAATATTTGATGTAGGTGTGGGCTCTCGCATCACGTGAGAGTAGCGGTGCCTTGAAGTGGATGCGTTCCGTGCTTAAAGAAAACAATTTGGATGCATCACTTTCAAGGGGAGTTTGGTGGAGGAGGACCACCATTGGTTTGGAGAACTAGAGAGGTGCCCTCATCGGTTTTGGTATCGATCTCTAACTCCCGTTTACATTTGCATGCTTTTCATGTTCATCATTTTATAGCATGTCATGTTTCATTGTTCATTATGCTTATGCCATGTAATTTAGATTAGTGATATACATGTTTAGTTACTTGAGATACCCATGGACCTATCTTTGTGTTCTCACTTTGTTTTTAAACTAATATGTATGACCTAGATCTAATTCATGTGCATGTACATAATGATCATATGTATGTTTATGATTTTCTTCAATGCTTAATGTTTTGATTAAGATGTTATATGCCATGATTATTAGAGCTATGATATGCATAATAACTCTAATAGCATGAGGATTTACATAATGATCGTTTTATGTTTGTAATGATGATTTATGTCCCGTTTCGTGCTTCATGACTTGAATATATGTTTAGATGTTAGTTTTCATGAAAACTAGGATTTATACTTGTACATAGAATGGGCCACAAGTAAATCTTTATATATGTTTGTGCTTGAATGCCTATTTGTACCCATTAGATGTGCTAGTATAGTCTAGTTTTGATGATTCATGCATTCTAACTTATATTCCTCATTTTGAATATGTTTCTATGATCATGTGTTTTAACTTCATGTATATGTCTATCTTATCCAAACTATTGATCATACATGTACATCCTTGAGCCACGTGCCTTTATGCATATACTTTAGTGGACTCATTATGTTTAGGATATGTATGTATACTTTAGTTTGTACATGACATACATATGCCTTGAAGTTTAAATCGTTTTGATGATTTTCATATTTTTAGGTAATTTCAATTGGTATTAAGATTTATGTTTAGAAATTCAAAATTTGTAATGTTTAATTTCAATTGGTATCAAAATTGTTTATTTACAATTGATATGATATTTGTTTACTTATCAATTGGTATCAAAATTTTTGTTTTTCAATTGTTATAGTTTCACTTTTAATTGGTATCAATATGCACTTCATTGACACATTTTTTAATTGGTATCATATTTGAGGTTAGACAAAACATCCCTTGATTGATTTTTAAACAAAAAAAGAATATGTTTTTATTAGTTTTGTTTTGTCTTTAACCCCTTTGTTGATGATTGACAAAAGGGAGAGAAGAATTTGAGTTTATATGCATGTTTGTATGCATGTTTTATGTTTTTATTAAATTCAATTGGTATCAAAAGTATTATTTAAAGAACATGTTTAGTTTTGGTATCAAGAGCTTAAAAGAGATCATTAGTTTTGTTTTGTATATGTTTAGTTTAATTGGTATCTAGAGCATGTTTATTTGTTTTTGTTAATTGTTATCTAGAGCATGTTTATTTGTTTTTGAAAATTTCATTTGTATCTTTCTTTGGTATCTAGAGCCATTTATTGTTTTATGCATATCTATGCATGTTTCATGTTTAGTATTCATTGCACATATTTGTTGTTTATCCCTATGCATGAGTTAAGGGGGAGCTTCTTTGAAGCTTAACTTTAATCCATGCATATATAACTCCATGAGTTTTGTCATCATCAAAAAGGGGAGATTGTTGGTCCAAAGGCCTTCCACTCTAGTTTTGATGATGATTAACTCATGTAGTTATGTGTACTAATAATCTTGTAATTTTAGTTTCAGATCATTAATCAAGATATTAGTTGGTGATTAGCTTCAACAAGATGACTTGGAAGCTTTCACATGTTGATTCAAGAGCCCGATCGTCAAAGATCATATATAGCACTTGCTCGGTGGATCAAAGAGTTTTGGATCGAGTCGGCTTGGAGATTGCGCTCTACAAGAAGACTTCGGTACCTAGTTTAGTTTGTGTTTAGATCCAAATTGTAAAGATTAGAACTGTATGATATGCTCAAGTTCACAACACACACGTTTCTAGTTTTGAATATTGGTTTTCGGCTTTTCTGTTTTTGGTTTAACCGATCTTGGTTTCATGAATAGATAGATCAAAACAAGTTTACATGGTTTAATGAATATTAGATTTGTTCTATATACATGCATGCTTCATCTTTTTAGACAAACTTAGTTTTGACTTACATATTCATGTATTTTATGTTTTGGTATTTTTGTCAAAACATATTTTGGAATTAATGACAAAAACATGGATATATAGATGTTTCATGCATATTGGTTTTCTACCCATATGCATCATGCCTAAATGTTGTTTAATATCATGTTTTTGTATTTGGATAAGTTTTGGACAAAATGCATTTTCTATTCAAAAATCCAAGTTTTAGAAAATACAAGTTTTGAATTTTGGTAAAAATGATAAGACTAAAAAATGTTTCAAGATGTTTGTTATTTGTGATGAAATTTTTATCACAAGTTTATATTTCAATATAAAATGAGAAAACTATTTTTGTATAATTTTTACAAGTTTTATGGATTTATTAAAATATCTTATATCCTGTTTTCTGACCCAGGACACTAGCTGACAGGCCAGGTCGGTCGACCGTGCGGTTGGCCGAACCAATGGCCGGTCGACCCCAGCGGTTGAGCGACGTGCGCAGAGCTGTGCACGTCTGGCAGCACAGTGGAACGGTCGGCCGGCCGGCCGACCGGACCAGAGAGCAGTGCTCTCTGTTCTTTTCGGTCGACCGGGTGGTCGACCGTCACTTGCCAACGGTCAAAATGTGACCGTTGGACGGTCGACCGAGCGGTCGACCGGTAGGTCATTTCTGGCAGTTTCTTCTGCCAACGGCTATATTTTTCTGGGGGCTATAAATACCCCATTGGAAAGAGATTTTCTCTAAGACTTTTGTGTGAATTTTTCCTTACTCTTTGGTGTTTTCACAGCAATCAAAAGAAATTTTTGGACTTAAATTAAACAATCTATTTGGTGTTTTTGCAAGGGTTTGGAATATCAAAGAAAAGGTTTTTGGGAAAAAGAGTTTTGTTTCAACTTCTATATCTTGGTTTCATTTTTCCCAAGGATTTTCTTTGTGATTTTGATTTTCATTCCATTGGTTTTCTCCACACTTGAGATACATCTACTTTCTTATTCTATAGAATCTTTGTGTGGGAAAAGAGATTGTTTGTGGTTGTTGTTTAGACCACCAGGTTGTAAACCCTTCATTTGCTTGGCTTTGTGCCTTTCCCTCATTGTGTTGAGGAGGTTGTGCAAGTGGGTTGTATCCCTCAAGTGGTGAGGTGATCCTTGTGTTGCTTTGTGTTAATCCCTCAAGTTGTGAGGTGATTGCTTGTTGGTTTGAAGTTGTGCCTCAAGGAGGAGGTTGTGTTTGTAAGGAGAGGAGTTGGATACTCCTTGTAATTGTGATTGCCCCAAATCCTCGGTGGAGGTTCCCTTTATGGGAGTCCTTTGTGGATAAGCTAGTGGACTTAAAATCCTTCTGTGTGAAGGCGGGGATGTAGAGCTGGTGCTCGAACCTCGAAACATATCTTATTGTTTGCGCTTGTTCCCTTGGCTCTTACTCTATCTCTCTCTCTCTCTTTTACTTTGTGCCTTGCATCAATTCATATTGTTCATTCATAAATATTTGCTTGGCTTGTTTGAGTGTGCATCTCTTGTTAATTGCAATTAGTTTTTAAATTCCGCATTGAGTTCATTAGATTAGCATTATCACCTATTCACCCCCCCTCTAGGTGATTTTCAATTGGTATCAGAGCCTCCGCTCCTGATATTTAGGTTTAACCACCTAGGAGTGAGATCTTGGTTTGCTAATCTTCATTTGCATTGTTCATTTGCACACATATAGTTGCACTCATGGATAGCCCTCCTATGTTTGATTTTTCTAAACATGATATTTGGATGGCCAAGATGAGTAGTCATTTAAAAAGCCTAGGACATCTAGTTTATCAAGCCACTACAAATGAATCCTACCCAAATCATAGCAAGCATAAAAAGGCAAATGTATTAGCACTTAAGACACTTAGAGCATCTCTTAATGAAGATCTTTTACATGTGTTTGCTCATTATGATTCGGCTTTTGCAGTTTGGAGCATTTTGACTTCTCCCGAGCTACCAAGGATTATCAACAAGTTGAGAAGATCTAGGAGAGACATGTCCGACGAGCATTGCCTCATGGTCCAAGGGAAAGACTCCCTTAAGGTACAATCGGATTCTCAATTAGATGATTGCTCTAGTTCCTATTGCGATGGTTGTTTAGAAGCTCAAACCTTAAATATGGAACTTGCCACAAAGCATGAAATTTTTTTGGAAAAACATAATCTTTTGAAAAAGAATAATCTTGAACTAAAAGAAGAAATGAAGGATTTGTGCTCAACTTTTGAATCGGTTTTGCAAGAGAAGGAAGAGATTACTAGTGAACGTGACTCACTAAGATCTCAACTAGACCTTGCCCTAAAAGAGATTGATGTTTTGAAAAGCAAAAATGATTGTGATGATGTTGTGAAAAACAATGAGGTTTTATCTTCTAAATTAGATTTTGTTTTAAAAGATAACCTTGTTTTGAAAAATGAAATTGATTTCATTACAAAAGAATTGGATTTAGTTTTAAAGAAAAATGAATCTTTAAAAATTGATATTGATTCTCATGTGTGCCATGCTAGCATAGCTTCTTCTTCTAGCACACCTATTGCATGCTCCACTTTATCTTCAAGTATTGAAAAAGATATAAATGTTTTGAAGAAAAGTGTTGAATGTTTGGGCTCCACTTTGAGCCAATGTACTTTGAATCATACACGCTTGGAAACCTTGGTTCGTAAGAAGCAAGTTCCATCCTTATATGTACACCCATCACGGCATACACATGCTCATCACAGACACAACCATAACATGTATGCTAATGTGTACACTTGTACACATTGTGGTCGAAAAGGCCATCTTGCTAGATTTTGCTATGATCGTTTACATATTGAAAATTTAGCAAATAATCTTGTTTGGATTAGGAGAGATACTAACCCCTATGGACCCAAAAGAAAATGGGTACCAAAGACCACCCCTAAAATATTTGATGTAGGTGTGGGCTCTCGCATCACGTGAAAGTAGCGGTGCCTTGAAGTGGATGCGTTCTGTGCTTAAAGAAAACAATTTGGATGCATCACTTTCAAGGGAGTTTGGTGGAGGAAGACCACCATTGGTTTGGAGAACTAGAGAGGTGCCCTCATCGGTTTTGGTATCGATCTCTAACTCCCGTTTACATTTGTATGCTTTTCATGTTCATCATTTTATAGCATGTCATGTTTCATTGTTCATTATGCTTATACCATGTAATTTAGATTAGTGATATACATGTTTAGTTACTTGAGACACCCATGGACCTATCTTTGTGTTCTCACCTTGTTTTTAAACTAATATGTATGACCTAGATCTAATTCATGTGCATGTACATAATGATCATATGTATGTTTATGATTTTCTTCAATGCTTAATGTTTTGATTAAGATGTTATATGCCATGATTATTAGAGCTATGATATGCATAATAACTCTAATAGCATGAGGATTTACATAATGATCGTTTTATGTTTGTAATGATGATTTATGTCCCGTTTCATGCTTCATGACTTGAATATATGTTTAGATGTTAGTTTTCATGAAAACTAGGATTTATACTTGCACATAGAATGAGCCACAAGTAAATCTTTATATATGTTTGTGCTTGAATGCCTATTTGTACCCATTAGATGTGCTAGTATAGTCTAGTTTTGATGATTCATGCATTCTAACTTATATTCCTCATTTTGAATATGTTTCTATGATCATGTGTTTTAACTTCATGTATATGTCTATCTTATCCAAACTATTGATCATACATGTACATCCTTGAGCCACGTGCCTTTATGCATATACTTTAGTGGACTCATTATGTTTAGGATATGTATGTATACTTTAGTTTGTACATGACATACATATGCCTTGAAGTTTAAATCGTTTTGATGATTTTCATATTTTTAGGTAATTTCAATTGGTATTAAGATTTATGTTTAGAAATTCAAAATTTGTAATGTTTAATTTCAATTGGTATCAAATTGTTTATTTACAATTGATATGATATTTGTTTACTTATCAATTGGTATCAAAATTTTTGTTTTTCAATTGGTATAGTTTCACTTTTAATTGGTATCAATATGCACTTCATTGACACATTTTTTAATTGGTATCATATTTGAGGTTAGACAAAACATCCCTTGATTGATTTTTTTTAACAAAAAAGAATATGTTTTTATTAGTTTTGTTTTGTCTTTAACCCCTTTGTTGATGATTGACAAAAAGGGGGAGAAGAATTTGAGTTTATATGCATGTTTGTATGCATGTTTTATGTTTTTATTAAGTTCAATTGGTATCAAAAGTATTATTTAAAGAACATGTTTAGTTTTGGTATCAAGAGCTTAAAAGAGATCATTATTTTTGTTTTGTATATGTTTAGTTTAATTGGTATCTAGAGCATGTTTATTTGTTTTTGTTAATTGTTATCTAGAGCATGTTTATTTGTTTTTGAAAATTTCATTTGTATCTTTCTTTGGTATCTAGAGCCATTTATTGTTTTATGCATATCTATGCATGTTTCATATTTAGTATTCATTGCACATATTTGTTGTTTATTCCTATGCATGAGTTATGGGGGAGCTTCTTTGAAGCTTAACTTTAATCCATGCATATATAACTCCATGAGTTTTGTCATCATAAAAAAGGGGGAGATTGTTGGCCCAAAGGCCTTCCACTCTAGTTTTGATGATGATTAACTCATGTAGTTATGTGTACTAATAATCTTATGATTTTAGTTTCAGATCATTAATCAAGATATTAGTTGGTGATTAGCTTCAACAAGATGATTTGGAAGCTTTCACATGTTGATTCAAGAGCCCGAGCGTCAAAGATCATATATAGCACTTGCTCGGTGGATCAAAGAGTTTTGGATCGAGTCGGCTTGGAGATTGCGCTCTACAAGAAGACTTCGGTACCTAGTTTAGTTTTGTGTTTAGATCCAAATTGTAAAGATTAGAATAGTATGATATGCTCAAGTTCACAACACACACGTTTCATGTTTTGAATATTGGTTTTCGGCTTTTCCGTTTTTGGTTTAACCGATCTTGGTTTCATGAATAGATAGATCAAAACAAGTTTACATGGTTTAATGAATATTAGATTTGTTCTATATACATGCATGCTTCATCTTTTTAGACAAACTTAGTTTTGACTTACATATTCATGTGTTTTATGTTTTGGTATTTTTGTCAAAACATATTTGGAATTAATGACAAAAACATGGATATATATATGTTTCATGCATATTGGTTTTTTACCCATATGCATCATGCCTAAATGTTGTTTAATATCATATTTTTGTATTTGGATAAGTTTTGGACAAAATGTATTTTCTATTCAAAAATTCAAGTTTTATAAAATACAAGTTTTGAATTTTGGTAAAAATGATAAGACTCAAAAATGTTTCAAGATGTTTGTTATTTGTGATGAAATTTTTATCACAAGTTTATATTTCAATATAAAATGAGAAAACTATTTTTGTGTAATTTTTACAAGTTTTATGGATTTATTAAAATATCTTCTATCCTGTTTTCTTACCCAGGACACTGGCTGACAGGCCAGGTCGGTCGACCGTGCGGTTGGCCGAACCAATGGCCGGTCGACCCAGCGGTCGACCGACGTGCACAGAGCTGTGCACGTCTGGCAGCACAGTGGAACGGTCGGCCGGCCGGCCCCCGGACCAGAGAGCAGTGCTCTCTGTTCTTTTCGGTCGACCGGGCGGTCGACCGTCAGTTGCCAACGGTCAAAATGTGACCGTTGGATGGTCGACCGAGCGGTCGACTGGTAGGTCATTTCTGGCAGTTTCTTCTGCCAACGGCTATATTTTTCTGGGGGCTATAAATACCCCATTGGAAAGAGTTTTTCTCTAAGATTTTTGTGCGAATTTTTCCTTACTCTGTGGTGTTTTCACAGCAATCAAAAGAAGTTTTTAGACTTAAATTGAACAATCTATTTGGTGTTTTTGCTTGGGTTTGAAATATCAAAGAAAAAGGTTTTTGGGAAAAAGAGTTTTGTTTCAACTTCTATATCTTGGTTTTAGTTTTTTTTCAAGGATTTTCTTTGTGATTTTGATTTTCATTCCATTGGTTTTCTCCACACTTGAGCTACATCTACTTTCTTATTCTATAGGATCTTTGTGTGGGAGAAAGAGATTGTTTGTGGTTGTTGTTTAGACCACCAAGTTGTAAACCCTTCATTTGCTTGGCTTTGTGCCTTTCCCTCATTGTGTTGAGGAGGTTGTGCAAGTGGGTTGTATCCCTCAAGTGGTGATGTGATCCTTGTGTTGCTTTGTGTTAATCCCTCAAGTTGTGAGGTGATTGTTTGTTGGTTTGGAGTTGTGCCTCAAGAGAAGGTTGTGTTTGTAAGGAGAGGAGTTGGGTACTCCTTGTAATTGTGATTGCCCCAAATCCTCGGTGGAGGTTCCCTTTGTGGGAGTCCTTTGTGGAAAAGCTAGTGGACTTAAAATCCTTCTGTGTGAAGGCGGGGATGTAGAGCTGGGTGCTCGAACCTCGAAACATATCTTATTGTTTGCGCTTGTTCACTTGGCTCTTACTCTATCTCTCTCTTTACTTTGTGCCTTGCATCAATTCATATTGTTCATTCATAAATATTTGCTTGGCTTGTTTGAGTGTACATCTCTTGTTAATTGCAATTAGTTTTTAAATTCCGCATTGAGTTCATTAGATTAGAATTATCACCTATTCACCCCCCTCTAGGTGATTTTCAGACTAAAGTATAGGAGGACTTATGAGGGTTGAACCTAATTCTTACATCATTCGGTCATTTTTACTTAGATGATTGAAAGTTCTTTTTTCTTGAAAAATGTTTGCTAACAACTAAATATTTTTTTTTACTTACTGAATTTTGTGAGTGCAATCCACTGAAAACCCTCAGGAGACAACACTCCTCCTCTAGGGGGAACCTAAAGGTTTAAAGGCTTGTTGCACATGCTTAATGCAATCCCGTCACCTGTGAAATTGGTGTAATTATTTTCTTATTTTTTGTTTTGCTCGGGATGAGCAAAAAGATAAGTATGGGGGTGTGATTAGTCTCTAATTTTGCATAATTTTATCACATCCGCATATTATTTGATATAAATTCTGCTAATAAAACTTTTCTTGCTTGATCCTAGGTCCATGGTGGGCAAATGAAGAAGAAGACCCTAAATCACCATTTAATGGGTGATTAAAGGCCTACCAATTAGCCATTGACTTTAGGGAGGAGATTTTGTCAGCCAAAGGAATCAAATCCAGAAACCAGAGGATCTAGCTGACAGGGGACAGACGGGATAGCACGCTGCCCGAAGCCAGGCGCGCATCGCCCTGGCAATGCCGCGGAAACACGGGGAGCCGCGTTTCAGTGGCCGTACGGCACGGGCATGCCCGGGCTTTGGGCCAGGGGTTGTCCCCTTTTCCTCTGGTGCCTATAAAAACCCCCCTGGGGTCTGAAGAGTAGCAGATCCAAAGTTTAGAGCATTATTGTAATCTTGTTTTTAGGATTGTAGTTGTTTTAGTTTCCTTCTTCTTCTAGTTTTAGTTTTTTGAGAGATTAGAGAGAGAGAGAGAGAGAGAGAGTGAGTAAAGTTGTATTTGAAGGGTGACAAGCTAATAATAGTAACTACTTCTCTTTCTTCTTTCCATTTACTCGTGTTTTCCATTTGCTTTTACTTTCTTGTTGTAGTGTAACTCCCTTTCTCTTTACTTCTTTTCTTTTGTTGTTCCTTTTACTACCATGTCTAAGTCACTCTTCCATTGCATGGCTAACTAATTTCTAACCCACTAATCTCTAACAACTTGATTGATAAACCCAAATGAGTCAATAGTGTCAAATAAGCCTTATGCAAACGAGAGTTATGATATCTTAAGACGAGGGTTCTAACTCTAACTTACATTCAAATATTCACTTTCTTATATTTCATGCTTAACGGTTTTTTGATGATCTATGGATTGTATACTTTACTTGTTTTGGTATGTTAGAGATTTTTCTTTTAACTTTGCCAATACCATTAGCGCACTTGTATCTTTCCTTATTCTCGCCTTCTATTGGATCTCGATAATGAAATGTCCAAGTTTTGCCGTGTGAAGCTAAGTTAAAGGAAGGACTTTCATTCGGTCCCAACATGAATAGTTCCTATGTATAAAGGTAATACTTGTCTTTGATCCATTGACTGAGATTTCCTGCACACAAATATAAAATATTATATTTAAGAATTAAAGGTGTGCGAGGTGCTCAATACTAATCCGCGGTAGCAAGGCTATGCGGGTCGTGATCCTCAGGGAGGGACTGCGATGGAAGAGTTAAGCAAGTTATCTCTAAAAATTATCTTTTTATTATTAAGTAGTGGTATTTACAATGGGTGGTAGAAAAGAATATGGAGAAGTTGTGATTTAATCTACAAAAAGAAAAGAAAAGAAAAGAATACTTACTTGAGTTTGGTTGAAGAAAAACGTGAAAACCTTACATGTTCTACCTTGCTTAGGAGGCGTTCAATGCATAGATCATAAACTCGAGCCCGGTCCTTGTGCACATTATATCGTCAAGCATATCAAGAACGAAGTGATGCGAAGCTTTGGAAGTGGAGAACGTTTTCATGAACTATCGTTGGCTCTCACGTAGCTTAGTTATACTTGTTTGGAATTCACTTGCATGTTCATCAATCAGCCACAAAGAGATCATAGAGAAAAAGAAATAGAAAACAAAGGAAAAGTAAAACACAAGAATAATAAACAAAAGAAAAATATTACCTTTATTCATGATACAATGGCCGAGAAGAGGAAGATACATCGGTGTCACACTCAATATAAACCTCTCTCTCTCTTGAAAATAAAAAGAAACCCTAATTACAAAACTAGAAGAAAGAACGAAACTAAACCCTAGCTTTTTGGCCTTGGCTCGACGCTGGACGCTCTGTACGTTGCACTGCAGGGGGTATTTATAGGAGCAGAAGGAGGTAGAGTCCCAATACAACTCTCCCACGAAAGCTGATCCCCAGACTCGTCAGAAATGCCGCGGAAATGGGAAATTTGCCGCGGAAACGCGGCACTTTTGTAGCCAAATGCCACGCGCTTTGGCGCGTGGCCTTCTCTGGTCCGTCCATCTGGGTTTATCCTTCTAGAAATTGCATCCTGGCTCTTAATCTTTGGATTTGGATATAACTTGGGAATCAAGTTACCTAGATCCCAAATCTTTTTCACGAATTTCCTTCTCTTCTTTTAGCTTTTATCCTCATCCTGCAAGTGTTTAGGGTTGAATAGAAGTCTATCCTTCCCTCTTCTTTGTATTTGCAACTTTGGCCCTTGTGTATTTACAATTTTGACAATTGATATTTGCACTTTAACTCTTGGGCTTCAAACATGGGCTTTTGGGCTTCATTAAGCTTTATTTATTATAAAAATAAGAATTCGAGGCCTGCACACAATAAATTACAAATTATTAATAAATGTGCAGAATTAAATGAATAAATATGAAAATGTGATGGTAAGGATTAAAATAAGGATTGTTATTCATAAAGTCATATGCATCCTTATGAATTGTGTCTTTATAAAGTCAATTGTTATTCATTTTAGGTAAGGATTAAAATTGAATTTCTAATATAGTCTTTTTCATTACCAAAGGTCATATGCATCCTTATGAATTTATACTAGGAATTCCTTAACTTGGACTCTCATGCCTCTATATATATATTTTTTTTCTTTTTCTTTTTTTTTTCTTTTTTTTTTATTTATATTTTTTTAATATGTATAACGCATCTAATTTTCTTTCGTGTAAGCATCAAGGCTTCTTGAGGCCCTCATACCTAACTAATTGATTATTAGATGTGTTAATACATATATTATATTTCTTAGTCTTCTTAGGCTTTCTAATCCACCCATGTAACGAACTTAAAGTCGGTGGCTCCCAAACCGGTCGGTTTAGGGCACCAGGTGAGAAAACACCCCGCGGACTCAAATTCGAATGAATTAGGCCACAAAACTAAGGACTTTATTTTTATTTACTCACCTTTAGGCATGAATACTTATGCTTCTTGAGGCACATGTATCAGCTTAATTGGTGATATTTTTTTTTATGAGGCACAAGGTCTTTGTCTTAGAATCCTAGATATGCATTTGGTATGCACATTTCATTAAGGTAAAAATCAAGACTAATTACTTATTCAATTTCTCCTCCTATACCTAAAATTTAAACAATTTATTTATTTTGACCAAGTTTTTAGAAATCATAATCATGATTTTCCTAATCCTTAAAACTAACTTAGATTTCTTTCAAAAAATAAGTCAAAATATTTCTTTTTATAACATTTTTTTTAATTTTTTTTTCAGATTTTTTTTTTTTTAGCAATTTTTTTTTGTTAGTTTCTACCTATGTTAGTATGTTAGTAAAGCCCACCCCCACACTTATCTCATGCATTGTCCTCAATGTATGAAATGAATGCATATATGCATGAAAAAGAACAAGGGAAGGCGGAAATTACCTTAGGGGTGGTTCCGGTGGTGGTCTAATTGGTCCACGAAATGCGGCCCAAACAAGATAACGTGGTAGTTCACGGGACCTACCTTTATTGACCTCTTTTTTATTTACATAGTTACAGTCCCCAGAATGAATAGGATCATGGAAGATCCTCTCGTGAAACTTACTCCCTTTACATGACCAGTCCTGGAAAATCATCACAGAGTCATGGTCTATACCTATGTCCAACAAAAGAATGTGACTTGGTAGAATGGTTGACTTGGACTCAAGAATGATAGGTTCAGGATCTAATACCGACTCAGGAAAGAAACTCAAATCAAGTAAAGGTTCAGAAGTCGGGCTAGGATCAAGAGGTGGGTCCAAGTCAAGAAATTGAAACTCAAGTCTACAATCATTTTCCCACAATGGAATGTGACTCAATGTTGGTGATTCAAGTTCAGGAATGATAGGTGTGGGAATCAAAACTGACTTTAAAATATTACCTAAGTCGGGTAACAAAACAGGAGTCAATAATGATTCGGGAATTTGAACTTGATCATAGATTTGGGAATCTAGGTCACATATCTCATTAGTTTCAATCTCATAAAAATGGGAACTTGCCAATTTTTCCATGGGACTTTCAAAATTGCACAATTGGTCAAGTTCAATATGATCATCAAAAATGGGTGATTCAATTTCATGATCTATGGGTATGGGAATAAATATTGGCTTAGAAAATTGGTCCAAATTGGGTAAGGATACTGGAGTCAACATAGATTCGAAGATGGAAACTGAATCGCAAAGTTGGGGATCGGGTTCACATTCATAATCTAATTCAATCTCATTGAAATTAAAACTAGCCAATTTGTCCAAGGATTGGGATTGAGCAAGTTCATATTGATGTGATGAATTTGAATTTTGATCAAGGTCTTCTAAACAGAATGATTCTTGGTTCCTATCAAGATGCTCAAGAATGTTTGAAAGTCTAGAAATTTGATCATTCATTGTATCTTGCAACCGATCCACTTTTTCTTCTAACCCATCGAATAGATCAATGGAGGACTGAAACCTTGGTGATGTGGGAAAAGATGTATATGAAGATAATGGTTGAACAGGTGGTTGACCATATGGCTCAGGGGTGTTGAATCCCCATTGACTCTGTGAAGAGTAGTGATGATTATTCCAATCTTGTTCATAGTATTGGGACTGGGGCATGTAATGATTCGGATAAGACCAATCTGGCACACTAGGTTGGTTAGAGTTATGATATGCCGGGTTGGTAATATCCGAAAAAGAGGTTGGTGTATAATATGGATCCTCATTAAAATTGAAAAAATTATTGTTATAGGCCATATCACACAAAGCAACAAAAGAAAAAAAAAACAAACAAAAAGAAAAATTTCTAACCTAAGTTAGGGTAGACCTAGACCTAGACGACTCCTAACTGGTTAGACTGTCCACGGGAGGTAGGGTGTAGACTTTGACCACAAGTTAATCAGCCAGGTCGGGGCAAGAGTGGTGGGAGGTTTTCCGTCAAAGACGTTCCTTAATTAAATAACCACCACACTTCGGGCTTTCGGCCCTCAATCCCCTTCCTAGACACTGATTTGGCAGGAGTCAACTTCCACACCGTTCCCCCTTAGGATAATCTCCTAATTGAGTCCGAGTGTCCCTAGGGCCAACGTCTACTAATTTTTAAGTTAGGCTTGGGTTAGTGAGTGCTCGGGATATGATTTTTGGGCTAGGAAGGGTGATGAAATCCCCACCTTATCTTGTTAATGGGTTATGCCCTTAAGATGAATTAGTGCAAGTGTACAAGATAAGTAGATAAGATTCACTCAAAGCAAAAATCAACCAAGAGATGAGTCCTATTCTACATGCAATGCGTACGTACCTTGCTTCTCCAGCACTCTTCAACAGTAAAAATAAAGGAATTGAAAAGACACGTGCCTAATATGCAAACGTCTAATCAATTTTATCTTTAACAACAAATAATTTACTGTTGAATTAATTAGCAGTATACAGGTTTATCACAGAACAAACCCAACAGAGCAGAAAACAGTATTTGCAATTTGCAGAATCCTGCAAAAATTTCAGTGAGTAATCCTCTACTGTTGCCGCGCGTTTCTACGGCTATGGCCGCGGATCCGCGGCAATACAGTAGTCTCTGATGCTCTGCCTTCGAGGGCAGAGGCACAGAGGAGCTATATGTCCACTGCTGCCACTGCTGCTGTATTTCTGTTTCCTGTTCTCCAAACCTGCAAACAAAAAAGAATAAAGAATTAGTTAAAAATTAAATTTTTGTTTTAGAGATAAACCTACCGTCCCTCCCCCGGCAACGGCGCCAATTTGTTGACTGAGATTTCCTGCACACAAAATATAAAATATTAGATTTAAGAATTAAAGGTGTGCGAGGTGCTCAATACTAATCCGCGGTAGCAAGGCTATGCGGGTCGTGATCCTCAGGGAGGGACTGCGATGGAAGCGTTAAGCAAGTTATCTCTAAAAATTATCTTTTTATTATTAAGTAGTGGTATTTACAATGGGTGGTAGAAAAGAATATGGAGAAGTTGTGATTTAATCTACAAAAAGAAAAGAAAAGAAAAGAATACTTACTTGAGTTTGGTTGAAGAAAAACGTGAAAACCTTACATGTTCTACCTTGCTTAGGAGGCGTTCAACGCATAGATCATAAACTCGAGCCCGGGTCCTTGTGCACATTATATCGTCAAGCATATCAAGAACGAAGTGATGCGAAGCTTTGGAAGTGGAGAACGTTTTCATGAACTATCGTTGGCTCTCACGTAGCTTAGTTATACTTGTTTGGAATTCACTTGCATGTTCATCAATCAGCCACAAAGAGATCACAGAGAAAAGAAATAGAAAACAAAAGGAAAAGTAAAACACAAGAATAATAAACAAAAGAAAAATATTACCTTTATTCATGAATACAATGGCCGAGAAGAGGAAGATACATCGGTGTCACACTCAATATAAACCTCTCTCTCTCTTGAAAATAAAAAGAAACCCTAATTACAAAACTAGAAGAAAGAACGAAACTAAACCCTAGCTTTTTGGCCCTTGGCTCGACTCTGGACGCTCTGTACGTTGCACTGCAGGGGGTATTTATAGGAGCAGAAGGAGGTAGAGTCCCAATACAACTCCCACGAAAGCTGATCCCCAGACTCGTCAGAAAATGCCGCGGAAATGGGAAATTTGCTGCGGAAACGCGGCACTTTTGTAGCCAAATGCCACGCGCTTTGGCGCGTGGCCTTCTCTGGTCCGTCCATCTGGGTTTATCCTTCTAGAAATTGCATTCTGGCTCTTAATCTTTGGATTTGGATATAACTTGGGAATCAAGTTACCTAGATCCCAAATCTTTTCCACGAATTTCCTTCTCTTCTTTTAGCTTTTATCCTCATCCTGCAAATGTTTAGGGTTGAATAGAAGTCTATCCTTCCCTCTTCTTTGTATTTGCAACTTTGGCCCTTGTGTATTTGCAATTTTGACAATTGATATTTGCACTTTGACTCTTGGGCTTCAAACATGGGCTTTTGGGCTTCATTAGCTTTATTTACTATAAAATAAGAATTCGAGGCCTGCACACAATAAATTACAAATTATTAATAAATGTGCAGAATTAAATGAATAAATATGAAAATGTGATGGTAAATATGATGATAAAAATTCACTTTTCACTACCAATCATCCATCGTGAAGCTACATCTTCAAGAAGTTAGGGATTATTGGGATCACTTTGTAGAAAGTTAGCCATGCGTTTTTACCATTAAGAAAATCCAATTTTACAAACCATCAAATCATTCTAAAATAATTTTTGAAACCAACCTATTTTTATGTTCCAATTCTTTATTTGAAGCAAAGAACTTTCTCTTTTTTTAAACAAAGAAGCCGCATCAAGCTTTCATCGCTCTCCCTCCTTGTGGATACGACTCGTATAGCCACTTCGCTACTACGGAAGAATCGCAAAAGCAGTAACATTGACCCACACTCTTTTTACTTATTCTTGTGCTTACTTTTTGCTAATCAATAGGGTTTACTATTCTTAGATTTGTCTAGAGTGGGTTCCCATTAGATGGTCTTCTCTGCTAAATTCTCAAATAATTTTCACCCTTGATTTTCATCCTTTTGCAAGAATTCCCCTTGGCACATGGTTTCTAAGAGAGGCTTAGTTGGATAGTCTAAATCATCATAGAGAATTTAACATTGCCGCCATTTCTCTATACCGTGATGAGGGCATTGGGCAAAGAGATTTTTGAAACGTTCAAAGTACCTCTAAAAAGTTCAATCGAGTCTTGCTTAAAGTGTATTATGTTCTTCCTAATGAGGGTGATTTTGTGGATAGGGTAGAATTTCTTTAAGAAGACCTTAACAAAATCATCCCACGATGTGACAGATCTACCGTCAAATTGTAAAGCAATTTCTTTGTTTGGTCCTTAAGGGAAAAAAGAATGAAACATAACCTAACAGCATTGTCTTCGAGCAGGAGTATTCTTATCATAAGGCATATTCCCTCCAATTCTCATATGAAGAAGTATGCATCCTCAGAATCTAAACCATGAAAACTTAGAAAAGTGTTTATGAATTAAGGCTTAAGCTCGAAACTGTTGCCATT
>JAVJIF010030245.1:0-134071 GCA_038442645.1 Agave tequilana
GCTCGCAAAGGACGTGCCCTTTGATTTTAACGATGAATGTTTCAAGTCATGGGGGAAGCTTAAGCAAGAACATATTTCTGCTCCTAATTGGGCACAACCATTTGAAATCATGTGTGATGCCTCTGATTTTGCTATTGGCGCTGTTCTAGGACAGCACATTGTTAATAGGCAGCACATGATTTATTACTCGAGTAGTACTTTGAATGACGCCCAACAGAATTATACAACGACTGAGAAGGAATTCTTAGTCGTTGTCTTTGAGTTAGGAAAGTTCTGCCCATACTTGTTAGGTTCGAAGACGTTGATTTTTACGGATCACTCGGCACTAAAATACCTCATGACTAAGAAGGAAGCAAAAGCCCGACTGATTCGATGGATCCTTTTGTTTCAAGAATTTGACCTTGAAATTTAGGATAAACGAGGTATAGAAAATGTGATCGTTGATCATCTATCATGAATTCCGAACGCACCTATAATACAAGCTCCGATCAATGAGGATTTCCCAGACAAACACATCCTGGCCATTTTCAAGGAACCCTAGTATGCGGACATAGTCAATTACTTGGCCACTGGACAAATACCCGCTGACTGGACAAAGCAAGACCAGTGTCGTTTCTTTGCCCAAGTACGGTACTTCTTCTGAGACGAGCCATATCTTTTTAAGTATTGTCCCGACCAGATTATTCAACGATGCATACCAGAGGAAGAACAGAGGAGTGTGCTCAGCTTTTGTCATGAACTTGCATGCAGAGGACACTTCGGTCCCCGCATTTACTGACCCACTTTGTTCAAAGACTCATTCCACTTTTGCAAGACATGTGCAAATTGTCAGAAGATTAAGAAAATTTCAAGAAGAGACATGATGCCCCTGAAACCGATCCTAGAAGTTGAAATTTTTGATGTTTGGGATATCGACTTCATGGGACCATTCCCTAATTCCGTCAGCAACCAGTTCATTTTGGTTGCTATTGATCACGTCTCTAAATGGGTAGAAGTTGTGCCAACAAGGACCAATGATAACAAAGTGGTTGTCAAATTTCTGAAAGAAAACATCTTCTCCTGATTTGGCACCCCCAGAGCGATAATTAGTGATAATGGATCGCATTTCTGCAATAGAGTTTTTGAAACTCTGTTGCGAAAATATTTCATCAATCACAAGTTATCTACTCCGTATCATCTCCCAACAAATGGGCAGGTCGAAGTCACCAATTGACTGATCAAGCTCATTTTAGAAAAGACTATCAGACAAAACTGAAAGGATTGGTCTGTCAAACTCAACGATGCATTGTGGGCTTACCGCACTGCTTTTAAGACATTTCTGGGAATGTCTCCTAACAGAATCATATTCGGAAAAGCCTATCATCTACCAATAGAGTTAGAACACCGTGCCCTCTGGGCCATTAAGCAATTCAATTTTGATCTGAGTAAGGCTGGTGAGCTAAGGAGACTACAGATCTCAGAATTAGAGGAGATACGGAATGAAGCCTATGAGAATGTTCGGATCACCAAAAGCAGGACTAAACTTTTTCATGATCAGATTATAAATAGGAAAAAAATTTGCCTCGGGAGACAAGGTTTTGCTGTACAACTCTAGGATTTATACTTTCATGGGGAAACTGAAGACTCGTTTGTCTAGACCGTTCAATGTGTGTACTGTTTTCCCACACGGTGCTGTGCTTATTATCGATCCTACAAACAACACAGAATTCAAAGTGAATGGGCAAAGACTGAAGCCCTTTTTGACCACTGAGCCTGCATCACTGCTGATAGTGTGCTGACTCTTTTTGCCCTTCATACACCTAACCACAGCCATTGTAATATCCCTATTTTTAAAGTACGGTATTTGAATAAAATATACTGGTATTTTAAATGTGTACATGTATATATATTTTTTTCATGTGATATAACATTACTCATTGTTAGTAATATCTATGTTGTTACTGTTATTTATTATTATTATTGTTCTTTTAGCATGATTATTATTTATCAATTATAAATTGTGATTTGTATTACTTATTTTAATATTGGCATTTGTACTAATCATGGTGGTGATGCTCCCTTTGTTTAGCCTAATTCAACCTATTTTCTTATCCATTATATATCCTATTACACATTTGCTATTTGGAGCCCAACCCGCAACAGTTGTCACAAACCCTATACCCAATATTTATCTAATTGGATCCTACCCATCAACCTATGTAGGTCCAATACCCATTGGTGAACCTATACCCATTCATCTATTGAACTCAAGCCTCAACCCGTTGGCATACCCGCAAACCCAATAACCCAATACCCTACTATATAAATCTATCCTTAACCTAAACCTAGATCTAAACCTAAACATCACCAACAAATCTCCATCTCCCAACTTCACAGTCGCCCCCTCCATGGTACTGCCGCCAACAACTCCAATAGCCCCTTGCTGCCGTGTACCACTTCCCTGCGGCAGCCAACAGAACAGCACCTCTCCCATGGCAGTTCTTCCAACAGCAGCAGCTCGGCCTCCACCTTCCCAGGCCTGCAACACAGCCGCACTCTCTCCTCTCTCTTCATTGGTGCAGAAGCCACCTGCAGATCAGGCAACACCAACAGCAGCACCCGCAATAGCAAGCCCCCTTCCTTGGCCTGTTCCTTCTCCCTGCGCGACAGCAGCAGGCCGGATTTCTCTCTTGATATGGCTGTGTTTCCTCCTCCCCGGCGCACACACGGCAGCACCACAGGCCACCTCTTCTTCCCTTGCAGCGCACAGCCCTCGGCAGCCCAGATCCAGCCGCCCTCTTCTCCTCACAGTAGCCCAGAGAACCAGGCTCTCAGCAGCCCCTCTTCTGGTGGTGAGCAACAGCAACAGCAGATCAGATCCGGATCGGCCTCCTCCCTTCCTTGCTGGTGCACACCCCAGCAGCGACGACGGATCAGAGCAGTCGTGTACCCTCCAGGGTCCCACCAGCAGCAGCCCATCCGGCCTCCGACAGGCCCATGATGCGCACGAAAGCGATACGGCAACAACAGATCAGCACAACCCAGATCCAACAGGCAGCGAGCGAGCAGCGAGTTCTTCTCATCCACGCCAGCCCGTCGTCGGAGACCGGCACGGTGGCCTTCTTCAGCACCTTGGCTACCCTCCCATGCAGCCAACAGCGAGGAACGGCACCACAACGACCGTAACGGCGACTCGCCCGGCAACGATCAGATTTCCCGATGCGAGTGTTTACTCCTTTCGGTTCCTTTTATTTATATGTAATTGATTCTATACTGATTCAATTGTGTACATAGAATAATGTGTAGTAATTGTGTTTATTGATGTGTGCAAGTAGGGGCTTAGATCCATATATTGTATGAGTAAATAGGCGTGGACTTGTCTCTGTTATCTGCTCTGGCAGAGTCATTAGTCGACTAATACCTGTTATTAGTCGACTAATGCCTCTGCTAGTCGACTAATGTATTCCCTATAGTCGACTAATTTAGCTTCCAGAATATGTTGAACTCTCTGTATCACTCTGCTGGTCGACTTGATACTTTTATAGTCGACTAATAGCCTGGTGTAGTCGACTAACCCCTTGACCTAGTCGACTAATAAGTGAACCTGAAGCTGTGTTGGTTTCTGTATCCCTGTCAGTCGACTTGCCATCCTGTATAGTCGACTTGCCTTGCCCCTAGTCGACTTGGACCACTTTTATAGTCGACTAACTCCCTCTCTAGTCTATCTGTATAAGACCCCTAGTCGACTTATACCAGTCTGCCAGCTGTATGTAGTTCCTTATGGATTGTGGACTTCACCCATGAATTATGTATTGGTTATTGATGGAGGTACATGATTTCTAGAGATGGATATTGGTGGTAATGACTAGACTTATAATGATAGAACTCAGATGCATGTATATGATATGTTGTGATACCGAGTGTTGGGACATTATGACTGATCATTAATAGAAGTGGAGATTGTGAAGACTTGGGAATCAGATTAGATTGTTAGAGTGAGAGAGCTGTGCCTGATTATGGTTATATGTTAGAACGACAATTATTGAATCAGATTACTAGAGGTGTAATGAAACTTGATGATTATGGAACTATTGGATTATGAGTTGATTGTAATAACTTTGGATTGATCTGAACTTATGTTATTTACATAGAATGAAGATCAGTAATTGGACGTGACTTTATTAGTTGAGTATTGAGGACATATCAGATATGACCCTATTAGTTGAGTTGTGACTTAGATTGATCTTGAGTTGGAGGTTATCCAGAATCTATATTCCTTATATTGGAACCTGACTTGTATTGAGATGAGATTGACATTGTTGGCATTTGGGATTTATTTAGATGATATATTGATGATGTTGAGTACCAAGAATAGATAGTCTAGACCATAAGTTATTTGAGGATGATTCCCTTACTTTGATATGATTCAGTATGTGTTGACTTGTTATTCATTTATTGGCGATGATTTAAGTGATGATTCATTCTGATATTGATGTGGACTTGTTATGATGTTAGAAACTGGATTAATTCAGTTGGCAGAGATTGAGTTATTGTGATAGTGACCTAGTCAATATCAGTGATCTTGTACTCCGAGTTACCAGATAGCAGTTATCAGTTATCAGTAGATTTGATTATCTTTTGATGATAACACCGGTGAGAGTTTAGTTGGATATTGGTGAGCTGAATTTCACTGGTCATGCCTAGCACCTGACTGATAAAGCTAGTATTCAAATTTTTGGAAGTTACTGGGAAATGATTGTTTGACCGTAACCCCGGTACAGTTCTATTATTCGTCGTATACACGGTTACCGTTACTGTTCACTGTCATTGATATTGTTCACCGTGCATACGATTACCGATTGACTGTTACTGTACTGTTATCGTTACTGTCACCATATCGTCCCAGTATTTTAAGTAATGAGGATATTGACTGATTTAACTGAACTGAATAAATAATAAAGTAATTGAACAACTTACACCGGGATTGGGAAAATTGATGGAGGAGATAGCGTCTGTATTTTGGGTGGACCTAGGATACAGGTTGCGCAGCCGACTGAGGGTTCCACTGCAGGGTTCCTGGGGGATGACTGACATCCCATCTGTACTGTTATTGTTCCACTGCTCATACAGAGAGATTACTGTTACTGTTACTGAGTACCTAGCGGTACGGCCTGGTTCAGCGCCAGGAAACTGAGGCCGTGGTCCCGGGTATGTACGGGACCCACCTAAAGCATGGATAATGTCTCTTCCACTAATTTCAATAATTTAGGACGCTGATTGATACATGTAGTAGGCATAGTATGGGATGCGTCTATTACAGGTGGCAATTGGTGTTCGCTGACATAATAACTGATAATGAACTGTTAATGTATTGTGCTTGACATTAATCACCTGACTGTACATTTATATCACTGTGATAGACATATAACTATAACCATGACCCGATTGTATAACAACTAGAGACATGCTAGGTTACACACCATAACGTCAGTTGTTGTTTACAGTTATGTTAGTTACCTTGTTCTACATACATGTTATTCAGTGTTTATCATGTTATTTAGTGCTCTCAGTTATCTGTTATTATTATATATGCACTGTTTATCTGCACAAGCTTTTCCCTTTACACACACACTCACCAGGTCGCGTTCTGACGACCCTGGATTTGCACGTCCAGATATTGGAAGGTTTGTTTATGTTGTGCAGGTGTTCGGTGAGACTATACATATTGCGAGGAGCTTGAGTCTCTCTCTGATTCTGGTATTCTCATCCTTCTTATATTTCTGTTACTTTCATGATTCTCCCTTTACCGCATTCAGCTGCCATTTTCTTTCCGTTATTCATCTGTTATCATGTGTAGTCTTATATGTATTATTGCAGTGATCGATGATTATTATAGTTCTGATTTATAGCTTGTTCAGGTTAATTTAGGTTTAGCGTGTATACGTGAGGTATTTTCCTTTCGTATATGTGTCGCCGACCTTCGTCGCGACTCCTTTCCCTCGTATTTTGGGAAGCGGGGTGTGACAGGGTTTTTTTGGTATCAGAGCCAGGTTCGACATAAAAGAGAACCTAGTTCCTGTTGGCCCAAAGGCCTATCACCCTAGTTTTGATGATGATCAACTCATGAAGTTATATTTACTAATGATCTTGTGTTTAATTAGTGGCAGATTTGTGATCAAGATCTTAGTAGGTGCATAGCTCAACAAAGGTTTTAAAGACAAGTTGGAAGTTAGCACCGGTTGATTCACGAGCCTATGCATCAAGAACACATCCAGAGATGAGCTCGGTGGATTGCATTTGGACCAAGTCAAGAAGATGAGAAGCCTTCAAGGGAAGACTTCAAGAAGTTGAAGACTTGTGTCTAGGTATAAGATTTTTATTTGTTTTAGATAAAAATGTAAATGATAGAATAGATTGGTGGATTGCTCAAGTCTATATCACACACACACTCTAGATAGAACTCTAGATAGAATGATTTTCATAAAAGATTTTCCTAGTTAAGAAAAGATTTTTATTTGTGATAAAATACAATTTGGTTTTTTGGTATTTCATAGTTTACATTTCTTATATCCAAAACCATGCTTAGAGCCTATTGTCAAAAACTAGATATTTCATCTTGATTGTGTAGTGGATCATATCCATACACACTATGTTTTTAAAGTATATCTTGTTTTTGTATTTGATGAAAGTTTGAAAAACATGTTGATATTTCAAAACCAAGTTTAGTGCTTTATATCAAAAACTAGATATTTCATCTTGATTGTGTAGTGGATCATATCCACACACACTATGCTTTAAAGTGTATCTTGTTTTTGTATTTGATGGAAATTTGGAAAAACATGTTGTTTTAGAAAAACAGTTTTTATTATGAGCCAATATTTCCAAGTTACAAAAATAGTCAAATCTTTAATAAACATGCCTTGATTTTGTGCAAGCATGTTTCTATATCATAAAACTATTTTTGTAGAATTTCTAAGTATTTATGGGATTTTTATTAAGCCAAAAAGACCTATCTTTAATCCCAAATTTTCAGGTTCTGGCAGTTCTGATTTTTCAGAACTGACAGTGGCCGGTCGACCGGGACGTGCACAGCGTGCACGCCTGTGTGCACTGGAGGAGGTCGACCGGACCGGTCGACCGTGTCAGAGAGCTTTGCTCTCGGGAATTATCGGTCGACCGGGCCGGTCGACCGACAGAGAGTTTACTCTCTCCTCCAGTTGCTCGGTCGACCGGGTCAGTCGACCGGAGGCTGCAACGGTCGGATTTTGACCGTTGCCGGTCGACCGGACCGGTCGACCGGAAGCTCTGACAGAGCCCCAACGGCTCTATTTTCTGTCAGCCTATAAAAGGGGGTTTTGTCATTGTTTTGAGCCAAGATTTTTGGAGACCTTAGAGCTAGTTTTTCCCAGTCTTTCTGAAGGGTTTTTCTCCACAAAATTAGAGTCAATACTTCCAATTAAAGGAGAGTTTTATCAAAGAGTGTAAAAGAGATTTTCTTGTGTTTTTCACCAAAGATTCTTTCCTTGCTTTCTCACACAAACACTTGAGCATCCATTGAGCTATTCATCCTATAGGTGTTGTAGTGAGAGTTTTTTGTAGGTGATCAAGTGTTTAGATCACCAAGATTTCATCTTGTTCTTTGAGAAGGCGGACGGTTGTGTTCGCGGTTTGATTGAGGGTCCTAGTGAGGACTTGGTGTTGTTGGGTCCTAGTGAGGACTTGTAGCTTGAGGTGCGGCCTCGACGAGCCGGTGGGCTTGTGGTGTGTAAGGGACTAGAGAGTCCGAGGGCTTGTAGGTGTTGCGGCACCGAGGAGAGATCCGGTGGGATCTTGCATAGTGGAAATCCTTCGTGTGTCGAAGGCGGGGATGTAGAGCAAGTGTGCTCGAACCTCGAAACAAACCCTTTGTGTTTGCGATTGCTCACTCTTGCTCTCTTACTCTTTTTGTCTCTATTATATCTTGCATTACTTACATTGTATTTACTTTACATGCTTGATATACCCTTGTGCATATTTGATATATACTTGCGTGGGATTGTTGCTAACACTTGTATTCAACCAAGAGAGCCAACGCGGCACCTCAACCCATTCAAGGGGAATCTAGAGGAGTTTGTCCAGAGCCTCGCAAGGGGAATTCGGCAACACTCTTGTGTTATACATAAGTGTTTAATTAAAAGAAGTTTAATTTGGTCATCTTAGTTTTAATTCCGCATCATTTGTTCATAAGTGACCATTAGATTAGCCATCACCTATTCACCCCCCTCTAGGTGATCTTACAATTGGTATCAGAGCCAAGTGCTCTTGATATTGGGTCTAACAACCTAGAGTTAAAGATCTTCTTTTAGGCTAATCACTTTATTTGTACACACACCATGGACTTCATGTCACCACCCACCTTTGATATTCTTAACATCCAAACTTGGAAGGTTAAGATGTCATTGTACCTCAAAGCCTTAGGAATTCATGCTTATCTTGCTACTACTAATAATGATTATTGTTCAAATAGCAAGTACATTGAGGCTAATGCAAAAGCCCTTCATGCTCTTAAATGTACCCTAAATGATGATTATTTATCTAGGGTTTCTAACATTGAATCGGCTTTTGTAGCTTGGAACATCATCACCTCCCTTGGCGAAAAGGATCTATATTATGCCGGGAGCGATTCGGATGTTGGAAGCGACACCTCCAACAAGTGCTACATGGTCCAAGGGGATAACCCCCTTGAGATAACTTCCGAATCCGAGGATGAGGATGCTACTATGTCATATGATGAGCTAAATTCATTTTGCCAATTATTGCTTGAGAGATATGACATAATTAAAAAGGAAAATAAAAATTTGAAAAAGGATATTGCTTGCATGCATGTAGAACATGACTCTTTTAGAAATAACATTGCATGTTTGGAAAAAGATAACAAGAATTTGAAAAAGAACATTGATTGCATGCATGTAGAAAATGATTCTTTTAGAAATAAACTTGCATGTTTAGAAAAAGAAAATGAGGATTTGAAAAATGAGAATATTTCCTTAATGTCTAAATTGAATATTTTATGTGAAGGAAATATGATTTTGAAAAATAAGATTGATTTGGTGGAAAAACAAAAGAAAGTTGTTTTTCAAGAAAATAAATCTTTGAAAAGAAAAATTTGTGAAAAAGAAAAAGATTTTGTTTCACAAAAGAAAAAGAAAATTGTCTCTTCATCTCATCATGCTTTACATACCACCACTAATGAGATGGAAAATTTGAAAAATAAAATTGATAATTTGAGCTCTAATTTGAGCTCATGTGCATTCAATCATACTAGATTGGAATCCTTGTTTCAAAAGAAACAAGTTCCTCATACTCATGCACATCATCATCATGACCATGCTTATGATGCACATCATGCTCACACTCCCACTCATAAGTATGCTAAGGTGTACACATGTACACATTGTGGCCGCAAAGGCCATCTAAGAAAATTTTGTTATGAAAGGTTAAATGTTCTTATTTTTGATAAAAATAAAAATGCTTGGGTTCCTTACAAAGCTAACCCCATAGGACCCAAGAAAATATGGGTACCAAAACCCCCACCTTTTGCTTGTGATGTAGGTGAGGGCTCTCACAAAACGTGAGAGGGATGGTACCTTGGTAGTGGATGCACTTGGACATGATGGACATACTTTTGGGTTGCATCGCTATCAAGGAGCTTTGGTGGATCAACCACCATGCTAGGAGCTTTGGAGTTGGTAACAATTTCTAAACTCCTATTTCATTTATGTACATGCTTGTTCATTCATAATATTCATAGCATGTTCATATTTTAAGATATTTTTGGTGTTTCATGTGGTATATACTAGTTTAAGTGTAGTTTCTATCAAAACTTGTATTATACATGTACAAATAGTGAACTACAATTGACTCATATATATTTGAACTTCATGCTCATTTGTGTCCACTATATGCATGTGTATAGGCTAGTTTTGATGATTCGGTCATTTATACTTGTTATGCCTATCTTTGATTTTACTTCATGTATATGTGTGTTTAATTCAAATCTAATAAATATACATGTATACCCTTGAGTCATTTGCCTTCATGCAATATATATTGGACTCTTTTAGATTTGGGATATGTATGCATATTGTTAGAATTGGATAAATCATACATATACCATGAAGATTAGTATTTTAAATAAATAATAAAAAAATTGATGATTTTTCATGTTTTTGATTTGTATTAAAGATTAAAACATGTGTAAAATAAAATGTGATTTATGATCTTTTTGAGCTTGAATGACTACTTTCATAAAAATACTATTTACATGATCCTTTGAACACTCATCTTTATGATACAAAATATTTTGAGCTTTATAGACCATGAGTGATTAAATCTTTGTGTATTTAGTATTGCTTTATGAAAAATATATGATTTGTTTTAAGATGAAAAATAAGATTTTCATGAGATTCATGCTTCACTTTCTATTTTCATGAAAATACCATTTACATAACCTTTGAACACTCATCTTTTATGATAAAAGATAATTTTGAGCTTTATGGACTATGAGTGCTTAAACTTGTATGTATTTAGTATAATTCATGAATAACATATGATTTCATGCTTTTGAAGGATCTTTAACTAGTTTTTCAAAAATTATTTATAACTAGTTATTTATTCTTCAAATTTGGTAGTGCTTAAACATAACTATTTTTCAAACCTACCAATTTTGGTTATGAGTATATACATGACTTACAATGTTAATTTTACAATTGGTATATTACTCACATTTTGGTTCCTATATATGTATGCCCTAATTTTCAAATTGGTCTTATCTATTCACATACATATATATGATTTTCATGTGCTTGCTTTACAATTGATTTACATTCTTAAAAGCACAAAAAGTTTATGCTAAGTTAAGTTAACACCTTATATTAACTCTGCATAAGCTTATGAAAAATAAAAAGATTTTATTTTAGATCTTTCATTTGGTATCAATTTGCTTCAACTTCAAATTTGTTATATGATTACAATTGATATCAATATGTTTGAAACATTAAAAGATTTTGCAATGATAACTTGATATCACACATCTTCAAGTGCTATTTTCTATTGGTATCAAAATTAAAAATTATGATTGGTTCAAAATTTGTTTTATTGAGAAAAGTTCAAAATTTGTCTTGTTAAAGAAATATTCAAAATTTTTGATTTGTATTTCCTATATGCAAGGAGAGCTTAACATCTCTCTTACATATGGATTCATGTTGAGTATATCATAAATTGAGGAGCTTGACAACTCTTCTTTATATGATATACGTGTGTAGGGGGAGCTTCACATCTCCTCTTATGCATTACATAGTATGTGTTATGTGAGTTAGGGTTTGTCATCCCTTCTTCATGTAATGCATATGTGTAGGGAAGTTAACTTAGCGTCTTCCTCTTCATGAATGTATATCGCATATAAATCTTATTGATTGATTTGATTTTACCCTCCTTGATTTCCTTATTTTTGACAAAAAGGGGGAGAAAATTTGTTTGATGATTTGAACTTTGAACCCTTTATTGATGATTGACAAAAAGGGGGAGAAGTATTTGTGTTATATGCATGATTTCCTTAAGGGGAGAAGTATTTGTTCCTTACTTAAGGGAGAGAAAGATTTTGAGATGATTTTGAGTTTTTATACTTGTGCTTTTACTCATGCATCACAAGAAATAAAAGATTTGTTTTGTTTTACATGCATTCATTTGCATACATTTTTATGTGCTTCATTGAATATCTATTGCTTATTTATTATGCATGAGTTAAGGGGGAACTTCTTTGAAGCTTTACTTTAATCCATGCATATATAACTCCATGAGTTTTGTCATCATCAAAAAGGGGGAGATTGTTGGCCCAAAGGCCTATCACCCTAGTTTTGATGATGATCAACTCATGAAGTTATATTTACTAATGATCTTGTGTTTAATTAGTGACAGATTTGTGATCAAGATCTTAGTAGGTGCATAGCTCAACAAAGGTTTTAAAGACAAGTTGGAAGTTAGCACCGGTTGATTCACGAGCCTATGCATCAAGAACACATCTAGAGATGAGCTCGGTGGATTGCATTTGGACCAAGTCAAGAAGATGAGAAGCCTTCAAGGGAAGACTTCAAGAAGTTGAAGACTTGTGTCTATGTATAAGATTTTTATTTGTTTTAGATAAAAATGTAAAGGATAGAATAGATTGGTGGATTGCTCAAGTCTATATCACACACACACTCTTGATAGAACTCTAGATAGAATGATTTTCATAAAAGATTTTCCTAGTTAAGAAAAGATTTTTATTTGTGATAAAATACAATTTGGTTTTTTGGTATTTCATAGTTTACATTTCTTATATCCAAAACCATGCTTAGAGCCTATTGTCAAAAACTAGATATTTCATCTTGATTGTGTAGTGGATCATATCCATACACACTATGTTTTTAAAGTATATCTTGTTTTTGTATTTGATGAAAGTTTGGAAAAACATGTTGATATTTCAAAACCAAGTTTAGTGTTTATGTCAAAAACTAGATATTTCATCTTGATTGTGTAGTGGATCATATCCACACACACTATGCTTTAAAGTGTATCTTGTTTTTGTATTTGATGGAAATTTGGAAAAACATGTTGTTTTAGAAAAACAGTTTTTATTATGAGCCAATATTTCCAAGTTACAAAAATTGTCAAATCTTTAATAAACATGCCTTGATTTTGTGCAAGCATGTTTCTATATCATAAAACTATTTTTGTAGAATTTCTAAGTATTTATGGGATTTTTATTAAGCCAAAAAGACCTATCTTTAATCCCAAATTTTCAGGTTCTGGCAGTTCTGATTTTTCAGAACTGACAGTGGCCGGTCGACCGGGTCGGTCGACCGGACGTGCACAGCGTGCACGCCTGTGTGCACTGGAGGACGGTCGACCGGACCGGTCGACCGTGTCAGAGAGCTTTGCTCTCGGGAATTATCGGTCGACCGGGCCGGTCGACCGACAGAGAGTTTACTCTCTCCTCCAGTTGCTCGGTCGACCGGGTCGGTCGACCGGAGGCTGCAACGGTCGGATTTTGACCGTTGCCGGTCGACCGGACCGGTCGACCGGAAGCTCTGACAGAGCCCCAACGGCTCTATTTTCTGTCAGCCTATAAAATGGGGTTTTGTCATTGTTTTGAGCCAAGATTTTTGGAGACCTTAGAGCTAGTTTTTCCCAGTCTTTCTGAAGGGTTTTGCTCCACAAAATTAGAGTCAATACTTCCAATTAAAAGGAGAGTTTTATCAAAGAGTGTAAAAGAGATTTTCTTGTGTTTTTCACCAAAGATTCTTTCCTTGCTTTCTCACACAAACACTTGAGCATCCATTGAGCTATTCATCCTATAGGTGTTGTAGTGAGAGTTTTTTGTAGGTGATCAAGTGTTTAGATCACCAAGATTTCATCTTGTTCTTTGAGAAGGCGGACGGTTGTGTTCGCGGTTTGATTGAGGGTCCTAGTGAGGACTTGGTGTTGTTGGGTCCTAGTGAGGACTTGTAGCTTGAGGTGCGGCCTCGACGAGCCGGTGGGCTTGTGGTGTGTAAGGGACTAGAGAGTCCGAGGGCTTGTAGGTGTTGCGGCACCGAGGAGAGATCCGGTGGGATCTTGCATAGTGGAAATCCTTCGTGTGTCGAAGGCGGGGATGTAGAGCAAGTGTGCTCGAACCTCGAAACAACCCTTTGTGTTTGCGATTGCTCACTCTTGCTCTCTTACTCTTTTTGTCTCTATTATATCTTGCATTACTTACATTGTATTTACTTTACATGCTTGATATACCCTTGTGCATATTTGATATATACTTGCGTGGGATTGTTGCTAACACTTGTATTCAACCAAGAGAGCCAACGCGGCACCTCAACCCATTCAATCTAGAGGAGTTTGTCCAGAGCCTCGCAAGGGGAATTCGGCAACACTCTTGTGTTATACATAAGTGTTTAATTAAAAGAAGTTTAATTTGGTCATCTTAGTTTTAATTCCGCATCATTTGTTCATAAGTGACCATTAGATTAGCCATCACCTATTCACCCCCCCTCTAGGTGATCTTACAGTTCCTACCTGTAACCTGAGACAGTTATGTTGACACTGCAATATACATATACTATTCACGTGATAATATTGACTCCACTTGGAAATTGATCGTCCTCCCTTTGGAATTCCATTCTTGATCTGTTGATATTCATGATTCCAACACTTCAATTAGAGTGATTTGGATGTCCAACTTGATTTTATCCTTCCTTCCTATTCATTCCTCCTGATTCTATCTCTTGAGATCGGTTACTCCATGTTGAAGCTGGTAGCAGAGATCAGAGCGTGCAGCGGAATCGTGGTGTCCCAACGAGGCAACGTGGAAGATTGTTGTGTTCTCTCTTGATCTTTGATTCTTTTACCATTCCCTACCTTATTTGAATTTCGAGGACGAAATTTTTATTAAGGTGGGTAGAATGTAATATCCCTATTTTTAAAGTACGGTATTTGAATAAAATATACTGGTATTTTAAATGTGTACATGTATATATATTTTTTCATGTGATATAACATTACTCATTGTTAGTAATATCTATGTTGTTACTGTTATTTATTATTATTATTATTCTTTTAGTATGATTATTGTTTATCAATTATAAATTGTGATTGGTATTACTTATTTTAATATCGGCATTTGTACTAATCATGTGGTGGTGCTCCCTTTGTTTAGCCTAATTCAACCTATTTTCTTATCCATTATATATCCTATTGCACATTTGCTATTTGGAGCCCAACCCGCAACAGTTGTCACAAACCCTATACCCAATATTTATCTAATTAGATCCTACCCATCAACCTATGTAGGTCCAATACCCATTGGTGAACCTATACCCATTCATCTATTGAACTCAAGCCTCAACCCGTTGGCATACCCGCAAACCCAATAACCCAATACCCTACTATATAAATCTATCCTTAACCTAAACCTAGATCTAAACCTAAACATCACCAACAAATCTCCATCTCCCAACTTCACAACCGCCCCCTCCATGGTACTGCCGCTAACAACTCGAACAGCCCCTTGCTGCCGTGTACCACTTCCCTGCGGCAGCCAACAGAACAGCACCTCTCCAATGGCAGGTTCCTCCAACAGCAGCAGCTCGGCCTCCACCTTCCCAGACCTGCACCACAGCCGCACTGTCTCTTCTCTCTTCATTGGTGCAGCAGCCACCTGCAGATCAGGCAACACCAACAGCAGCACCCGCAATAGCAAGCCCCCTTCCTTGGCCTGTTCCTTCTCCCTGCGCGACAGCAGTAGGCCGGATTTCTCTCTTGATCTGGCCGTGTTTCCTCACACACGGCAGCACCACAGGCCACCTCTTCCTCCCTTGCAGCGCACAGCCCTCGGCAGCCCAGATCCAGCCGCCCTCTTCTCCTCACAGCAGCCCGGAGAACCAGGCTCTCCAGCAGCCCCTCTTCTGGTGGTGAGCAACAACAACAGCAGATCAGATCCGGATCGGCCTCCTCCCTTCCTTGCTGGTGCACACCCCAGCAGCGACGACGGATCAGAGCAGCCGTGCACCCTCCAGGGTCCCACCAGCAGCAGCCCATCCGGCCTCCGACAGGCCCATGATGCGCACGACAGCGATACGGTAATAACAGATCAGCACAGCCCAGATCCAACAGGCAGCGAGCGAGCAGCGAGTTCTTCTGATCCACGCCAGCCCGTCGTCAGAGACCGGCACGGTGGCCTTCTTCAGCACCTTGGCTACCCTCCCATGCAGTCCAACAGCGAGGAACGGCACCACAGCGACCATAAAGGCGACTCGCCCGGCAACGATCAGATTTCCCGATGTGAGTGTTTACTCCTTTCGGTTCCTTTTATTTATATGTAATTGATTCTATACTGATTCAATTGTGTACATAGAATAATGTGTGGTAATTGTGTTTATTGATGTGTGCAAGTAGGGGCTTAGATCCATATATTGTATGAGTAAATAGGCGTGGACTTGTCTCTGTTATCTTCTCTGGCAGAGTCATTAGTCGACTAATACCTGTTATTAGTCGACTAATGCCTCTGCTAGTCGACTAATGTATTCCCTATAGTCGACTAATTTAGCTTCCAGAATATGTTGAACTCTGTATCACTCTGCTGGTCGACTTGATACTTTTATAGTCGACTAATAGCCTGGTGTAGTCGACTAACCCCTTGACCTAGTCGACTAATAAGTGAACCTGAAGCTGTGTTGGTTTCTGTATCCCTGTCAGTCGACTTGCCATCCTGTATAGTCGACTTGCCTTGCCCCTAGTCGACTTGGACCACTTTTATAGTCGACTAACTCCCTCTCTAGTCGATCTGTATATGACCCCTAGTCTACTTATACCAGTCTGCCAGCTGTATGTAGTTCCTTATGGATTGTGGACTTCACCCATGAATTATGTATTGGTTATTGATGGAGGTACATGATTTCTAGAGATGGATATTGGTGGTAATGACTAGACTTATAATGATAGAACTCAGATGCATGTATATGATATGTTGTGATACCGAGTGTTGGGACATTATGACTGATCATTAATAGAAGTGGAGATTGTGAAGACTTGGGAATCAGATTAGATTGTTAGAGTGAGAGAGCGGTGCCTGATTATGGTTATATGTTAGAACGACAATTATTGAATCAGATTACTAGAGGTGTAATGAAACTTGATGATTATGGAACTATTGGAATATGAGTTGATTGTAATAACTTTGGATTGATCTGGACTTATGTTATTTACATAGAATGAAGATCAGTAATTGGACGTGACTTTATTAGTTGAGTATTGAGGACATATCAGATATGACCCTATTAGTTGAGTTGTGACTTAGATTGATCTTGAGTTGGAGGTTATCCAGAATCTATATTCCTTATATTGGAACCTGACTTGTATTGAGATGAGATTGACATTGTTGGAATTTGGGATTTGTTTAGATGATATATTGATGATGTTGAGTACCAAGAGTAGATAGTCTAGACCATAAGTTATTTGAGGATGATTCCCATACTTTGATATGATTCAGTATGTGTTGACTTGTTATTCATTTATTGGCAATGATTTAAGTGATGATTCATTCTGATATTGATGTGGACTTGTTATGATGTTAGAAACTGGATTAATTCAGTTGGCAGAGATTGAGTTATTGTGATTGTGACCTAGTCAATATCAGTGATCTTGTACTCCGAGTTACCAGATAGCAATTATCAGTTATCAGTAGATTTGATTATCTTTTGATGATAACACCGGTGAGAGTTTAGTTGGATATTGGTGAGCTGAATTTCACTGGTCATGCCTGGCACCTGACTGATAAACCTAGTATTCAAATTTCTGGAAGTTATTGGGAAATGATTGTTTGACCGTAACCCCGGTACAGTTCTATTGTTCGTCGTATACACGGTTACCGTTACTGTTCACTGTCACTGATATTGTTCACCGTGCATACGATTACCGATTGACTGTTACTGTACTGTTATCGTTACTGTCACCATATCGTCCCAGTATTTTAAGTAATGAGGATATTGACTGATTTAACTGAACTGAATAAATAATAAAGTAATTGAACAACTTACACCGGGATTGGGGAAATTGATGGAGGAGACAGCGTCTGTATTTTGGGTGGACCTAGGATACAGGTTGCGCAGCCGACTGAGGGTTCCACTGCAGGGTTCCTGGGGGATGACTGACATCCCATCTGTACTGTTATTGTTCCACTGCTCATACAGAGAGATTACTGTTACTGTTACTGAGTACCTAGCGGTACGGCCTGGTTCAGCGCCAGGAAACTGAGGCCGTGGTCCCGGGTATGTACGGGACCCACCTAAAGCATGGATAATGTCTCTTCCACTAATTTCAATAATTTAGGACGCTGATTGATACATGTAGTAGGCGTAGTATGGGATGCGTCTATTACAAGTGGCAATTGGTGTTCGCTGACATAATAACTGATAATGAACTGTTAATGTATTGTGCCTGACATTAATCACCTGACTGTACATTTATATCACTGTGATAGACATATAACTATAACCATGACCCGATTGTATAACAACTAGAGACATGCTAGGTTACACACCATAACGTCAGTTGTTGTTTACAGTTATGTTAGTTACCTTGTTCTACATACATGTTATTCAGTGTTTATCATGTTATTTAGTGCTCTCAGTTATCTGTTATTATTATTTATGCACTGTTTATCTGCACGAGCATTTCCCTTTACACACACACTCACCAGGTCGCGTTCTGACGACCCTGGATTTGCACGTTCAGATATTGGACGGTTTGTTTATGTTGTGCAGGTGTTCGATGAGACTATACATATTGCGAGGAGCTTGAGTCTCTCTCTGATTCTGGTATTCTCATCCTTCTTATATTTCTATTACTTTCATGATTCTCCCTTTACCGCATTCAGCTGCCATTTTCTTTCCGTTATTCATCTGTTATCATGTGTAGTCTTATATGTATTATTGCAGTGATCGATGATTATTATAGTTCTGATTTATAGCTTGTTCAGGTTAATTTAGGCTTAGCGTGTATACGTGAGGTATTTTCCTTGCGTATATGCGTCACCGACCTTCGTCGCGACTCCTTTCCCTCGTATTTTGGGAAGCGGGGCGTGACAGCCATCCACACTGCAACTGAAAAAAACAAAATATATATCTATAATAATTGAGAAAAAAACAACTTTCCTTCTTGTTTATATGCTTACCCCTTCTATATTTTTGACATTTCTTTCGCCTATTCGCACTTGGCTGGGGTGATTCGCCAAAGGCGGTAACATCATTTTTTCACCCTATTTATTACATTTACATTTACATGACATTCATTGAGGACAATGCATTAGATAGGTGTAGGAGGGTGCAAACACTTTCACTTTCACTTTTTCTTTTTACTAAAAAAATAAAAAAAAAATCTCCAGAATGAAAAAAGAATTTTCATACCCTTTATAAAAATACCAAAAGGTTGTAGGAATTAAGGGAACCTTATTAAGGAATCTTTATTTTAGCCTAAATAAAAATGAAATATTGGTTTGACTAAGAGTTAGGAGGGATAAGGAAAATAACTTATATCTTTTATTTTGCCTTAGTAGAATATGCATAAACCACACACACATGCTTGAGATTTAGAGACACAACTCTGAAAAACAAATGCTGGATAATTGTGCCTCAAGAAGCATGATTACTCACGCAAAAAATTAAAAAAACAATAAATATATATAATATATAAGTAAATCTTGATTTTGTGGCCTACTCTACTTTCATATTTGACCTGAGGGGTGTTTTGCCACCTGGTGCCCTAAAACCATCTGATTTGGGAGTCATTGGTTTGATATGTATCACATGAGTAAAGTAGAAAGCCTAATGAAACCAAGAATAATAGATAAATATTAATAAAATTAAATGATATTCAAAGTTGAGTTGAAAAATCCAAAGCACATCACACTTACACATTATGCATATCTATCTAAAGTAAAATAACAGAATGAGTTAGAAGTATAAGATCATTTCTAAATTTAAAGAAAGACCATAATTTCTTCTTTTATGAAGGCTATGTTGGCCCAAAGGCCTTCCACTCTATTTTGATGATGATTAACTCATGTAGTTATGTGTACTAATAATCTTGTGATTTTAGTTTCAGATCATTAATCAAGATATTAGTTGGTGATTAGTTTCAACAAGATGATTTGGAAGCTTTCACATGTTGATTCAAGAGCCCGAGCGTCAAAGATCATATATAGCACTTGCTCGGTGGATCAAAGAGTTTTGGATCGAGTCGGCTTGGAGATTGCGCTCTACAAGAAGACTTCGGTACCTAGTTTAGTTTTGTGTTTAGATCTAAATTGTAAAGATTAGAATAGTATGATATGCTCAAGTTCACAACACACACGTTTCATGTTTTGAATATTGGTTTTCGGCTTTTCCGTTTTTGGTTTAACCGATCTTGGTTTCATGAATAGATAGATCAAAACAAGTTTACATGGTTTAATGAATATTAGATTTGTTCTATATACATGCATGCTTCATCTTTTTAGACAAACTTAGTTTTGACTTACATATTCATGTGTTTTATGTTTTGGTATTTTTGTCAAAACATATTTTGGAATTAATGACAAAAACATGGATATATATATATGTTTCATGCATATTGGTTTTCTACCCGTATGCATCATGCCTAAATGTTGTTTAATATCATGTTTTTGTATTTGGATAAGTTTTGGACAAAATGTATTTTCTATTCAAAAATCCAAGTTTTAGAAAATACAAGTTTTGGATTTTGGTAAAAATGATAAGACTCAAAAATGTTTCAAGATGTTTGTTATTTGCGATGAAATTTTTATCACAAGTTTATATTTTAATATAAAATGAGAAAACTATTTTTGTGTAATTTTTACAAGTTTTATGGATTTATTAAAATATCTTCTATCCTTTTTTCTGACCCAAGACACTGGCTGACAGGCCAGGCCGGTCGACTGTGCGGTCGGCCGAACCAATGGCCGGTCGACCCAGTGGTCGGCCGACGTGCACAGAGCTGTGCACGTCTGGCAGCACAGTGGAACGGTTGGCCGGCTGGCCGACCGTACCAGAGAGCAATGCTCTCTGTTCTTTTCGGTCGACCGGGCGGTCGACCGTCAGTTGCCAACGGTCAAAATGTGACCGTTGGACGGTCGACCGAGCGGTCGACCGATAGGTCATTTCTGGCAGTTTCTTCTGCCAACGGCTATATTTTTCTGGGGGCTATAAATACCCCATTGGAAAGAGTTTTTCTCTAAGATTTTTGTGCGAATTTTTCCTTACTCTCTGGTGTTTTCATAGCAATCAAAAGAAGTTTTTGGACTTAAATTGAACAATCTATTTGGTTTTTTTGCTAGGGTTTGGAATATCAAAGAAAAAGGTTTTTGGGAAAAAGAGTTTTGTTTCAACTTCTATATCTTGGTTTCAGTTTTTCCTAAGGATTTTCTTTGTGATTTTGATTTCTATTCCATTGGTTTTCTCCACACTTGAGCTACATCTACTTTCTTATTCTATAGGATCTTTGTGTGGGAGAAAGAGATTGTTTGTGGTTGTTGTTTAGACCACCAAGTTGTAAACCCTTCATTTGCTTGGCTTTGTGCCTTTCCCTCATTGTTTTGAGGAGGTTGTGCAAGTGGGTTGTATCCCTCAAGTGGTGAGGTGATCCTTGTGTTGCTTTGTGTTAATCCCTCAAGTTGTGAGGTGATTGTTTGTTGGTTTGGAGTTGTGCCTCAAAGAGGAGGTTGTGTTTGTAAGGAGAGGAGTTGGGTACTCCTTGTAATTGTGATTGCCCCAAATCCTCGGTGGAGGTTCCCTTTGTGGGAGTCCTTTGTGGACAAGCTAGTGGACTTAAAATCCTTCTGTGTGAAGGCGGGGATGTAGAGCTGAGTGCTCGAACCTCGAAACATATCTTATTATTTGTGCTTGTTCCCTTGGCTCTTACTCTATCTCTCTCTCTCTCTTTTACTTTGTGCCTTGCATCAATTCATATTGTTCATTCATAAATTTTGCTTGGCTTGTTTGAGTGTGCATCTCTTGTTAATTGCAATAGTTTTTAAATTCCGCATTGAGTTCATTAGATTAGCATTATCACCTATTCACCCCCCTCTAGGTGATTTTCAATTGGTATCAGAGCCTCCACTCCTGATATTTAGCTTTAACCACCTAGGAGTGAGATCTTGGTTTGCTAATCTTCATTTGCATTGTTCATTTGCACACATATAGTTGCACTCATGGATAGCCCTCCTATGTTTGATTGTTCTAGAATGATATTTGGATGGCCAAGATGAGTAGTCATTTAAAAAGCCTAGGACATCTAGTTTATCAAGCCACTACAAATAAATCCTACCCAAATCATAGCAAGCATAAAAAGGCAAATGCATTAGCACTTAAGACACTTAGAGCATCTCTTAATGAAGATCTTTTACATGTGTTTGCTCATTATGATTCGGCTTTTGCAATTTGGAGCATTTTGACTTCTCCCGAGCTATCAAGGATTATCAAAAAGTTGAGAAGATCTAGGAGAGACATGTCCGACGAGCATTGCCTCATGGTCCAAGGGAAAGACTCCCTTGAGGTACAATCGGATTCTCAATTAGATGATTGCTCTAGTTCCTATTGCGATGGTTGTTTAGAAGCTCAAACCTTAAATATGGAACTTGCCACAAAGCTTGAAAAATTTTTGGACAAATATAATCTTTTGAAAAAGATTAATCTTGAACTAAAAGAAGAAATGAAGGATTTGTGCTCAGCTTTTGAATCAGTTTTGCAAGAGAAGGAAGAGATTACTAGTGAACGTGACTCACTAAGATCTCAACTAGACCTTGCCCTAAAAGAGATTGATGTTTTGAAGATGTTGTGAAAAACAATGAGGTTTTATCTTCTAAATTAGATTTTGTTTTAAAAGATAACCTTGTTTTGAAAAATGAAATTGATTTCATTACAAAAGAATTGGATTTAGTTTTAAAGAAAAATGAATCTTTAAAAATTGATATTGATTCTCATGTGTGCCATGCTAGTATAGCTTCTTCTTCTAGCACACCTATTGCATGCTCCACTTTATCTTCAAGTATTGAAAAAGATATAAATATTTTGAAGAAAAGTGTTGAATGTTTGGGCTCCACTTTGAGCCATGTACTTTGAATCATACACGCTTGGAAACCTTGGTTCGTAAGAAATAAGTTCCATCCTTATATGTACACCCATCACGGCATACACATGCTCATCACGGACACAACCATAACATGTATGCTAATGTGTACACTTGTACACATTGTGGTCGAAAAGGCCATCTTGCTAGATTTTGCTATGATCGTTTACATATTGAAAATTTAGCAAATAATCTTGTTTGGATTAGGAGAGATACTAACCCCTATGGACCCAAAAGAAAATGGGTACCAAAGACTGTTGGCCCAAAGGCCTTCCACCCTAGTTTTGATGATGATTAACTCATGTAGTTATGTTTACTAATAATCTTGTGTTGTTTAAGTTTCAGATCATTAACCAAGATATTAGTTGGTGATTAGCTTCAACAAAGAAGTTTAGAAGCTTTTCATGGTGATTCCAGGGCCAAAGCATCAAGATCATACCTTGCCTAGCTCATGGATCACGGTGTTTGTGGATTGAGTCACCTTGAAGATGAAGATCGTCAAGAAGACTTAGGTATCCATAGTTTAGTGTGTTTAGATCCATTTGTAAAGCTTAGTATAGTTGATATGCTCAAGTGCACAAACACACACGTTTCATGTTTTGGTTTTGGTTTTCATGAATAGTTGATCAAAACAAGTTTAATTGATATATGTATAGTTGTTTCATTCTATACATGCATGCTTAGCTTTTAAACAAACTTATTTTGACTTCTCTATTCATGTATTGAAAAATCAAGTTTGATAAAATACAAGTGTTGGTTTTTGATAAAATTTACAAGACACAAAAATGATTTAAATATGTTGATATATGTCTTGAAATTGTTATCATAAGTTTGTGTTTCAATAAGAAGTGTTAAAACTATTTTTGATGATTTTTAGAAAAGATAAAAAGATTTTTCAAAATATGTTTTAACCCAGATTCTGACCCAGGTTTGTGCTGACAGGCCAGGTCGGTCGACCGTATGGGTCGACCGCACCAAGGGCCGGTCGACCCCACGGGTCGACCGACGTGCACAGACTTGTGCACGTCTGGCAGACACAAACTCGGTTGACCGTACGGGTCGACCGGGTCTGAGAGCAGAGCTCTCTGTTTGTTTGGGTCGATCGGGCGGGTCGACCGTGGTTGCCCAACGGTCACATTTCTGACCGTTGGCAGTCGACCCGGCCGGTCGACCGGTAGCCTGTCAGGCTGTCAGCTCAGCCTAACGGCTAGTTTTCTGATGGGCCTATAAAAACCCCATTTCTTTGGGATTTTGGCCAAGGTTTTTAGAGACAAAATTTTCAGACTTTCTCTACTGTTTTAAAAGAGTTTTAAAAGAGTTTTGTGCCAAAAAAGATTTATCTTTGTATTGTTTTGGGTTTTTGGAAAATCAAAGAAAACTAAGGTTTTGGGAAATTGTATTGATTTTCATTTTCTATCATTTACAAGAGATTTCCCAAGTAGTTTTTCTTTGTTGCTTGTTTCCAAAAACACCTAGTTTTTCCACACTTGAGCTATCACCTATCCTATTCTATTAGGATCATTTGTTTGTCGGAAAAAGAAAAGAAAGAGAGATTGTTTGAGGTTGTTGAGCCTCCAAGTTGTAAACCATTTTCTTTGTTGGGTGCTCCCTCTTAGGTAGAGGTTGAGGCTTGGTTTGCTCCCTCTTTGGTAGAGGTGGAGATTGGTGTTTGCTCCCTCTTGGTGAGGTGGAGTTGGTTGTTGGTTTGTATCCCTCAAGTGTGAGGTGGTTTGGTTGTTGTTTGGCTACGGGCCTACCCCTCGGTTGTGAGGTGGTGTTTGAAAGAGGAGTTCGGTACTCCGTTGTTGTAACAAATCCTCTTCGGTAGAGGTTCCCTCGGTGGGAGATAGTTGATTGGAAATCCTACACGGTGGTGTAGGCGGGGATGTAGAGCTAGGGGCTCGAACCTCGAAACATATCTTGTCTTAGCGTTTGATCCATTGTCTCTCTAACTCTTTCTCTCATTTAAATGTGCAAAGCATCATTCATTCATATTATCATATCATTCATTTCTTGTGTTGTCCTTGCATATATTCATATTGATATATCATCTTATATGCTTGGTTGTTTGTGTGTGCCTCACTTGTACTTAATCAACAAGAGCTTCACATAGCACCTCAACCCATATCTAGGGGAATCAAGAGGAGTTAGTTCAAAGCCCTTCACGGGGAATTCGGCTACACTTGTTGATTGTACTAAGTGTGATTGCAATGTAGTTTTAAGCTTCCGCATTTAGCGCATTTAGTTCACTAGATTAGCACTTGCACCTATTCACCCCCCCTCTAGGTGTTTTTCAATTGGTATCAGAGCTAGTGCTCCTGATATTAGGCTTAACATCCTAGGAGTGAGATCCATTTGATTGCTAATCTATTGTTTGCATTTGCTTGTTTGCACACTCATATAGTTTACCATGGACTTCATGACCCCACCTAGCTTTGACCCTTCCAACATTGTTGTTTGGAAGTATAGGATGTCCATGTACCTAAAGACCCTAGGTTTGCATGTCTTTCTTGCGGCCACCAAGAAATGCTATCTTGGAGATCGCATGCATATAGGGGCCAATGCACAAGCCCTAGAGGCCATTAGAAGCACATTAAATAAAGAATATCTTTTACTTGCTTCTAACTTTTATTCCGCATTTGCAGTGTGGAACATGTTGACAACCACCACCACCTCCAAGCTTCAATTGCCAAATCAACCGGAGGAGTCTAGTGGAGAATCTGACTCTCATTGCTTAATGGTCCAAGGGAATGACTCCCTTGAGGTACATTCGGAGTCTCAACTAGATAGAGATGATTGTGCTAGTTCTTCAAATGATTTTGTTGATCCCCATGCTTTAAATGAAGAACTTTCTATTCTGTGTGAAAAACTTATTGAAAAATATGATGTTTTGAAAAAGAAGAGTCTAGGCATTAACAATGAAAATAAAAATTTGATTGCTAGACTTGATATTGTTTTGCAAGAGAAAGGGGAGATTGCTAATGAGAGGGATTCATTTAAATCTCAACTTGATCTTGCACTTAAAGAAAATGAGTTTTTGAAAAATAAAAATGATTGTCATGTTCTTTTGAAGAAAAATGAAAATTTGTCTTCAAAAGTTGATTTTGTTTTAAAGGAGAATGTTGCTTTGAAAAATAAAATTATTTCTATTTCAAATGACTTGAATGTTTGTTTAGATAAGAATATTGCTTTGAAAAATAAAATTGATGCACATGTTTGCCATGCTAGGGTAGTACCTCACACATCACCTATTGCATGCTCCACTTCTTCTTTAATTGATAATGATATATCCATGCTTAAGAAGAAGGTTGATTGTTTGGGCTCACTATGAGCCAATGTGCCATGAACCACTCACGTTTGGAAACCTTGGTTCGAAAGAAACAAGTTCCATCCTTTATGCATGCACACCCTCCACGGCATACACATGCTCCTCACGGACACCATCACATGTATGCTCATGTGTACACTTGTACACATTGTGGACGTAAGGGCCACCTTGCTAAATTTTGCTATGATAGAATACATAATGATAATTTAGCAAATAAGTTTGTTTGGGTTAGAGAAGGTACTAACCCCCATGGACCCAATAAGATATGGGTACCAAAGACCACCCCTCCTTTATTTGATGTAGGTGTGGGCTCTCACATGACGTGAGAGTAATGGTACCTTGGAGTGGATGCGTTTGGAGCTTCATGGAAATCAATTGGATGCATCACTTTCAAGGGAAGTTTGGTGGAGAGGACCACCATGTTTTTGGAGAACTAGAGCGGTGCCCTCATTGGTTTTGGTATCGAATCTCTAACTCCTTATGCTTACATGCTTTCCATGTTTATCTTTCATAGCATGTTTTGATGTTTGTTGATTACTATGAAAATGCCATGCTTATTAGATTAGTGATATACATGTTTAGTTATTTTGAGACACCCATGTTTAATATGGATAAATTCTTTTGTGTTCTCACTATATGGTTGCTATTGCGTATATCATATTTCTAATAACATGTGGATATTCATAATAATCATGTTTTTGCTTATCATATTGATTTTTATATTTGTTTTTGATGCTTCATGTTTTGAATATATGTTTAGATGTTAGTTTTCATTAAGACTAGGATTTATACTTGTGCATATAGTGGGCCACAAATAAATCTATATATGTTGGGCTTGATTGCTTATTTGTTCCCATTAAATGTGCTAGTATAGTCTAGTTTTGATGAGTCATACATTTTAAACTTGTATTCCTATTTTTGGATTTGTTTTATGATTGTGTGTTTCACTTCATGTATATGTTTGTATTGCCAAACTTTAAGATATACATGTATACCCCTTGAGTCATTTACCCTTCATGCAAATCTATATGTGGACTCAATTGTGTTTAGGGATATGTATGTATACTTATTGTGTTGACAATTCATATATATACCTTGAAATGAAATTTGTTTTGGTGAAGATTTAGTTTTTCTTGATTTTGTGTTTAATTGTTTAACTTCATGTATATGTCTATCTTGTCCAAACTATTAGATATACATGTTTATCCTTTTTGAGCCACGTGCCTTAATGCATATATTTTGTGGACTCGTTGTGTTTTGAATATGTATGTATGCTTTAGTTTGTATAAGACATACATATTCCTTGAAGATTAAATAGTTTTTGATGATTTTCATGTTTTCTTATTTAAGGAATAATTGAGCTTAATGAAAAATTTTCATGATTATGATATTCACACTTTATTTGTACACTCACATTTATTGCTTGCTCATGTTTTGTTTTCATGAGTCATATTTATGCCTAATTGAATTAGAGTGTTGATTATCATGTGGATTTCATGTTTTATGAAAATCCTTTTGACATTCCTTGCTTGAAGGATTTCGTACTAGTTAACGAAAATTTTCATTTTAACTAGTTCGTTTTCTTCGTTGTGTTATGAGGTATACACATGCTATTGTTGTTATGTCAATTGGTATCATTGAACTCTTTCAATTGGTATCATTTTGATCTTTTTGTATACTCATATGTTTATTGTGTATGTATATTTTCAATTGGTATCATCTATTGGTGATTGGTACTCATTCTATTTCATACACATATACTTATTTTATTTGTGCTATTATATTTCTATATCTTGAGCACAAATCTTGTTTATGCTAGAGCTTGAGCTTCAACTTTATTTCAATTGATTTAGTTTTCAATTGGTATCTTATTTCAAGCCTACGCATAGTTTTTGTTGGTATTTCATAAAGGGGGAGAAAATTCGTTTTTCATATTTCAATTGGTACTTGTATTTCCACTCCCGTACTTTATGATAGAAAATAGTCATTTCAATTGTTTATATGGCTTAAAAAAATTACTATCTTTTGATATCAAGATGTCTTGTGTTTTAAATTGGTATCTAAAAATTTTGTTTAAAGTAAAATACAAAAGTTTTGATTTGTATTGATTATATTTAAGGAGAGCTTAACATCTCTTCTACATATAGATTTATGTTGAGTGTATCTTATAATGAGGAGCTTAACATCTCTTCTTTATGTGGTACACGTGTGTAGGGGAGCTTCACATCTCCTCTTATGCAGTACATAATGTGTGTTATGTGAATTAGGGCTTAACATCCCTCCTTCATATAATGTATATGTGTAGGAAAGCTAACTTAGCGTCTTCCTCTTCATGAATGTATATAGCATATAACATTTATTGATCTTTGTTTATTTTCAATTGGTATCAAGATGCTTCATTGACATAATTTCAATTGATATCCTAATTGATTGTCACCCCTTATTGACCTTGTTTTTGTTTTTAGATAAAAAGGGGGAGAACATTGTTTTATTGTTTTGATTGACAAAAAAAAGGAGGAGAAAGATTTTTACCCCTCATTTTATTTATTGTTTTGATTGTTTACCCTTTTGTTGATGATTGACAAAAAGGGGAGAGAGATTTTGAGTTTATAAGTTTTATATATGCATAGTTATGTTTTTGCATATATTATGTTTAATTTAGTTTAATGTTAATTGATCTCTAGAACATGTTTTGTTTTGAATATTTCATTTGATATCTAGAGCATCTTGTTTATGCATTGTCATTCATGCATATTTATGTTTATTTGTTTTATGCATGAGTTAAGGGGGAGCTTCCTTGAAGCTTAACTTTAATCCATGCATATATAACTCCATGAGTTTTGTCATCATCAAAAAGGGGGAGATTGTTGGCCCAAAGGCCTTCCACCCTAGTTTTGAGATGATTAACTCATGTAGTTATGCTTACTAATAATCTTGTGTTGTTTAAGTTTCAGATCATTAACCAAGATATTAGTTGGTGATTAGCTTCAACAAAGAAGTTTAGAAGCTTTTCATGGTGATTCCAGGGCCAAAGCATCAAGATCATACCTTGCCTAGCTCATGGATCACGATGTTTGTGGATCGAGTCACCTTGAAGATGAAGATCGTCAAGAAGACTTAGGTATCCATAGTTTAGTGTGTTTAGATTCATTTGTAAAGCTTAGTATAGTTGATATGCTCAAGTGCACAAACACACACGTTTCATGTTTTGGTTTTGGTTTTCATGAATAGTTGATCAAAACAAGTTTAATTGATATATGTATAGTTGTTTCATTCTATACATGCATGCTTAGCTTTTAAACAAACTTATTTTGACTTCTCTATTCATGTATTGAAAAATCAAGTTTGATAAAATACAAGTGTTGGTTTCTGATAAAATTTACGAGACACAAAAATGATTTAAATATGTTGATATATGTCTTGAAATTGTTATCACAAGTTTGTGTTTCAATAAGAAGTGTTAAAACTATTTTTGATGATTTTTAGAAAAGATAAAAAGATTTTTCAAAATATGTTTTAACCCAGATTCTGACCCAGGTTTGTGCTGACAGGCCAGGTCGGTCGACCGTATGGGTCGACCGCACCAAGGGCCGGTCGACCCCACGGGTCGACCGACGTGCACCGACTTGTGCACGTCTGGCAGACACAAACTCGGTCGACCGTACGGGTCGACCGGGTCTGAGAGCAGAGCTCTCTGTTTGTTTGGGTCGACCGGGCGGGTCGACCGTGGTTGCCCAACGGTCACATTTCTGACCGTTGGCGGTCGACCCGGCCGGTCGACCGGTAGCCTGTCAGGCTGCCAGCTCAGCCTAACGGCTAGTTTTCTAATGGGCCTATAAAACCCCATTTCTTTGGGATTTTGGCCAAGGTTTTTAGAGACAAAATTTCCAAACTTTCTCTACAGTTTTAAAAGAGTTTTAAAAGAGTTTTGTGCCAAAAAATTTATCTTTGTATTGTTTTGGGTTTTTGGAAAATCAAAGAAAACTAGGGTTTTGGGAGATTGTATTGATTTTCATTTTCTATCATTTACAAGAGATTTCCTAAGTAGTTTTTCTTTGTTGCTTGTTTCCAAAAACACCTAGTTTTTCCACACTTGAGCTATCACCTATCCTATTCTATTAGGATCATTTGTTTGTGGGAAAAAAAAAGAAAGAGAGATTGTTTGAGGTTGTTGAGCCTCCAAGTTGTAAACCCTTTTCTTTGTTGGGTGCTCCCTCTTAGGTAGAGATTGAGGTTTGGTTTGCTCCCTCTTTGGTAGAGGTGGAGATTGGTGTTTGCTCCCTCTTGGTGAGGTGGAGTTGGTTGTTGGTTTGTATACCTCAAGTGTGAGGTGGTTTGGTTGTTGTTTGGCTACGGGCCTACCCCTCGGTTGTGAGGTGGTGTTTGAGAGAGGAGTTCGGTACTCCATTATTGTAACAAATCCTCTTCGGTAGAGGTTCCCTCGGTGGGAGATAGTGGATTGGAAATCCTACATGGTGGTGTAGGCGGGGATGTAGAGCTAGGGGCTTGAACCTCGAAACATATCTTGTCTTAGCGTTTGATCCATTGTCTCTCTAACTCTCTCTCTCATTTAATTGTGCAAAGCATCATTCATTCATATTGTCATATCATTCATTGCTTGTGTTGTCCTTGCATATATTCATATTGATATATCATCTTATATGCTTGGTTGTTTGTGTGTGCCTCACTTGTACTTAATCAACAAGAGCTTCACATAGCACCTCAACTCATATCTAGGGGAATCAAGAGGAGTTAGTCCAGAGCCCTTCACGGGGAATTCGGCTACACTTGTTGATTGTACTAAGTGTGATTGCAATATAGTTTTAAGCTTCCGCATTTAGCGCATTTAGTTCACTAGATTAGCATTTGCACCTATTCACCCCCTCTAGGTGTTTTTCAAAGACCACCCCTAAAATATTTGATGTAGGTGTGGGCTCTCGCATCACGTGAGAGTAGCGGTGCCTTGAAGTGGATGCGTTCCGTGCTTAAAGAAAACAATTTGGATGCATCACTTTCAAGGGGAGTTTGGTGGAGGAGGACCACCATTGGTTTGGAGAACTAGAGAGGTGCCCTCATCGGTTTTGGTATCGATCTCTAACTCCCGTTTACATTTGCATGCTTTTCATGTTCATCATTTTATAGCATGTCATGTTTCATTGTTCATTATGCTTATGCCATGTAATTTAGATTAGTGATATACATGTTTAGTTACTTGAGATACCCATGGACCTATCTTTGTGTTCTCACTTTGTTTTTAAACTAATATGTATGACCTAGATCTAATTCATGTGCATGTACATAATGATCATATGTATGTTTATGATTTTCTTCAATGCTTAATGTTTTGATTAAGATGTTATATGCCATGATTATTAGAGCTATGATATGCATAATAACTCTAATAGCATGAGGATTTACATAATGATCGTTTTATGTTTGTAATGATGATTTATGTCCCGTTTCGTGCTTCATGACTTGAATATATGTTTAGATGTTAGTTTTCATGAAAACTAGGATTTATACTTGTACATAGAATGGGCCACAAGTAAATCTTTATATATGTTTGTGCTTGAATGCCTATTTGTACCCATTAGATGTGCTAGTATAGTCTAGTTTTGATGATTCATGCATTCTAACTTATATTCCTCATTTTGAATATGTTTCTATGATCATGTGTTTTAACTTCATGTATATGTCTATCTTATCCAAACTATTGATCATACATGTACATCCTTGAGCCACGTGCCTTTATGCATATACTTTAGTGGACTCATTATGTTTAGGATATGTATGTATACTTTAGTTTGTACATGACATACATATGCCTTGAAGTTTAAATCGTTTTGATGATTTTCATATTTTTAGGTAATTTCAATTGGTATTAAGATTTATGTTTAGAAATTCAAAATTTGTAATGTTTAATTTCAATTGGTATCAAAATTGTTTATTTACAATTGATATGATATTTGTTTACTTATCAATTGGTATCAAAATTTTTGTTTTTCAATTGGTATAGTTTCACTTTTAATTGGTATCAATATGCACTTCATTGACACATTTTTTAATTGGTATCATATTTGAGGTTAGACAAAACATCCCTTGATTGATTTTTAAACAAAAAAAGAATATGTTTTTATTAGTTTTGTTTTGTCTTTAACCCCTTTGTTGATGATTGACAAAAAGGGAGAGAAGAATTTGAGTTTATATGCATGTTTGTATGCATGTTTTATGTTTTTATTAAGTTCAATTGGTATCAAAAGTATTATTTAAAGAACATGTTTAGTTTTGGTATCAAGAGCTTAAAAGAGATCATTAGTTTTGTTTTGTATATGTTTAGTTTAATTGGTATCTAGAGCATGTTTATTTGTTTTTGTTAATTGTTATCTAGAGCATGTTTATTTGTTTTTGAAAATTTCATTTGTATCTTTCTTTGGTATCTAGAGCCATTTATTGTTTTATGCATATCTATGCATGTTTCATGTTTAGTATTCATTGCACATATTTGTTGTTTATCCCTATGCATGAGTTAAGGGGGAGCTTCTTTGAAGCTTAACTTTAATCCATGCATATATAACTCCATGAGTTTTGTCATCATCAAAAAGGGGGAGATTGTTGGTCCAAAGGCCTTCCACTCTAGTTTTGATGATGATTAACTCATGTAGTTATGTGTACTAATAATCTTGTAATTTTAGTTTCAGATCATTAATCAAGATATTAGTTGGTGATTAGCTTCAACAAGATGACTTGGAAGCTTTCACATGTTGATTCAAGAGCCCGATCGTCAAAGATCATATATAGCACTTGCTCGGTGGATCAAAGAGTTTTGGATCGAGTCGGCTTGGAGATTGCGCTCTACAAGAAGACTTCGGTACCTAGTTTAGTTTTGTGTTTAGATCCAAATTGTAAAGATTAGAACTGTATGATATGCTCAAGTTCACAACACACACGTTTCTAGTTTTGAATATTGGTTTTCGGCTTTTCTGTTTTTGGTTTAACCGATCTTGGTTTCATGAATAGATAGATCAAAACAAGTTTACATGGTTTAATGAATATTAGATTTGTTCTATATACATGCATGCTTCATCTTTTTAGACAAACTTAGTTTTGACTTACATATTCATGTATTTTATGTTTTGGTATTTTTGTCAAAACATATTTTGGAATTAATGACAAAAACATGGATATATAGATGTTTCATGCATATTGGTTTTCTACCCATATGCATCATGCCTAAATGTTGTTTAATATCATGTTTTTGTATTTGGATAAGTTTTGGACAAAATGCATTTTCTATTCAAAAATCCAAGTTTTAGAAAATACAAGTTTTGAATTTTGGTAAAAATGATAAGACTAAAAAATGTTTCAAGATGTTTGTTATTTGTGATGAAATTTTTATCACAAGTTTATATTTCAATATAAAATGAGAAAACTATTTTTGTATAATTTTTACAAGTTTTATGGATTTATTAAAATATCTTATATCCTGTTTTCTGACCCAGGACACTAGCTGACAGGCCAGGTCGGTCGACCGTGCGGTTGGCCGAACCAATGGCCGGTCGACCCAGCGGTTGAGCGACGTGCGCAGAGCTGTGCACGTCTGGCAGCACAGTGGAACGGTCGGCCGGCCGGCCGACCGGACCAGAGAGCAGTGCTCTCTGTTCTTTTCGGTCGACCGGGTGGTCGACCGTCACTTGCCAACGGTCAAAATGTGACCGTTGGACGGTCGACCGAGCGGTCGACCGGTAGGTCATTTCTGGCAGTTTCTTCTGCCAACGGCTATATTTTTCTGGGGGCTATAAATACCCCATTGGAAAGAGTTTTCTCTAAGACTTTTGTGTGAATTTTTCCTTACTCTTTGGTGTTTTCACAGCAATCAAAAGAAATTTTTGGACTTAAATTAAACAATCTATTTGGTGTTTTTGCAAGGGTTTGGAATATCAAAGAAAAGGTTTTTGGGAAAAAGAGTTTTGTTTCAACTTCTATATCTTGGTTTCAATTTTTCCCAAGGATTTTCTTTGTGATTTTGATTTTCATTCCATTGGTTTTCTCCACACTTGAGATACATCTACTTTCTTATTCTATAGAATCTTTGTGTGGGAGAAAGAGATTGTTTGTGGTTGTTGTTTAGACCACCAGGTTGTAAACCCTTCATTTGCTTGGCTTTGTGCCTTTCCCTCATTGTGTTGAGGAGGTTGTGCAAGTGGGTTGTATCCCTCAAGTGGTGAGGTGATCCTTGTGTTGCTTTGTGTTAATCCCTCAAGTTGTGAGGTGATTGCTTGTTGGTTTGGAGTTGTGCCTCAAGGAGGAGGTTGTGTTTGTAAGGAGAGGAGTTGGATACTCCTTGTAATTGTGATTGCCCCAAATCCTCGGTGGAGGTTCCCTTTATGGGAGTCCTTTGTGGATAAGCTAGTGGACTTAAAATCCTTCTGTGTGAAGGCGGGGATGTAGAGCTAGGTGCTCGAACCTCGAAACATATCTTATTGTTTGCGCTTGTTCCCTTGGCTCTTACTCTATCTCTCTCTCTCTCTTTACTTTGTGCCTTGCATCAATTCATATTGTTCATTCATAAATATTTGCTTGGCTTGTTTGATTGTGCATCTCTTGTTAATTGCAATTAGTTTTTAAATTCCGCATTGAGTTCATTAGATTAGCATTATCACCTATTCACCCCCCCTCTAGGTGATTTTCAATTGGTATCAGAGCCTCCGCTCCTGATATTTAGGTTTAACCACCTAGGAGTGAGATCTTGGTTTGCTAATCTTCATTTGCATTGTTCATTTGCACACATATAGTTGCACTCATGGATAGCCCTCCTATGTTTGATTTTTCTAAACATGATATTTGGATGGCCAAGATGAGTAGTCATTTAAAAAGCCTAGGACATCTAGTTTATCAAGCCACTACAAATGAATCCTACCCAAATCATAGCAAGCATAAAAAGGCAAATGTATTAGCACTTAAGACACTTAGAGCATCTCTTAATGAAGATCTTTTACATGTGTTTGCTCATTATGATTCGGCTTTTGCAGTTTGGAGCATTTTGACTTCTCCCGAGCTACCAAGGATTATCAACAAGTTGAGAAGATCTAGGAGAGACATGTCCGACGAGCATTGCCTCATGGTCCAAGGGAAAGACTCCCTTAAGGTACAATCGGATTCTCAATTAGATGATTGCTCTAGTTCCTATTGCGATGGTTGTTTAGAAGCTCAAACCTTAAATATGGAACTTGCCACAAAGCATGAAATTTTTTTGGAAAAACATAATCTTTTGAAAAAGAATAATCTTGAACTAAAAGAAGAAATGAAGGATTTGTGCTCAACTTTTGAATCGGTTTTGCAAGAGAAGGAAGAGATTACTAGTGAACGTGACTCACTAAGATCTCAACTAGACCTTGCCCTAAAAGAGATTGATGTTTTGAAAAGCAAAAATGATTGTGATGATGTTGTGAAAAACAATGAGGTTTTATCTTCTAAATTAGATTTTGTTTTAAAAGATAACCTTGTTTTGAAAAATGAAATTGATTTCATTACAAAAGAATTGGATTTAGTTTTAAAGAAAAATGAATCTTTAAAAATTGATATTGATTCTCATGTGTGCCATGCTAGCATAGCTTCTTCTTCTAGCACACCTATTGCATGCTCCACTTTATCTTCAAGTATTGAAAAAGATATAAATGTTTTGAAGAAAAGTGTTGAATGTTTGGGCTCCACTTTGAGCCAATGTACTTTGAATCATACACGCTTGGAAACCTTGGTTCGTAAGAAGCAAGTTCCATCCTTATATGTACACCCATCACGGCATACACATGCTCATCACAGACACAACCATAACATGTATGCTAATGTGTACACTTGTACACATTGTGGTCGAAAAGGCCATCTTGCTAGATTTTGCTATGATCGTTTACATATTGAAAATTTAGCAAATAATCTTGTTTGGATTAGGAGAGATACTAACCCCTATGGACCCAAAAGAAAATGGGTACCAAAGACCACCCCTAAAATATTTGATGTAGGTGTGGGCTCTCGCATCACGTGAAAGTAGCGGTGCCTTGAAGTGGATGCGTTCTGTGCTTAAAGAAAACAATTTGGATGCATCACTTTCAAGGGGAGTTTGGTGGAGGAAGACCACCATTGGTTTGGAGAACTAGAGAGGTGCCCTCATCGGTTTTGGTATCGATCTCTAACTCCCGTTTACATTTGTATGCTTTTCATGTTCATCATTTTATAGCATGTCATGTTTCATTGTTCATTATGCTTATACCATGTAATTTAGATTAGTGATATACATGTTTAGTTACTTGAGACACCCATGGACCTATCTTTGTGTTCTCACCTTGTTTTTAAACTAATATGTATGACCTAGATCTAATTCATGTGCATGTACATAATGATCATATGTATGTTTATGATTTTCTTCAATGCTTAATGTTTTGATTAAGATGTTATATGCCATGATTATTAGAGCTATGATATGCATAATAACTCTAATAGCATGAGGATTTACATAATGATCGTTTTATGTTTGTAATGATGATTTATGTCCCGTTTCATGCTTCATGACTTGAATATATGTTTAGATGTTAGTTTTCATGAAAACTAGGATTTATACTTGCACATAGAATGAGCCACAAGTAAATCTTTATATATGTTTGTGCTTGAATGCCTATTTGTACCCATTAGATGTGCTAGTATAGTCTAGTTTTGATGATTCATGCATTCTAACTTATATTCCTCATTTTGAATATGTTTCTATGATCATGTGTTTTAACTTCATGTATATGTCTATCTTATCCAAACTATTGATCATACATGTACATCCTTGAGCCACGTGCCTTTATGCATATACTTTAGTGGACTCATTATGTTTAGGATATGTATGTATACTTTAGTTTGTACATGACATACATATGCCTTGAAGTTTAAATCGTTTTGATGATTTTCATATTTTTAGGTAATTTCAATTGGTATTAAGATTTATGTTTAGAAATTCAAAATTTGTAATGTTTAATTTCAATTGGTATCAAAATTGTTTATTTACAATTGATATGATATTTGTTTACTTATCAATTGGTATCAAAATTTTTGTTTTTCAATTGGTATAGTTTCACTTTTAATTGGTATCAATATGCACTTCATTGACACATTTTTTAATTGGTATCATATTTGAGTTAGACAAAACATCCCTTGATTGATTTTTTTTAACAAAAAAGATATGTTTTTATTAGTTTTGTTTTGTCTTTAACCCCTTTGTTGATGATTGACAAAAAGGGGAGAAGAATTTGAGTTTATATGCATGTTTGTATGCATGTTTTATGTTTTTATTAAGTTCAATTGGTATCAAAAGTATTATTTAAAGAACATGTTTAGTTTTGGTATCAAGAGCTTAAAAGAGATCATTATTTTTGTTTTGTATATGTTTAGTTTAATTGGTATCTAGAGCATGTTTATTTGTTTTTGTTAATTGTTATCTAGAGCATGTTTATTTGTTTTTGAAAATTTCATTTGTATCTTTCTTTGGTATCTAGAGCCATTTATTGTTTTATGCATATCTATGCATGTTTCATGTTTAGTATTCATTGCACATATTTGTTGTTTATCCCTATGCATGAGTTAAGGGGGAGCTTCTTTGAAGCTTAACTTTAATCCATGCATATATAACTCCATGAGTTTTGTCATCATAAAAAAGGGGGAGATTGTTGGCCCAAAGGCCTTCCACTCTAGTTTTGATGATGATTAACTCATGTAGTTATGTGTACTAATAATCTTATGATTTTAGTTTCAGATCATTAATCAAGATATTAGTTGGTGATTAGCTTCAACAAGATGATTTGGAAGCTTTCACATGTTGATTCAAGAGCCCGAGCGTCAAAGATCATATATAGCACTTGCTCGGTGGATCAAAGAGTTTTGGATCGAGTCGGCTTGGAGATTGCGCTCTACAAGAAGACTTCGGTACCTAGTTTAGTTTTGTGTTTAGATCCAAATTGTAAAGATTAGAATAGTATGATATGCTCAAGTTCACAACACACACGTTTCATGTTTTGAATATTGGTTTTCGGCTTTTCCGTTTTTGGTTTAACCGATCTTGGTTTCATGAATAGATAGATCAAAACAAGTTTACATGGTTTAATGAATATTAGATTTGTTCTATATACATGCATGCTTCATCTTTTTAGACAAACTTAGTTTTGACTTACATATTCATGTGTTTTATGTTTTGGTATTTTTGTCAAAACATATTTTGGAATTAATGACAAAAACATGGATATATATATGTTTCATGCATATTGGTTTTTTACCCATATGCATCATGCCTAAATGTTGTTTAATATCATATTTTTGTATTTGGATAAGTTTTGGACAAAATGTATTTTCTATTCAAAAATTCAAGTTTTATAAAATACAAGTTTTGAATTTTGGTAAAAATGATAAGACTCAAAAATGTTTCAAGATGTTTGTTATTTGTGATGAAATTTTTATCACAAGTTTATATTTCAATATAAAATGTGAAAACTATTTTTGTGTAATTTTTACAAGTTTTATGGATTTATTAAAATATCTTCTATCCTGTTTTCTTACCCAGGACACTGGCTGACAGGCCAGGTCGGTCGACCGTGCGGTTGGCCGAACCAATGGCCGGTCGACCCAGCGGTCGACCGACGTGCACAGAGCTGTGCACGTCTGGCAGCACAGTGGAACGGTCGGCCGGCCGGCCGACCGGACCAGAGAGCAGTGCTCTCTGTTCTTTTCGGTCGACCGGGCGGTCGACCGTCAGTTGCCAACGGTCAAAATGTGACCGTTGGATGGTCGACCGAGCGGTCGACTGGTAGGTCATTTCTGGCAGTTTCTTCTGCCAACGGCTATATTTTTCTGGGGGCTATAAATACCCCATTGGAAAGAGTTTTTCTCTAAGATTTTTGTGCGAATTTTTCCTTACTCTGTGGTGTTTTCACAGCAATCAAAAGAAGTTTTTAGACTTAAATTGAACAATCTATTTGGTGTTTTTGCTTGGGTTTGAAATATCAAAGAAAAAGGTTTTTGGGAAAAAGAGTTTTGTTTCAACTTCTATATCTTGGTTTTAGTTTTTTTCAAGGATTTTCTTTGTGATTTTGATTTTCATTCCATTGGTTTTCTCCACACTTGAGCTACATCTACTTTCTTATTCTATAGGATCTTTGTGTGGGAGAAAGAGATTGTTTGTGGTTGTTGTTTAGACCACCAAGTTGTAAACCCTTCATTTGCTTGGCTTTGTGCCTTTCCCTCATTGTGTTGAGGAGGTTGTGCAAGTGGGTTGTATCCCTCAAGTGGTGATGTGATCCTTGTGTTGCTTTGTGTTAATCCCTCAAGTTGTGAGGTGATTGTTTGTTGGTTTGGAGTTGTGCCTCAAAGAGAAGGTTGTGTTTGTAAGGAGAGGAGTTGGGTACTCCTTGTAATTGTGATTGCCCCAAATCCTCGGTGGAGGTTCCCTTTGTGGGAGTCCTTTGTGGAAAAGCTAGTGGACTTAAATCCTTCTGTGTGAAGGCGGGGATGTAGAGCTGGGTGCTCGAACCTCGAAACATATCTTATTGTTTGCGCTTGTTCACTTGGCTCTTACTCTATCTCTCTCTTTACTTTGTGCCTTGCATCAATTCATATTGTTCATTCATAAATATTTGCTTGGCTTGTTTGAGTGTACATCTCTTGTTAATTGCAATTAGTTTTTAAATTCCGCATTGAGTTCATTAGATTAGAATTATCACCTATTCACCCCCCTCTAGGTGATTTTCAGACTAAAGTATAGGAGGACTTATGAGGGTTGAACCTAATTCTTACATCATTCGGTCATTTTTACTTAGATGATTGAAAGTTCTTTTTTCTTGAAAAATGTTTGCTAACAACTAAATATTTTTTTTTACTTACTGAATTTTGTGAGTGCAATCCACTGAAAACCCTCAGGAGACAACACTCCTCCTCTAGGGGGAACCTAAAGGTTTAAAGGCTTGTTGCACATGCTTAATGCAATCCCGTCACCTGTGAAATTGGTGTAATTATTTTCTTATTTTTTGTTTTGCTCGGGATGAGCAAAAAGATAAGTATGGGGGTGTGATTAGTCTCTAATTTTGCATAATTTTATCACATCCGCATATTTATTTGATATAAAATTCTGCTAATAAAACTTTTCTTGCTTGATCCTAGGTCCATGGTGGGCAAATGAAGAAGAAGACCCTAAATCACCATTTAATGGGTGATTAAAGGCCTACCAATTAGCCATTGACTTTAGGGAGGAGATTTTGTCAGCCAAAGGAATCAAATCCAGAAACCAGAGGATCTAGCTGACAGGGGACAGACGGGATAGCACGCTGCCCGAAGCCAGGCGCGCATCGCCCTGGCAATGCCGCGGAAACACGGGGAGCCGCGTTTCAGTGGCCGTACGGCACGGGCATGCCCGGGCTTTGGGCCAGGGGTTGTCCCCTTTTCCTCTGGTGCCTATAAAAACCCCCCTGGGGTCTGAAGAGTAGCAGATCCAAAGTTTAGAGCATTATTGTAATCTTGTTTTTAGGATTGTAGTTGTTTTAGTTTCCTTCTTCTTCTAGTTTTAGTTTAACCATTAGAGTGAGAGAGAGAGAGAGAGAGTGTAAAAGTTGTATTTGAAGGGTGACAAGCTAATAATAGTAACTACTTCTCTTTCTTCTTTCCATTTACTCGTGTTTTCCATTTGCTTTTACTTTCTTGTTGTAGTGTAACTCCCTTTCTCTTTACTTCTTTTCTTTTGTTGTTCCTTTTACTACCATGTCTAAGTCACTCTTCCATTGCATGGCTAACTAATTTCTAACCCACTAATCTCTAACAACTTGATTGATAAACCCAAATGAGTCAATAGTGTCAAATAAGCCTTATGCAAACGAGAGTTATGATATCTTAAGACGAGGGTTCTAACTCAAACTTACATTCAAATATTCACTTTCTTATATTTCATGCTTAACGGGTTTTTTGATGATCTATGGATTGTATACTTTACTTGTTTTGGTATGTTAGAGATTTTTCTTTTAACTTTGCCAATACCATTAGCGCACTTGTATCTTTCCTTATTCTCGCCTTCTATTGGATCTCGATAATGAAATGTCCAAGTTTTGCCGTGTGAAGCTAAGTTAAAGGAAGGACTTTCATTCGGTCCCAACATGAATAGTTCCTATGTATAAAGGTAATACTTGTCTTTGATCCATTGACTGAGATTTCCTGCACACAAAATATAAAATATTATATTTAAGAATTAAAGGTGTGCGAGGTGCTCAATACTAATCCGCGGTAGCAAGGCTATGCGGGTCGTGATCCTCAGGGAGGGACTGCGATGGAAGAGTTAAGCAAGTTATCTCTAAAAATTATCTTTTTATTATTAAGTAGTGGTATTTACAATGGGTGGTAGAAAAGAATATGGAGAAGTTGTGATTTAATCTACAAAAAGAAAAGAAAAGAAAAGAATACTTACTTGAGTTTGGTTGAAGAAAAACGTGAAAACCTTACATGTTCTACCTTGCTTAGGAGGCGTTCAACGCATAGATCATAAACTCGAGCCCGGTCCTTGTGCACATTATATCGTCAAGCATATCAAGAACGAAGTGATGCGAAGCTTTGGAAGTGGAGAACGTTTTCATGAACTATCGTTGGCTCTCACGTAGCTTAGTTATACTTGTTTGGAATTCACTTGCATGTTCATCAATCAGCCACAAAGAGATCACAGAGAAAAAGAAATAGAAAACAAAAGGAAAAGTAAAACACAAGAATAATAAACAAAAGAAAAATATTACCTTTATTCATGAATACAATGGCCGAGAAGAGGAAGATACATCGGTGTCACACTCAATATAAACCTCTCTCTCTCTTGAAAATAAAAAGAAACCCTAATTACAAAACTAGAAGAAAGAACGAAACTAAACCCTAGCTTTTTGGCCCTTGGCTCGACGCTGGACGCTCTGTACGTTGCACTGCAGGGGGTATTTATAGGAGCAGAAGGAGGTAGAGTCCCAATACAACTCTCCCACGAAAGCTGATCCCCAGACTCGTCAGAAATGCCGCGGAAATGGGAAATTTGCCGCGGAAACGCGGCACTTTTGTAGCCAAATGCCACGCGCTTTGGCGCGTGGCCTTCTCTGGTCCGTCCATCTGGGTTTATCCTTCTAGAAATTGCATCCTGGCTCTTAATCTTTGGATTTGGATATAACTTGGGAATCAAGTTACCTAGATCCCAAATCTTTTCCACGAATTTCCTTCTCTTCTTTTAGCTTTTATCCTCATCCTGCAAGTGTTTAGGGTTGAATAGAAGTCTATCCTTCCCTCTTCTTTGTATTTGCAACTTTGGCCCTTGTGTATTTACAATTTTGACAATTGATATTTGCACTTTGACTCTTGGGCTTCAAACATGGGCTTTTGGGCTTCATTAAGCTTTATTTATTATAAAAATAAGAATTCGAGGCCTGCACACAATAAATTACAAATTATTAATAAATGTGCAGAATTAAATGAATAAATATGAAAATGTGATGGTAAGGATTAAAATAAGGATTGTTATTCATAAAGTCATATGCATCCTTATGAATTGTGTCTTTATAAAGTCAATTGTTATTCATTTTAGGTAAGGATTAAAATTGAATTTCTAATATAGTCTTTTTCATTACCAAAGGTCATATGCATCCTTATGAATTTATACTAGGAATTCCTTAACTTGGACTCTCATGCCTCTATATATATATTTTTTTTCTTTTTCTTTTTTTTTCTTTTTTTTTATTTATATTTTTTTTAATATGTATAACGCATCTAATTTTCTTTCGTGTAAGCATCAAGGCTTCTTGAGGCCCTCATACCTAACTAATTGATTATTAGATGTGTTAATACATATATTATATTTCTTAGTCTTCTTAGGCTTTCTAATCCACCCATGTAACGAACTTAAAGTCGGTGGCTCCCAAACCGGTCGGCTTTAGGGCACCAGGTGAGAAAACACCCCGCGGACTCAAATTCGAATGAATTAGGCCACAAAACTAAGGACTTTATTTTTATTTACTCACCTTTAGGCATGAATACTTATGCTTCTTGAGGCACATGTATCAGCTTAATTGGTGATATTTTTTTTTATGAGGCACAAGGTCTTTGTCTTAGAATCCTAGATATGCATTTGGTATGCACATTTCATTAAGGTAAAAATCAAGACTAATTACTTATTCAATTTCTCCTCCTATACCTAAAATTTAAACAATTTATTTATTTTGACCAAGTTTTTAGAAATCATAATCATGATTTTCCTAATCCTTAAAACTAACTTAGATTTCTTTCAAAAAATAAGTCAAAATATTTCTTTTTATAACATTTTTTTTAATTTTTTTTCAGATTTTTTTTTTTTTTAGCAATTTTTTTGTTAGTTTCTACCTATGTTAGTATGTTAGTAAAGCCCACCCCCACACTTATCTCATGCATTGTCCTCAATGTATGAAATGAATGCATATATGCATGAAAAAGAACAAGGGAAGGCGGAAAATTACCTTAGGGGGTGGTTCCGGTGGTGGTCTAATTGGTCCACGAAATGCGGCCCAAACAAGATAACGTGGTAGTTCACGGGACCTACCTTTATTGACCTCTTTTTTATTTACATAGTTACAGTCCCCAGAATGAATAGGATCATGGAAGATCCTCTCGTGAAACTTACTCCCTTTACATGACCAGTCCTGGAAAATCATCACAGAGTCATGGTCTATACCTATGTCCAACAAAAGAATGTGACTTGGTAGAATGGTTGACTTGGACTCAAGAATGATAGGTTCAGGATCTAATACCGACTCAGGAAAGAAACTCAAATCAAGTAAAGGTTCAGGAGTCGGGCTAGGATCAAGAGGTGGGTCCAAGTCAAGAAATTGAAACTCAAGTCTACAATCATTTTCCCACAATGGAATGTGACTCAATGTTGGTGATTCAAGTTCAGGAATGATAGGTGTGGGAATCAAAACTGACTTTAAAATATTACCTAAGTCGGGTAACAAAACAGGAGTCAATAATGATTCGGGAATTTGAACTTGATCATAGATTTGGGAATCTAGGTCACATATCTCATTAGTTTCAATCTCATAAAAATGAGAACTTGCCAATTTTTCCATGGGACTTTCAAAATTGCACAATTGGTCAAGTTCAATATGATCATCAAAAATGGGTGATTCAATTTCATGATCTATGGGTATGGGAATAAATATTGGCTCAGAAAATTGGTCCAAATTGGGTAAGGATACTGGAGTCAACATAGATTCGAAGATGGAAACTGAATCGCAAAGTTGGGGATCGGGTTCACATTCATAATCTAATTCAATCTCATTGAAATTAAAACTAGCCAATTTGTCCAAGGATTGGGATTGAGCAAGTTCATATTGATGTGATGAATTTGAATTTTGATCAAGGTCTTCTAAACAGAATGATTCTTGGTTCCTATCAAGATGCTCAAGAATGTTTGAAAGTCTAGAAATTTGATCATTCATTGTATCTTGCAACCGATCCACTTTTTCTTCTAACCCATCGAATAGATCAATGGAGGACTGAAACCTTGGTGATGTGGGAAAAGATGTATATGAAGATAATGGTTGAATAGGTGGTTGACCATATGGCTCAGGGGTGTTGAATCCCCATTGACTCTGTGAAGAGTAGTGATGATTATTCCAATCTTGTTCATAGTATTGGGACTGGGGCATGTAATGATTCGGATAAGACCAATCTGGCACACTAGGTTGGTTAGAGTTATGATATGCCGGGTTGGTAATATCCGAAAAAGAGGTTGGTGTATAATATGGATCCTCATTAAAATTGAAAAAATTATTGTTATAGGCCATATCACACAAAGCAAACAAAAGAAAAAAAAAACAAACAAAAAAGAAAAATTTCTAACCTAAGTTAGGGTAGACCTAGACCTAGACGACTCCTAACTGGTTAGACTGTCCACGGGAGGTAGGGTGTAGACTTTGACCACAAGTTAATCAGCCAGGTCGGGGCAAGAGTGGTGGGAGGTTTTCCGTCAAAGACGTTCCTTAATTAAATAACCACCACACTTCGGGCTTTCGGCCCTCAATCCCCTTCCTAGACACTGATTTGGCAGGAGTCAACTTCCAACACCGTTCCCCCTTAGGATAATCTCCTAATTGAGTCCGAGTGTCCCTAGGGCCAACGTCTACTAATTTTTAAGTTAGGCTTGGGTTAGTGAGTGCTCGGGATATGATTTTTGGGCTAAGGAAGGGTGATGAAATCCCCACCTTATCTTGTTAATGGGTTATGCCCTTAAGATGAATTAGTGCAAGTGTACAAGATAAGTAGATAAGATTCACTCAAAGCAGAAAATCAACCAAGAGATGAGTCCTATTCTACATGCAATGCGTACGTACCTTGCTTCTCCAGCACTCTTCAACAGTAAAAATAAAGGAATTGAAAAGACACGTGCCTAATATGCAAACGTCTAATCAATTTTATCTTTAACAACAAATAATTTACTGTTGAATTAATTAGCAGTATACAGGTTTATCACAGAACAAACCCAACAGAGCAGAAAACAGTATTTGCAATTTGCAGAATCCTGCAAAAATTTCAGTGAGTAATCCTCTACTGTTGCCGCGTTTCCACGGCTATGGCCGCGGATCCGCGGCAATACAGTAGTCTCTGATGCTCTGCCTTCGAGGGCAGAGGCACAGAGGAGCTATATGTCCACTGCTGCTGCTGTATTTCTGTTTCCTGTTCTCCAAACCTGCAAACAAAAAAGAATAAAGAATTAGTTAAAAATTAAATTTTTGTTTTAGAGATAAACCTACCGTCCCTCCCCCGGCAACGGCGCCAATTTGTTGACTGAGATTTCCTGCACACAAAATATAAAATATTAGATTTAAGAATTAAAGGTGTGCGAGGTGCTCAATACTAATCCGCGGTAGCAAGGCTATGCGGGTCGTGATCCTCAGGGAGGGACTGCGATGGAAGCGTTAAGCAAGTTATCTCTAAAAATTATCTTTTTATTATTAAGTAGTGGTATTTACAATGGGTGGTAGAAAAGAATATGGAGAAGTTGTGATTTAATCTACAAAAAGAAAAGAAAAGAAAAGAATACTTACTTGAGTTTGGTTGAAGAAAAACGTGAAAACCTTACATGTTCTACCTTGCTTAGGAGGCGTTCAACGCATAGATCATAAACTCGAGCCCGGTCCTTGTGCACATTATATCGTCAAGCATATCAAGAACGAAGTGATGCGAAGCTTTGGAAGTGGAGAACGTTTTCATGAACTATCGTTGGCTCTCACGTAGCTTAGTTATACTTGTTTGGAATTCACTTGCATGTTCATCAATCAGCCACAAAGAGATCACAGAGAAAAAGAAATAGAAAACAAAAGGAAAAGTAAAACACAAGAATAATAAACAAAAGAAAAATATTACCTTTATTCATGAATACAATGGCCGAGAAGAGGAAGATACATCGGTGTCACACTCAATATAAACCTCTCTCTCTCTTGAAAATAAAAAGAAACCCTAATTACAAAACTAGAAGAAAGAACGAAACTAAACCCTAGCTTTTTGGCCCTTGGCTCGACTCTGGACGCTCTGTACGTTGCACTGCAGGGGGTATTTATAGGAGCAGAAGGAGGTAGAGTCCCAATACAACTCTCCCACGAAAGCTGATCCCCAGACTCGTCAGAAATGCCGCGGAAATGGGAAATTTGCTGCGGAAACGCGGCACTTTTGTAGCCAAATGCCACGCGCTTTGGCGCGTGGCCTTCTCTGGTCCGTCCATCTGGGTTTATCCTTCTAGAAATTGCATTCTGGCTCTTAATCTTTGGATTTGGATATAACTTGGGAATCAAGTTACCTAGATCCCAAATCTTTTCCACGAATTTCCTTCTCTTCTTTTAGCTTTTATCCTCATCCTGCAAATGTTTAGGGTTGAATAGAAGTCTATCCTTCCCTCTTCTTTGTATTTGCAACTTTGGCCCTTGTGTATTTGCAATTTTGACAATTGATATTTGCACTTTGACTCTTGGGCTTCAAACATGGGCTTTTGGGCTTCATTAAGCTTTATTTACTATAAAAATAAGAATTCGAGGCCTGCACACAATAAATTACAAATTATTAATAAATGTGCAGAATTAAATGAATAAATATGAAAATGTGATGGTAAATATGATGATAAAAATTCACTTTTCACTACCAATCATCCATCGTGAAGCTACATCTTCAAGAAGTTAGGGATTATTGGGATCACTTTGTAGAAAGTTAGCCATGCGTTTTTACCATTAAGAAAATTCAATTTTACAAACCATCAAATCATTCTAAAATAATTTTTGAAACCAACCTATTTTTATGTTCCAATTCTTTATTTGAAGCAAAGAACTTTCTCTTTTTTTAAACAAAGAAGCCGCATCAAGCTTTCATCGCTCTCCCTCCTTGTGGATACGACTCGTATAGCCACTTCGCTACTACGGAAGAATCGCAAAAGCAGTAACATTGACCCACACTCTTTTTACTTATTCTTGTGCTTACTTTTTGCTAATCAATAGGGTTACTATTCTTAGATTTGTCTAGAGTGGGTTCCCATTAGATGGTCTTCTCTGCTAAATTCTCAAATAATTTTCACCCTTGATTTTCATCCTTTTGCAAGAATTCCCCTTGGCACATGGTTTCTAAGAGAGGCTTAGTTGGATAGTCTAAATCATCATAGAGAATTTAACATTGCCGCCATTTCTCTATACCGTGATGAGGGCATTGGGCAAAGAGATTTTTGAAACGTTCAAAGTACCTCTAAAAAGTTCAATCGAGTCTTGCTTAAAGTGTATTATGTTCTTCCTAATGAGGGTGATTTTGTGGATAGGGTAGAATTTCTTTAAGAAGACCTTAACAAAATCATCCCACGATGTGACAGAATCTACCGTCAAATTGTAAAGCAATTTCTTTGTTTGGTCCTTAAGGGAAAAAAGAATGAAACATAACCTAACAGCATTGTCTTCGAGCAGGAGTATTCTTATCATAAGGCATATTCCCTCCAATTCTCATATGAAGAAGTATGCATCCTCAGAATCTAAACCATGAAACTTAGGAAAAGTGTTTATGAATTAAGGCTTAAGCTCGAAACTGTTGCCATTGGCTTCGGGAAGCCAAATGCAAGATGGAAGGGAAGTTTTAACGGGGTAGAATCTATCCTGCAAAGATGATGTTTGGGTCATCACCAGATCTAGTTTTGGTGGTGATATGCTTCTAGTTAATCTAGATATAATTGGTCTCTCGACCATACTTGTATGCACAATATACCACAAACAAGATCACCAAATAATCAGTCAAAGGAAAAAAATCAACCAAGTTTATTCTAAGATAGACTTAGAAGACTCCTAACTAGATGATTGTCCACGAGAGGTATATTACGGCAACGTGACCATAAGTTAATCAGTTAGGTAGGGGCAAAGCTCTGTGTGAGGTATCCATGTAAAACATTGGGTCTTAATTACGTCAAACCACTGGTCTTCGAGGATCTTTCTCCTTAATCCCCAACCTTAGACACCGATTTGACTAGAGCCAAATGATTAGTCTCTAAAATTGCATATTTTATACCACATCTTAACATTTATTTAATATTAAATCCTGTTAATAACACCTGTCTTGTATGTTTCTAGGTACATGGTATGAAATGAAAAAGAAACCCAAAAATCTCATTTAATTGGTGATTAAAAGCCTACAAAAATAGTCATTGACCTTGGAAGGTGGTTTCGTCAAAATCGGGTGCCCAAATCCAGAATCCAAGAAGTACAACCAAGCGGGGAGCACGCAGCAGGCGGCGCCGTGGCCCGACACGAGACGTACCACAAAAATGCAGCAAAAGCCGCGTTTTCGTGGCAAGAGTTTGGAGTTGCGCGTCATGATTTGATGCGCAACTCCGTACAAGCTCCCTGGTGCCCTCTTTCACCTATATATCCCTGGGATTTTTGTTCGATTCGGAACAAGCACTCAAAAATGTGTATTTATGAAATCATTGAAATTTTATATGTGCTAATGTTCCCTTGATACTTTCATTATAGCATTGGATCAACGGGTCGAATCTACAGGGACGGGAGGCGATAGAAGCATTAACAGTTTTTATTCACGTCGGTTGTTAATAGTTTCTTCCTTGTTAAAGAATTAGAAAAAGAAAAAGAAAAGAAATCCAGAAGTGATAGGTAAGAAGGCGATGAAAACGACGATGTAAAAACAAAAGATAAGTGATGGTGAAAAAAATGAAACAAAGGTGAACTAAGAAGAAGTGATGGAAACAATGATAATTAAAACAAGATAAAAAGAAAGAGAAAGACTATGAAAGAAAACTCATGACTACTAACTACTAATTGCTCTACTAACTTGCTAACCTTTTAGTGATAGTTGCCTCACATGGATCCTTGGCCATCACTAATCCTTGGCTTCAAGAGATGATACAAAGCATGGCTGTTTGGACACATATATTGCATAAATATTATTACATTCCTATATATATTCTGTAATGAATTGCAAATAACTTTTCTTAATGTCCTAATTCATGAAGGGTATTATGGGAGAAGATAATCATGAAATTTATCCAATTAAATTCAAAGTTCAAATGAAAGAGGATCGATTCAAATTCAAAGGTTCAAGATGCTATCTTATTTAAAAACTGGATATTTCAGATAAGACAATATTATCTAATTTTAAGAAAAAAATGAATTGTTTAAAGATCCTATCTGTTTCACTGAAGATAAGTGAATATCTCATCAATTCTAGAAGACAAATTGAAAATTCAAGAGGATAAATGGATAGAGAGAAGATCAACGGATGAGATAAAGCAATTTAGATTAAGATTCAGGCTGGATACAGTTTAGTATTTTAATCATAACTTTTGATACTAAAACTCAAATCTAATGATTAAAGATGTTACAGAAAGAAGACGTAAAGGGCTACAATTTTTATGTTGATCACTTATTCCAATTCTATCATTTGATAAGTGATATTCAGCAATCAATACGCCAACAGCCTGCAGATCAGAATTGAATTTCTGGATAAGGCAAATCAAGTTTGGAGATAAGAGAAGAATTCAAATTTAGAAATATACAGATCTTCCTATCTTCATATGCTTTCTATCCCTCTGGTTTTCTTCTATAAATACCTTCATACCTCGAAGGCAAAAAGGGCACCACTTCAGAGAAAGCATTACTTTAGATTTTTCTTTTCTTCTTCAATGTAATCTTTATTTTTCTTTTATTTTTCTTTTTAGCTCAGGTTAGAGAGAGTTACATGATTAAAAAAGAGGAAGAGTTATTGTAGAGTGACATTATTATAATCTTTTCTTCAAGAAGCTTATATTGAATGTGACAATCAATGGAGATTTCTCACTTTTCTTCATTGTGCTCGATCTCGCCGAAGCCTTGCTTTCCTTTATTCTTTTATATTACTTTGCTTTACTCCATGCTAAGGTAGATTTCCTTATGATTCAACAGTGGAGGTAAATGAAATCACCTAGAGGGGGGGTGAATAGGTGATGGCTATATGAATTATGGCAATAATGCGGAATTAAAAAAATTTAACACACAAATAGCACAAATATAGACTTGCAATAAATATAACAATAAATGTGCACGAATTAAAGGAGTAGAGTTGAGAGAAAATTCGAGCAAACGCAAACGCAAGGATGTGTTTTCGAGGTTCGAGCCACGCTCTACGTCCCCGCCTTCACACTTGAAGGATTTGCACTACTATCGTTGATCCCACCGGATCGCCAATACAAGGACACACTTGTCCCTACACTTGTGATGCCGCAACACCACCCGAAGCTTACTAGCTCCCTTGAGGCCGATGCCTCTACAACTTCACTCAATAAGAAAGGTGATCACACTTGATCAAAATAGCTCACTTGCACAATCCTAGAGCCAATGATATAGATGTAGAGCTTGGGATTGTGGTGTGCAAAAACTAGAGAGAATGTAGAGGAATAGGCTACAAGTTGGGTGTTGGGAATTTAGGCTTTGAGAAATCTTTTGTAAAAGAAAGGAATTGAAATTCTTTGTAAAGCTCTTGTAAAATCTTTTGGAATTGCTTTGTAAAAATTAGTTGTCTTATCAATATGAGGTGACCCTCTATTTATAGGGGTCAAAAACAGCCTCACAAAAACGTTGGTGTCAAATCCCAAAAGAGAATCAGCCTGAAAAAATAGCTGTTGGATCTGTCAGAACTTTTGACAGAGTCCGGTCGACCGGGTCGGTCGACCGCCAACGGTCAAAAATGTGACCGTTGGGGCTCTACGGTCGACCGGGTCGGTCGACCGAAAAATCCTGTGAACGCAATTGTGCCTCGGTCGACCGGGTCGGTCGACTGATATAGACATGCACAGTTTGTGCACATCGGTCGACCGGGTCGGTCGACCGGTTACTGTGAGTTCTGAAATATCAGAACTTCCAGAACCAGAATTTGGGGTTTTGGGTTTTTGGTCTTGGGTTAAATTTTTGAAACTTGTAAAAACATAGAGTATGAGCATATGTCATACTTCTATCATGTTAAAATAGTTTGATAAAAATCCTTTTGATAAAAACTTGTTTTTCCATAAAAATGTTTTTCCAAAACTATTGTTTTTCTAAAAAGCTTATTTCCAAACATGTTCACTTTAAAACTAAGTTAGAAATGGAAATTGAAAATCTTTTTGAAGCCATGAACCTAACTAAGAGGTGTGTGTGTGATAATCCCATAGCTCTACTTCTAATATCTAGCTTTGACAAAATATCTAAAATAAAAAATAAAAATGCAAATCTTGTTTTCTTTGTCGTCTTGATCTTGTCTTGATCTTCACATCATCATCTTGATCCCGAAGCATCCTAGTTGTGCATAGCTTGGGAATCTTCATTTTTGCGGCGTCCAAACTTGTGAGTCTTTTAGCGGAGCCGTCAAAAACCTGTTCTTGAACCTGAAATCCTTTTAAACAAAAATATTAAATACATAACTAAATATGTTTTGTTATCATCAAAATAACTGGGATAATGGCCTTTGGGCCAACAATCTCCCCCTTTTTGATGATGGCAAAACATATGTAGTTATCACAAAATATTTTGGGTAGAGACTTCAAATGAAGCTCCCCCTCAACACATGCATATATAGGAAAACATATGTAAATGATAAACACCATATTTCCATGCCAACCAATGATACCTAATACTCATGTCATAGAATAGATGAAAGAAATGAGTTCATACATGACATAGATAAGAGATACACAAAAACAAAAGATACGCATAAAGTAAATAACCATGTCCATGTCCACAACACATACTAAAAATACATGTCCAAAGCAAAAATAAAAGTAAATACTACATGTCCAAATACAAATAAATACTACATGTCCAAACACAAATAAATACTACATCACAAAATATCTAAACACAAATACTACAAGATAACTCTCCCCAATAACTCTCCCCCTTTTTGACATCATCAAAAGGGGAGGTCACTCAGTAGCATCATCATCATCTCCAGCATCCTCGTCCTCCTCGTCGTCGGCATGCTCAGATGAGCCCTCAGCCATCTTCTTGTCACCACCATCTTCTTCCTCTGAGGAAGAAGCAATCTCCTCTGGATCCATGCCATCTACTCTGGTGCGCGGTGGTGGAACAGAAGAACGAGCTCTGGGAGGGAATGGAGGACCGGTGGCTGGTAGTCGACAAGCAATCGGAGTACGGTCAGGAACGAGCATGTCAAATTTTGTGAAAAGAGCCTGAAACTGAACGTCCACGAATCTCATGGACTCAGCAAAATATGACATGTCGTTTCGGATCTCCGCCCGAAAAGCAGCATCCTGAATGGCACGGGCATCCAACTCCGCACGAATAGCTGCGTCGCGCTTCTCGACCCAGGCCTGGTGCGCCTCGATCTGAGAGCGGACCTCCGAAGAGAGAAGGGCCTGAAACTCAGGAGGAAAAACAGGGGCTGAAGAGGAAGAAGATCCAGGTGCAGAAGATGAGCCAGGACCAACAGGAGGAATATGTGGTTGTACAGGAGCGTGTCTACGCAGCTGGGCTTCCATCATCTTCAGGACAACTCCGTTGATATTGGTCAAAGGATTGGAGGGACTTTCGGCAGAAAGATCAAAATCAAGAGCCCTAAGAAGATGGGTAATTAGCATGCCATAGGGCAAGCTTCTACCCGCAGTACGAATCTGATCAGAAGCCATGTGAGAGGCTATGACTCTAGAAAAGTTTACCTTAATGCCTCGAAGAAGGCAATAGATAATCAATGGTACAGAACCTCTAGCATGGCTATACTCACCATGTTTGGGGACAATGTTGAAGAAAATAATTTTAGCAAGGACCTGAGCAGTGAGAGTGTACCTACTCACAACTTCGTTCCTTACTAGACCGGGGTTGTCATCCCCGTGGATAAGAGTGGATGCGGTGAGCGAAGACTCACCCTCCGGAAATTCAAAGTCATGCAGATCATGGGTATACACATCTGCTCCACCAGTGGAGAGATGCAGAATCCTAGCAAATCGACCGATAGAAAGGTCGATGTCCCTACCTAAAACCCTAGATGTGATACGATTACCATCAAATTCAAAATTAGCATAAAAGTAAGGAACAAGAGAGGTGTAAACTTGCTCCTTGATGGTCAAGAATTCCACTAAATTGTTGGTCTGCAGAATTTGGGGGATATTCAAGTGTTCGAAATCTTGGATAACAACAAATCTCCCCGAGTTAATGTTCCTCGTGGAAAGATGGGAGTATCGATCAGCAGCAAGATCATTTATAAAGGGGCGAATGGGTCTAGGAGCTTGGGAGGAAGGTTGTGCAACTTCCTTTCCCTTCTCAGATCGGGAACGTTTAGGTGGCATGATGAAAAATGAAATTGGATTTTTTAGGTTTTAAACAAGGTTAGCGCTTGATCTAGATGCTTAGAAACCTAGAATTGATGACAATAGATAGTTGATTCCAAAGCAAGATATGAAAACAGAGTCAAAAATCGGATTTTTACCTTAATCTTGAAGAACTGAAACCCTAGATCAGTGAAAACCGAATTTCTCCAAATCCTGCGGTTGGATAGGCTTGAAACTGAAGATCAGGAAGTAGAAGAAGGAATTTAAGGAGGGTTTAAAGTTAATTGGAGATCGGTTGAGTGATTGGAGAGAAAGAAAATTTTTGAGGGAAAGGGGAAACTTCGGTTCGCTGAGAAAAGTGAGAGAGAGAGAGAGAAAAGTGGAAATTTATAACAGATTAGGGCTGAAATCGACGATCGGTCGACCGGTCCGGTCGACCGAAACAACCCGAGAGCTCTGTAAATATAGAGCGGTCGACCGGCACGGTCGACCGATTTATCCCGAGAGCTCTGCAGGTCTGCAGCGGTCGACCGGAATTATGGTCGGTCGACCGGTAACAGAAAAGAAATAAAAATTTCTTCTCAGGCAGAGTCGGTCGACCGGGGCTTTATAGGTCGGTCGACCGGCTTTGCCTGAAATCTGTTAACAGCATCTGGCCCAAAAAAAATTTTTAAAGTAATTTGTAGTCAAAATAGGTATGACATATTAAACATATAGGAATACACCAACAGGTTTTAAATCTTTATTAAGTTATTACAACATCTAAATTCATGCAATCCCTTTTTAAATTTATTTTCATATTTAAACAAAGATTTTAAAGATGTTGAAGCCGAATACCCAGTGACGGGTTCTGAACTTCATCCTCTTGATTCCTCTTGAATGAGTTGAGGTGCGCAATTGCCATCTTTAAGGTGTTTGTTTAAATAGAAAATTTTACAAATGTTTATTTTTATTTATGAAAATAATGTGTATATGTATACAAGTATATAATCACAAATAATAACCTATACATGTGGACATACAATAAACAAGGCATGAAACAAAAGATATAGAAGTAACACAAGGCATATATACAACATGATAGAAAAGTAGTTCTATACAAGCATATATCAATAGAGTACAAAAGCAAACTATCAATTCTATACATATGTATACATGACTAAGAATCAAAAAACTTTTAAATGGAGATGTTACCAATTTAAGGGCAATCTCCAAAATAGGTGCCTCCACGATAGCGATGCATGCACGATTTGTTCTTTAAGCTCCGATGCATCAACCACCCGGGCACCACTTCCTCCTAAGTCTTGGAGGGGGTAGATCCACCTATACCTGTATCATTTAAATTCGGTGGCTCTTTTGGTACCCAAATCTTAGTGGGTCCTTTGGGGTTAGATCCGGGGCGAACCCAAACAAATTTATTCTTAATATTATTCTTAGCATAACAAAACTTTTCTAAATGGCCTTTGCGGCCACAATACGTGCAAATAAAAATTCTACCACTATTGTACATAAAAGCATGGTTATGTGTGTGTGCATGTTTATGTGTAGCATGTTTATGATGAACATGTTTCCCTTGGGCTACTCCCTTAGGAAGTTTAGATACAAGCTTGTTAAAATCAAATGCACATTTCTTTAAAGTGTTATCTAAAGAATTAACACGTTTTTGAATTTCAACAAAAATATTTTTATTACTAGAAATCATGGGGGTTTTTCCTTTATTAGTTACCTTATACTTATCAAAATCACTTTTCAATTTTTCAAAAGAACTAGATAACTCATTTTTCTCTTTTAAACAAATTTCAAGTTTGTTCTTCAAAACATCATTTTCCTTTTTCAATTTCTTATTATGAGATTGTGAAATCTCATACCTATGTTGCAATTCTTCAAAAAATTGAGCAAGTTCATCCATTGTGAGATCATCATCATTAATGGAAGTTTCTAGACATACCTTAGATGAATCCTCACCTTGTGCCATAAAGCACATGTTAGCGGCGTCGTGCTCCTCTTCGGATTCCGACTCCGAGTCATCCCATGTAGCGGCCAAGGCTTTCTTCTTTCTTTGCCCATTCTTGGATGTGGTTGCTTGTAGAGTGGGGCAATCGGCTATGAGGTGACCGATCTTCTTGCAATGAAAGCAAGGGCCGGGCTCCTCTCTTTTCTTCTCGAATCTTCCTTGAGGTTTCCCTCTTCGGAAGTTACTTTTTCTTCCCTTCTTGTAGAACATCTTGCCCACCTTACGGATGAGCATGGCGAAATCCTCATCGCAATCTTCGGATGAGTCGTCTTCCTCAATGGTAGTAGGAGTGGCTTTGAAGGCAATCGTCTTCTTCTTTGGTGCCTCCCTCTCTTCTCTAACTTTCATCTCCATCTCATGCGTCTTGAGATTTCCGATGAAGCCGGAGAAGTCTATCTCCTCTTTGTCGTTGAGCTCCTTGAGTGTGGTCGCCTTGACTTCCCAAGCTTTGGGAAGAGCTCTAATCACTTTCCTTATCTTTTGATCATTATCAATCTTGTCGCCTAAGGAAGAAAGAGCATTAGTTATTTTTGTAAAACGGGTGAGCATATCATCAATGCTCTCATTTTCAAACATGTAAAAGTTCTCATATTGAGAACGTAGCAAGTCAACCTTAGCTCTCTTGACTTGTGACGTTCCCTCATGAGTCACAATAAGAATGTTCCAAACCTCAAATGCGGATTTACAATTAATTATGCGTGCAAGGTCATCCTCATTCAATGCTTGGGTTAATGCATATTGTGCCCTAGCGTTAGCCTCATAGTCTTTGGAAGTATCCTCGGACCATGTGCTCTCATCACTAGTGGGTTCAATAAAATCTTTGGTTATAGCCCTAGCTACCCTAACTCCTAGGGATTTAAGGAAGAGATTCATTTTCACCTTCCAAATGGGGAAGTTTAAACCATCAAACTTGGGTGGGGATTTAATGCTAGAGAAGTCCATGGATGCCATGAATGCACAAGCAAATATAAATGCAACAAAAATGTATATAGCCAAATATGGATCTCCCTAAGGTGGTTAGACCTAAGTTGTAGGGTTAGGCTCTGATACCAATTGAAATCACCTAGAGGGGGGGTGAATAGGTGACGGCTATATGAATTATGGCAATAATGCGGAATTAAAAAAATTTAACACACAAATAGCACAAATATAGACTTGCAATAAATATAACAATAAATGTGCACGAATTAAAGGAGTAGAGTTGAGAGAAAATTCGAGCAAACGCAAACGCAAGGATGTGTTTCCGAGGTTCGAGCCACGCTCTACGTCCCCGCCTTCACACTTGAAGGATTTGCACTACTATCGTTGATCCCACCGGATCGCCAATACAAGGACACACTTGTCCCTACACTTGTGATGCCGCAACACCACCCGAAGCTCACTAGCTCCCTTGAGGCCGATGCCTCTACAACTTCACTCAATAAGAAAGGTGATCACACTTGATCAAAATAGCTCACTTGCACAATCCTAGAGCCAATGATATAGATGTAGAGCTTGGGATTGTGGTGTGCAAAAACTAGAGAGAATGTAGAGGAATAGGCTACAAGTTGGGTGTTGGGAATTTAGGCTTTGAGAAATCTTTTGTAAAAGAAAGGAATTGAAATTCTTTGTAAAGCTCTTGTAAAATCTTTTGGAATTGCTTTGTAAAAATTAGTTGTCTTATCAATATGAGGTGACCCTCTATTTATAGGGGTCAAAAACAGCCTCACAAAAACGTTGGTGTCAAATCCCAAAAGAGAATCAGCCTGAAAAAATAGCTGTTGGATCTGTCAGAACTTTTGACAGAGTCCGGTCGACCGGGTCGGTCGACCGCCAACGGTCAAAAATGTGACCGTTGGGGCTCTACGGTCGACCGGGTCGGTCGACCGAAAAATCCTGTGAACGCAATTGTGCCTCGGTCGACCGGGTCGGTCGACTGATATAGACATGCACAGTTTGTGCACATCGGTCGACCGGGTCGGTCGACCGGTTACTGTGAGTTCTGAAATATCAGAACTTCCAGAACCAGAATTTGGGGTTTTGGGTTTTTGGTCTTGGGTTAAATTTTTGGAACTTGTAAAAACATAGAGTATGAGCATATGTCATACTTCTATCATGTTAAAATAGTTTGATAAAAATCCTTTTGATAAAAACTTGTTTTTCCATAAAAATGTTTTTCCAAATTATTGTTTTTCTAAAAAGCTTATTTCCGAACATGTTCACTTTAAAACTAAGTTAGAAATGGAAATTGAAAATCTTTTTGAAGCCATGAACCTAACTAAGAGGTGTGTGTGTGTGATAATCCCATAGCTCTACTTCTAATATCTAGCTTTGACAAAATATCTAAAATAAAAAATAAAATGCAAATCTTGTTTTCTTTGTCGTCTTGATCTTGTCTTGATCTTCACATCATCATCTTGATCCCGAAGCATCCTAATTGTGCATAGCTTGGGAATCCTCATTTTTGCGGCGTCCAAACTTGTGAGTCTTTTAGCGGAGCCGTCAAAAACCTGTTCTTGAACCTGAAATCCTTTTAAACAAAAATATTAAATACATAACTAAATATGTTTTGTTATCATCAAAATAACTGGGATAATGGCCTTTGGGCCAACAGTAAATATTCTTCTTTTATTTATTTTTATTTTTGATTTTTGCATCAACACTTTTCTTTATCTTCTTTTGTTTCTTTTTCTTTTATAATTAAATAAAACAACACCGCCATCTCTTCTTCTACCATCTTAATCTAACTTAACTTAATATTTTTATTTTCTTTTTATAAACTAAGAAGATAAGTATTAATTAGTTTTTGTAAATTAAAAGAAGAAACTTACAAAACGCTTCCATCGCTGTCCCTCCCTGTGGATCACGACCCGTTAGCCCTAGGCTACACGGTAGAATTGAGGGCCAATCACTGTTCTAAATTTCCGTATTTTTTTTGTGCAGGTTTGGCTCGATTATAATTTTGGCACCATTGCCGGGGAAAATTTTCTAAACATGAGGTGAAAATTTTCCTTCCCTTTCTCCTTTTTCATGATTATTGTATTTCATTCATACATTGAGGACAATGCATGAGTTAGGTGTGGGGGAGGGTTTACTAACAAGCTTATTTCTTCATAAGAGAGTTTGAAGAAGTAAGCTTAATGATGAAAATCCCACACCTTGTAGATGATACTATTAGGTTGAGATTTGTCTTATTTGGTCTTAAGGGCTTAGCCAAGAAATGACTTTATAGTTTAGCGGCTGGCTCTACACATCCTGGGATGGTTTCATCAAGGTCTTCTTGAAGAAATTCTATCCAATTCATAAGATCGCTCTCATTAGAAAGAACATCATGCAGTTCAAGTAAGAACCTAGTGAACCGTTTTGGAGGTACTTTGAACACTTTAAAGACCTCCTTGTCCAATCTCCTCATCATGGAATAGAGAAATGACGATAATGCTAAATTCTTTATGATGGTTTAGACTACTCAACCAAGACCCTCTTAGAAAGCATGTGCCAGGAGGGTTCTTGCAGAAGGATGAGAATGAAGGATGGAATTTATATGAGAATCTAGATGAAAAGACCATCCAGTGGGAACCAGCTAGTGAAAACCCAAGGAATTCAAACTCCATCTCTTCAAAAGGAGGTCTCCACTCAATTGAATCATCCATAGCTAACGAGGTTAAGTTAGCTAACCTAGCGAGAAGACTGGAAGATTTAGAACTAAGGAACTAAGTCCAGTTAATCAAGTCAGCTCAAATTAATTTCCAACTCTGGGCTGTACTTACTGTCAAGCCATGAATCATGTGCTTGAGAAGTGTCCTGTATTTCAAGCTCAACAACATTTTTTAGAACCGATGAATGAGCCTTTTCAAGGCCAAATAATAATCCTTACGCACTAACGTACAATCTTGGCTGGAGAAATCACCCGAATTTCTCATGGAGCCAAAATGACCACTCAGGGTCAAATCATGCAAGCCACTTTCATCATTCTAATAATTCTTCCAATCATCAACCCAACTTTCCTGATTACCATTATAATTCTCCCAATCATCCGCCCAAATTTTCAAACTATTAACAAAACTTTCTAAACCAAGCTTCACAATCTTCCCTCTAGAATTCTCAACTAGAAAGGAGAATAACTGACTTTGAGAGAAATATGGAAAGGTACATGAAGAACCAAGATTCTCTCATGTAAACTATACAAAACTAGAGGTTCAAATGAGTCAATTAGCAAATCCACAGAATGAGAGGCAAAAAGGTACCTTACCCAGTCAGCCAATAATGAATCTTAGGAATTCTCAACAAGCTCATTTGGCTGAGGATCAATCATTGAATCAATGTAATATTGTTCATACATTGAGGTCGAGAAAGAAAGCTGATAATCAAGCATTAACACCATCTAAACCCATTCAGCACAACCACACTCAACCATCTACCTCATCTAGTCCCAGTCCGTTCAAATCTAACGAATATGAAATAGATAAGTTAATTAGTCAGGTGCACCAGCCTATAGTACCATTTCCTAATTGGCTGAAAACAACAAGCAAAATCCACATATGGATAAGATATTTGAGATCTTCAATCAAGTGAAGTTAAATGTGTTACTTCTTGATGCCATACAACAAGTCCCATCCTATGTAAAGTTTCTTAAGGACATGTGCACCAAGAAGAGAAAGACTAATGTACCCAAAAAGGTCTTCTTAGCCACTAACATTAGTGAGCTACGGTCGGGTCCGATCCCTGTCAAATACAAGGATCCGGGTGTCCCACCATTCCTGCATCATAGGAGAAGCCGAGATTAGTCGTTCACTTCTTGACTTGGGAGCAGGTATCAACTTGCTTCCATTCTCAGTTTATCAACAACTCGGGTTGGGCGATCTTAGTCCAACTCGAGTCACTATCCAACTGGCTGACCGTTCAGTGAAAGTTCCAAAGGGAAAAATTAATGATGTCCTTATCCGGGTCGGAGAGTTTATCTACCCTGTTGATTTCATAGTTCTAGAGACACAACATGTGTCCAGTCCTAGGGCTCAAACTCCTGTTATCCTAGGCCGACCATTCCTTGCTACTGCCAATGCCATTATCAATTGTAGGAATAGGTCCATGCGGTTAACTTTTGGGGACATGACTAGAGAAGTCAATGTCTTCAACCTAGGAAGCAACCCCGTAATGATGAGGATCAAACATTTGAAGCCAACTTCATTGAGAACTTGACAAGTGAACACAGTAAAAAATTGGAACTAGAAACTGAGTGTAACTTCGGGTTAGAGTCTGACGACTTTAATCTTGATCAGGTTGTTGAGCCTATTGTGAATTGAGTCTCGAACCCTATTTCACCAAATATGGAGCCAACAAATTTGACTCATCCTTCCAGTGAGCCTTCCTCTTCCTTAGAATTGAAAGCCTTACCTGCGCATCTCAAGTACGTCTATCTAGGCGAACAAGAGATCTTTCCTGTCATTATTGCCTCTCATTTAAATCACGGACAAGAAGATCTTAAAGCAATTCTGAGAAATATAGGGAAGTTATTGGTTGGACTATAACTGATATAAAGGGATTGAATTCAACCATAGTTCAACATCGCATTCATCTCAATGCAATTGATCGGGGCGGAACAAGCACTTTTAAACGTGTGTTTTATGAAATCAATGAAAAGCTCGTATGTGCTAATGTTCCCGCGATACTTCCGTTATAGCATTTGCTCAACGGGTTGAATCCACAGGGACGGAGGCAATAAAAGCATTAACAGTGTTTATTCACATCGGTTGTTAACAAGTCTTCTTTGTTTAAATAATGAAAAAGAAAATAAAAGAAAAGAAATCAAGCATGTGGTAGGTGGAGAAGGTGATAAAAATGGAAATGTGAAAATAAAAGAGAAATTGTTTGGAAAAGAAAACAGAAAAGAAGATGAAACAAAGGTGAACTAAGAGGTTGGTGAAAACATTGATAGAAAAATGATAAAAGGATTTTGGAAATAATTTTCAAAACAAGATAAAATAGAACTCATGGCTACTAACTACTAATTTTTCCACTAACCATGTTAACCTCTTAGTGATAGTTGCCTCACATGGATCCTCGGCCATCCCTAATCCTTAGCTTCAAAAGACGATACAGAGCATGGCCCATAAGATTGTTCTTCTACATTCTAACAATACATCCATACTACTAACAAGTTGTAAGGTACTATTAAGTCATCAAAATCGGTTAGAGGTGAGCATGAAATGAAGAAGACATTGCAAGTTAGCAAGTTAGTGGGTTAGGTGTTAGAAATGTTAGACTGTTAGAATCCATCATCATGAGTCATCAATGGCTCTTGCAAGAGCAAGGCCATGTAGAGGCTATTAGATTCATATAGATTATGAAGTAAGTGGTTAGATGGTTAGCGGTTAGTAGTTAGATTGCCATGAGAAGAAGAAATTAGCTAAGAATCATGTAGAAAATGGAGAAGATTACGTTGGAGAAGAGAGGAGGCACCTTTACATAGATTGTCACCATTTATTACATCAATCCCTTTCTATCTCTCTCTGAATCTCTCAGCCCTACTACAAGATCTAAAAACGAAATATAAATACAAAAGAAAAGAAAAGAAGAATGCCTATACTACACTACACTAAAGATAGAAACCCTAACCTAAAATTAAAAACTGCTTCGTTTCAGGCCTCTGCAGGGGCTTTTATAGGCATAGGGACTTCTAGAAGACGAGACGGGGCCACGCGTCGAAAATCGACGCGTGGCTCTACCCAATTGTCGCGGAATCGCGGCAATACCAGGGACATAAGTCCCTGGTTTTGGTGAGCGAGTCCCCGTCGCTTCTAGGACTTTCCTTGTATATCCTAATTCTGGTATTTTCGCCCGAATATTCGTCTGATGTGAGTAAAGGTCTAGGTTCAATGTATCCTCTAGAAGTTCCCTTGCGTGACCTCCAAGCATTGCGGATTTAATTACCCAAAAATGGGTTTAATTAAGCTTGTATTACTCTTTTGCCCTTAAACTGATTTATCTACAAGAGAGACCAAAACACGGTTTAGACTGACATTTTATTCATAAATCGGTAGGAAAATGCGATATAATAATGTAGAATTGTAGACTAATCACACCCCTATACTTATCTTTTGCTCGTCCTGAGCAAAACAAGAAAAGAAAAACTATACTACATATGTTATTACACCACTTTCGCAGGTGACGCGATTGCACTGAGCGTGTGGAACAAGCCGTTAAACCTCTAGGTTACCCTAGAGGAGGAGTTTTGTCTCCTGAGGGTTTTCAGTAGATTGCACCCACAAAATTCATAAAGAAAGAAGACAAATGTTTGTATTTTGAAAACGCATTTTGAAAGAGAGACAAGTTTACGAAATATTTTTCCAAAAAAATAAGCGATCTAAGATCATAAGTCCACCAAAATTATTCTTCCTTAAACTTAGTCTCTATGCAAGATCTTGTCTTCAATTAAGATAAGAATTCAAAATTGGATTGGATATTTTATCCTTCATAAAATCTAGACAATATGCACTTTGTGATAGTGAAGATTTCTGGGATTTCAACTCCAACCATCAAGCCATTTTTTAATATATATATATTTTTTTTCCTTTTTTTTCTTCCCTTAGTTTCATTAGGCTTTCTAGTTCACCCATGTAGCAAGCCTTTAACCGATGACTCCCAAACCAGACGGTTCTAGGGCACCAGATCAGAAAACATCCCTAGGGTTTAAGGACTCGAGTGAACAAGGCCACAAAACTAGGAGGGATTATTTGTTCTTTATTCCACCTTTAGGCGTGAATAATAATGCTTCTTGAGGCATAATTATCCAGCTTAATAAGTGATTTTTTTTCTTTCATGTATGTCATATATATATTTTTCTTTTTATTTACTTTATGTCATTTCAGGTCTTTGTTTCCATCCCAAAAATGTGTAAGTGTGAAGTGCATACTATCTAAGGAAAAAAATTTAAGATAAAATTATCTTTCCAATTTATCTTATTTAGCCTATAATCTTAAAGAAGATCCATTATTTCGACTACGTTTAAGATGTCATAATTGAGGTTTCCTTAGTTTCTAATATCATCTTAATTTTATTTAAAAATAGATCAAAACTTTGTCTCTTATTTTAAAAAGTTTTTAAAGAAAGGGAAAGATCCTATACAAAAGGGAAGATTTCTAAAAGTATCCTAAAAGAAGTGTAAAAGAAAGAAAATCTAAAAAACTCTATGTTAGTAAACTCCCCCCATACTTTTCTCATGCATTGTCCTCAATGCATCGTGATGTATGTATGCATGAAACAAATAGAGAGGGAAGGAAAAATTCACCTCAAGGTGGTGGTTCCGATGGTGGTCTGATTGGTCCACGAAATGCGGTCCAATCCAATGTGCTTGGAATTCAGAGGAACCCACTAGAGACCTCTATAATACAACCCACTAGAATGATGTAAATATGAATGATTTTATTAAAAAATTTTACCCTATCTAATTTTTAAAATTTCAAAATAATTTTAGAGTCAAATTTATCAAGACCCTTGTCCCAGAATGGAATGGTTGATTTGGACTCAGGAAGTACAGGAACTAATACCGACTCAGGAAAAAAACTTAAATCAAGTAAAAGTTCAGGAGTCGAGATTGGTTCAGGAAGTGGGTCCAAATCAAGAAGTCGAAACTCAAGTCCACATTCATTTTCCCGTGATGGAATGTGACTTCCTAAGGTTGGTGATTTCAGTTCAAGAATGACAGGTATGGGAGCCAAAACTGACTCTAAAATGTTGCTCAATTTGGGTAACAAAACAGGAGTCAATATTTATTCAGGAATTTGAACTGGATCACAAATCTGAGAATATAGGTCACATTCCACATTGAGTTCAATTTCATAAAAATGAGAACTTACCAATTTATCAATGGGACTTTCAAAAGTATGAAATTGGTCAAGTTCAATATGATGATCATAAAAGATTGGTGATTCAATTTCTTAATGGACTGGCACTGGATCCAATACTGACTCGGGAAAAGGCCTGAATTCAGGTAAAAACACCTCAGTCATTATGGAATCAGGCAGTGAAATTGAATTACCAAGTTAAGATTCAGGATCATACCCATGCTCAAGTTCAATCTCAAGAAAAGGATAACTTGCCAAAATGTCAATGGGATTTTCAACAGTCAGAGTTTGGTCAAGTTCAAATGGGTGGACTGAAATTGAATCTTGGTGTCCAAAATAACAAGACTCCTGGGTCAGATCAATAGAGTTAGGGATAGCTGAATTGGTCATAGATTGATAAGATAGAGTTTCCTCACTCCTATAAATGCTAACTAATTGACTCAATTGTGTTTCTAACCTATTGATAGACTCGTCAGAAGATTTTTGAAATTGTAGTGCAGACTCTTACAAGACGACTATACTCTTTTCTCGATGTGATATGTCTTCAAGTGGATGCTCTTGAATGGGAGTGTAGGAATCTTGATTTTCAAAACAACAAGAGTCATGGGTCAAATTGATAGTTAGAGGTATCTAGATTAGTCAAAGGTTGATAAGAGAGAGTTTCCTCATTCTTATAAATGTTGACCAATTTACTCAATTGTATTTCCAACCTATCAATAGACTGAGAAGAAGATTTGTGAAATTGTAACGCAGACACCTACAAGATTTCTATATTCTTTTCTGGATATGATTTTTCTTAAAGTGGGTGTTCTAGAATGGGAGTATAGGAATCTTAGTTTCGGTAAGATAGTGAAGATTATGAGTCCAATATGTTTTAAGATTGTAGCTTGAACTCACACAAGAGTTCCTTACTCGTTTTCATGGCAGATGGTTGTTCATTATGAGGTGGAACTGAGTAAGACTTTTAAAAATATTGTGGAATTGGAGAGGCCAACATGTTCTGAAATTGTCGCTCGGCCTCTTGCAGGTTGGCTTCTATACTCTTTTCTAACTCAAAATTTTCTTCAATGGGAGGTCCAGGAGAAGGAGTATAGGAAGCAAAATTGGGAAATGAAGATTGTGAAAATTGTGAAAATTATGGACAAGGTGATTGAAAATTTGACTCGGGGGAGGTGAATCCCCATTGACTCTATAAAGAGTGAAAATTACTTTAGAAATTATGGTTATAAGATTGGGGGTATGGGTTATATTGATTCAGATAAGTCTAACCCGGTGTATTTGGTTGGCTCATATTGTAAAAGGCCGGGTTGGAATTATCCGAATCAATCATAGTTGGTGTGAAATATTGATTCATATTAGGATTGAAAGAACTGTTATTGTTGAATTCTATTTCACAAACGATCACAAACAACAAAAAAAAGAAAAAGCAAACAACAAACAAAAAGAAAAGAAAAATAAAAACTAAGCCTATATTAAGGTTGACCTCAACCTAGACGACTCCTAACTGGTCGATTACCCGGGGGAGGTTATTGTATGAATCCGACCACAAGTTAATCGGTCAGGTCGGGGTAAAATACGGTGGGAGGTATTTGTGCGTAAGTAACGGGCCTTAATTACGCCAAACCACGGTATCTTCGAGGCGTAACCTCTTAATCCCCAACCTTAGACACCGATTTCACAAGAGTAAAATTCAAAACAAGTTTCACCCTCAGTCAATCTCTTAATGAGTCCAAGATGTCCCTAGAGGCCAACATCTATCAATTTTTATTAGGACTTGGGTTGTGTGAGTGGAGAGGTGATTTTTTTGGGCTAAGGAAGGGTGATGAAATCCCCACCTTATCTTGTATGGGTTTTGCCCTTAAGTCCAATTCGTGCAAGTGTGCAATATAGACAAGAAGATAACACAAAGTGATAAATCACCCACGTGTTTGTCCTATGCTATATGTAATGTCATATGTACACCTCATTCTAGATCACAACAACAGAATAGAATACAATATATTGAAATTGAATTGACACGTGCCTAAATGCAAATGTCTAAACCGTTTTAAAAGCGTCCAAATACCATATTTTAGTTCTTTAATTTATTGTGGTGTTTAGGCAATCAAGGCAGAAAAGTAATAGTACAGATTCACTAGTTATTACAATGAGTACATCCCAGCATAACAAGATACACAATGATCACAAAATAGCCGCGTTGGCACGGCCAATGTCGCGTTTGCACGGCTTTTCTTTAGAAGCTAGGCCTTCTTTCAAGAGCACGGAGCTACAATGCTAATGTGTGTTCTACAATATTAAGTTCCTATAAATTTTGACCTGCACACCAAAACAGAGAAGAAAATGTTAACAAAAACGTGAAAACAAAACAATTCCCGTTCCCCGGCAACGGCCCTAAAAATTTGATCGGGGCGGAACAAGCACTTTTAAAACGTGTGTTTTATGAAATCAATGAAAATCTTGTATGTGCTAATGTTCCCTCGAAACTTCCGTTATAACATTGGCTCAACGGGTCGAATTCACAGGGACGAGAGGCAATAGAAGCATTAATAGTCTTTATTCACGTCAGTTGTTAACAAGTCTTCTTTGTTTAAAGAATGAAAAAGAAAATAAAAGAAAAGAAATCAGGCATGTGGTAGGTGGAGAAGTGATAAAAACAGAAATGTGAAAATAAAAGAGAAATCGTTCGGAAAAGAAAACAGAAAAGAAGATGAAACAAAGGTGAACTAAGAGGTTGGTGAAAAATTTATAGAAAAATAATAAAAGGATTTTGGAAATAATTTTCAAAATAAGATAAAATAAAACTCATGGCTACTAACTATTAATTGCTCCACTAACCATTCTAACCTCTTAGTTATAGTTGCCTCACATGGATCCTTGACCATCACTAATCCTTGGCTTCAAGAGACGATATAGAGCATGTCCCATAAGATTATTCTTCTACATTCAAACAATATATCCATACTGTTGGCCCAGAGACCTTCCACTCTAGTTTTGATGATGATTAACTCATGTAGTTATGTGTACTAATAATCTTGTGATTTTAGTTTCAGATCATTAACTAAGATATTAGTTGGTGATTTGCTTCAGCTAAGAAGTTTTGAAGCCTTTCCAAACAGTGATCATGACATGCTCAACAAAGGGGTGGTTTGGATCGAGTCGACTTGAAGATGGAGATCATCAAGAAGACTTAGGTATCCTAGTTTAGTTTGTGTTTTAGATTCATGTGTAAAGATTAGATAGTGTGATATGCTCAATTTCACAATGCACACACGTTTCATGTTTTGGTTTCGTTTTTCGGTTTTTGGTTTAACCGATATTGGTTTTCATGAATAGATAGATTCAAAACAAGTTTGCATTGTTTAAATGTATATTAGATATGTTCTATATACATACATGCTTCATTTCCTAGACAAACTTATTTTGACTTACCTATTCATGTGGTTTAGGTTTTGTATTCTCAACAAAACATATTTTTGGTATTAAAAGTCAAAAACATGAATATATATATATATATGTTACTTGTATATTAGATTTCTATCCATATGCAACTTGCTTCAAAGTGTTTAAGTATCATGTTTTTGTATTTGGATGAGTTTTGGACAAAACAAACTTTCATTTGAAAAATCCAAGTTTGGAAAAATATGGGTTTTCGTTTTCGGTAATTTTTCCATAACATAAAAATGGTTCAATATGTTTGATATTTATGTTAAAATTTTTAACACATGTTTGTATATCAATGTAAAATGATAAAACTATTTTTGTGGATTTTTAGAAGATTTATGGGAATTTTTAGAATATTTTTTAACAAGTTTTTCTCTCCCAGAATCCTGCATGACAGGCTCTGGCGGTTGACCGACCGGTCGACCGGACCCAGAGTCGGTCGACCGGGCGGTCCACCAATGTGCACAAGCCTGTGCACGTTGGCCAGGCACTTGGGGCGGTCGACCGGGCCAGAGAGCTTTGCTCTCTGTTTTTTTACGGTCGACCGACCGGTCGACCGCTGGCTTCCAACGGTCATTTTTTTGACCGTTGGCGGTCGACCGGGCGGTCGAATGCCAGCCGTCAGAGCTGCCAGTTCAGCTCCAACGGCTAGTTTTCCAATGGGGCTTTAAATACCCCATTTGTATGGGTTTTTCTACAAGATTTTTAGAGCCAAAAATTTCTACTCTCTAGTGTTTATTTAAACAAGTTTTCAAAAGTGTTTTAGTGCCAAAAAGATCCATCTTATTTGTTTTAAAGTGCTTTGTTTTTTCAAAGAAAATAGGTTTTTGGGAATTAGTTTCTTGATCTAAAATTCTATATCTATTTGGTATTTTTCCCAAGAGATTTTCTTTGATCAAAATACTTATTTTCCACACTTGAGCTATATCTACTATCCTATTCTATTAGGATCATTTATTTGTAGGAAAAAGGAAAGTGTTTGTGGTTGAGACATACGACCAAGTTGCAAACCCCTTCATTGTTGTATCCCTCTTTGGTAGAGGTTGATTTGGGTTGTGGGGTGCTCCCTCTTTGGTAGAGGTTGAGGTTGTTGTTTGCTCCCTCTTGGTGAGGTAGAGTTGGTGGTGGATTTGTATCCCTCTTCGGTAGCGGTGGATTGTGGTGTTTGTGGCCTCGGTGGAGGTTGTATTGGTTGGTTTGTGGAGTTTGGTACTCCGGTCTTCGGTAGACCATTTGTATTGCCTCGGTGGAGGTTGTATTGGTTGAGAGAGGAGTTCGGTACTCCTAGTGGATTGGAAATCCTTCTCGGTGAAGGCGGGGACGTAGAGCTCGGTGCTCGAACCTCGAAACACATCTTGTTGTTTGCGTTTGATCAATTGGCTCTCAACCCTCTCTCTCTTTACTTTTGTGCATTGCATCATTCATACTGCCATATTATTTATATGCTTGTGTTGTGCCTTGCATTGATTCATATTGCCTATATCTATATGCTTGGTTGTGTTTGCTTGTGTGCCTCACTTGTGCTTAACCGCGATAGCTTCACATAGCGCCTCAACTTTTATTCAGAGGAATCAAGAGGAGTTAGTCCAGAGCCCTTCACGGGGAATTTGGCTACACTCGCTGGTTGCACTAAGTGTAGTTGCAAATTAGTTTTAATTTCCGCATTTAGTTCATTAGATTAGCCGTACACCTATTCACCCCCCTCTAGGTGTACTTATAATTGGTATCAGAGCCTAAGCTCCTGATATTTGGTTTAACCACCTAGGAGTGTGATCTTGGTTAGCTAATCTATCATTTGCATTTGCACATATATCTTGTTTGCACACACTCATGGATTTCTTGTCTCCTCCCATGTTCGATGTCTCCAACATTGCAATGTGGAAATTTAGGATGTCCATGTACCTAAAAACCCTAGGCTTGCATGTTTTCCTTGCCGCTACCAAGAAATACTATCTTGGTAACCGCAATCATATAGGGGCCAATACACTTGCCCTTGAGGCTATTAGAAGCACGCTAAACAAAGATTATCTTATGCTTGTTTCTAACTTTGATTCCGCCTTTGCAGTGTGGAACAAGTTGACCACCTCCAAGCTACAAATGCCAAACATCATGGAGGTTGAATCTAGTGGAGACGAATCCGAACAACGATGCATATGGTCTAAGGGAATGACTCCCTTGAGGTACATTCGGATACTCAACTAGATAGTGCTAGCTCTTCATTTGATGATCATGATAGTGTGGATGCCAATGCTTTAAATGAAGAGTTATCTATTGTTTGTGAGAACCTCCTTGAAAAATATAAAGTTTTGAAAAAAAACTTGTAAATTAAATAAAAAAAAGATGATTTGTTTTCAAAACTTGAGTTGGTTTTGCAAGAGAAGGTTGAGATTTCTAATGAAAGGGATTCATTGAAATCTAGACTTGAACTTGCCCTAAAAGAAAATGAAGTTTTAAAATCTAAAAATGATTGTGAAATAATTTTGAAGAAAAATGAAAACTTGCCTTCAAAAATTAATTTTGTTTTAAAAGAAAATGATTCTTTAAAAATGAAAATTGCTTCTATTTCTAAGGATTTAGAAATTTGTTTAAAGAAAAATGAATCTTTGAAAAATAATATGGATTCACATGTTTGCCATGCTAGGATAGCTTCACTTAGTTCACCTATTGCATGCTCCACTTCTTCTTTAATTAAAAATGATATATCTATGCTTAAGAAGAATATGGATTATTTGGGCTCCACTTTGAACCATTGTGTTTTGAGTCATACACGTTTGGAATCTTTGTTTCGAAAGAAACAAGTTCCTATTATGCATGCACACCCTCCACGGCATACACATGCTACTCACGGTCACAACCATCACACTTTGTATGCTCACGTGTATACTTGTACACATTGTGGACGTAAGGGTCACCTTACTAAATTTTGTTATGATCGTATAAATGACTCTAATTTAGCAAATAAATTTATTTGGGTTAGAAAAGGTACTAACCCCCATGGACCCAAAAGAGTATGGGTACCAAAGACCACCCCTATTGTATTTGATATAGGTGTGGGTTCTCGCATGACGTGAGAGTTGCGGCACCTTGAGGTGGATGCGTTCCAAGCTTCATGAGGACTATTTGGATGCATCACTTTCAAGGAAAGTTTGGTGGGAAGACCACCTTAGTTTGGAGAACTAGAGAGGTGCCTTCATCGGTTTTGGTATCGATCTTTAACTCCCATTTATGTTTGCATGTTTTTCATGTCTTTGATTCATAGCATGTCATGTTTTATTGTTCATTATGCTTATGCCATGTTTATTAGATTAGTGATATACATGATTAGTTATTTGAGACACCCAAGTTTAATATGGACCTTTATCTATGTGTTCTCACTTTGTTTTTAACTAATATGTATGTCCTAAATCTAATGCATATGCATATACATAATGATCATATGTTTGTTTATGACCTTTGTTTTTAATGCTTCATGATTTGAATATATGTTTAAATGTTAGTTTTCAGTAAGACTAGGATTTATACTTGTACATATAGTGGGCCACAAATAAATTTTTATATGTTTGAGCCTGAACGCTTATTTGTACCCATTAGATGTGCTAGTATAGTCTAGTTTTGATGATTCATGCATTTGACTTGTATTCCCATTTTTGGACATGTTTTATGATCATGTGTTTTCACTTCATGTATATGTCCATCTTGTCAAACTATTGATTATACATATACATCCTTTGAGCCACGTGCCTTAAGGCATATACATTTGTGAACTCGTTATGTTTTGGATATGTATGTATACTTTAGTTTGTACTTGACATACATATGCCTTGAAGAAATCAAGTTTTGATGATTTTCATGTTCTGAGGAATATTGAGCTTGAATGTCTATTTTCATGATTATTTGTGTCACATAACACTTGTACACTCATTTCATTTAAATGTTTTTCATGATTATGTTTTTCATGAGTATGTATGGGCTTTATGGACTTCGAGTGTTTAGTGCCATGTGATTTACATGTATTTCATGAAATATAATTTTGTTTTATTCCTTACTTGAAGGATTTTGTACTAGTTTTCAAGATTTTTCATATAACTAGTTACGGTATTCTTCATTATGGTAGAAGTTTTCAAACATACTATATTTTTCAAACCTATTTTTGAAAACCCCTACCTTCCAAGGGCGGTTGGATGGGAGACCATGCACATGTTTGCTTTATAGTGAAAATCATTTTAAACTTGAGCATGATTGGGTGGTAGGTTATATGAGTTATACACCTGATCTTATTATTGTTGTTTCAATTGGTATCATTGGATCTTTTCAATTGGTATCAATGTTGACATTTCTTGTATACTCATATATATTTTTATGTATCTATGCTTTCACTTCAAATTGTATCAATTATGATTGGTATCTAATTTTTCATACATATATATGTTTATGCTAAAGCTTGAATTTTTAATGACCATCATGTTTCAATTGATTAGTTTTCAATCGATATTTTAAACACAAGCTTATGCATCTTTTTAGTTGGTATTTCATAAAGGGGGAGAAAATTTGTATTTTTATCTTTCAATTGGTATTTTGTTTATCGTTGATTTCTACTCCCACACTTTATGTTGAAAATTGATTTTATTTTGATATCATATGCTGTAAATGACAAATACTTACAATTGGTATCTTTTTGTATCAAGATGCTTATTTGAATACTTTAAATTGGTATCAATGCCTTATTTACTTTCAAGTGGTATATGTTTACATTCATTTGGTATCCAAATGTACTACTTTGACATATTTTTAATTGGTATCAAATTTATTTTATTGAGAAAATTTGAAATATTTTAATAAGAAATATGAAAAATGTTTTGATTTATATTGCCTATATGCAAGGGGAGCTTAACATCTCTTCTACATATAGATTCATGTTGTGTGTATCCTATATTGAGGAGCTTGACAACTCTTCTTTATGTGGTACACGTGTGTAGGGGGAGCTTCACATCTCCTCTTATACATTACATATTTTGTGTTATGTTAATTAGGGCTTGTCATCCTTTCTTCATGTAATGCATATATGTAGGGAAGTTAACTTAGCGTCTTCCTCTTCATGAATGTATATCGCATATATTCTTATTATTGATTTGTTTGACCCCTTAGTTAATTCTTTGTTTCGGACAAAAAGGGGGAGAAGAATTTATTGATTTATTTTTACTTTGACCCCTTGTTGATGATTGACAAAAGGGGGGAGAAGTATTTGGTATATATATGCATGTTTTTGGAAAACGGAGTTATGTTTATGCATATATATTTTGTGTTTGCAAATAAGAGAAAAAAATTTGATGTGTTTTATGTTTATCTCCATGCATTTGCATACATGTTCATGAGCCTTCATTGCATATTTTTTATGTTTCTTCCTATGCATGAGTTAAGGGGGAGCTTCTTTGAAGCTTAACTTTAATCCATGCATATATAACTCCATGAGTTTTGTCATCATCAAAAGGGGGAGATTGTTGGCCCAGAGGCCTTCCACTCTAGTTTTGATGATGATTAACTCATGTAGTTATGTGTACTAATAATCTTGTAATTTTAGTTTCAGATCATTAACCAAGATATTAGTTGGTGATTTGCTTCAGCTAAGAAGTTTTGAAGCCTTTCCAAACCGTGATCATGATATGCTTAACAAAGGAGTGGTTTGGATCGAGTCGACTTGAAGATGGAGATCGTCAAGAAGACTTAGGTATCCTAGTTTGGTTTGTGTTTTAGATCCATGTGTAAAGATTAGATAGTGTGATATGCTTAAGTTCACAATAGACACGTTTCATGTTTTGGATTCATTTTTCGGTTTTTGGTTTAACCGATATTGGTTTTCATGAATAGATAGATTCAAAACAAGTTTACATTGTTTAAACGTATATTAGATATGTTCTATATACATACATGCTTCATTTCCTAGACAAACTTATTTTGACTTACCTATTCATGTGGTTTAGGTTTTGTATTTTCAACAAAGCATATTTTTGGTATTAAAAGTCAAAAATATGAATATATATATATATATATATATATATATATATATATATATATATATATATATGTTTCTTGTATATTGGATTTCTATCCATATGCAACTTGCTTCAAAGTGTTTAAGTATCATGTTTTTGTATTTGGATGAGTTTTGGACAAAACAAACTTTCATTTGAAAATCCAAGTTTGGAAAAATACGGGTTTTGGTTTTCGGTAATTTTTCCATAACATAAAAATGGTTCAATATGTTTGATATTTGTGTTGAAATTTTTAACACATATTTGTATATCAATGTAAAATGATAAAACTATTTTTGTAGATTTTTAGAAGATTTATGAGAATTTTTAGAATACTTTTTAACAAGTTTTTCTGTCCTAGAATCCTGCCTGACAGGCTCTGGCGGTCGACCGACCGGTCAACCGGACCCCAGAGTCGGTCGACCGGGCGGTCGACGTGCACAAGCCTGTGCACGTTGGCCAGGCACTTGGGCCGGTTGATCGGGCGGTCGACCGGGCCAGAGAGCTTTGCTCTCTGTTTTTTTACGGTCGACCGGCCGGTCGACCGCTGGCTTCCAACGGTCATTTTTTTGACCGTTGGCGGTCGACCGCCCGCCGCTTGAGCTGCCAGTTCAGCTCCAACGACTAGTTTTCCAATGGGGCTTTAAATACCCCATTTGTATGGGTTTTTCTCCAAGATTTTTAGAGCCAAAAATTTCTACTATTTAGTGTTTATTTAAACAAGTTTTCAAAAGTGTTTTAGTGTCAAAAAGATCCATCTTATTTGTTTTAAAGTGTTTTGTTTATTTCAAAGAAAATAGGTTTTTAGGAATTAGTTTCTTGATCTAAAATTCTATATCTATTTGGTATTTTTCCTCAGAGATTTTCTTTGATCAAAACACTTATTTTTCACACTTGAGCTATATCTACTATCCTATTCTATTAGGATCATTTATTTGTGGGAAAAAGGAAAGTGTTTGTGATTGAGACATACCACCAAGTTGTAAACCTCTTCATTGTTGTATCCCTCTTTGGTAGAGGTTGATTTGGGTTGTGGGGTGCTCCCTCCTTGGTAGAGGTTGAGGTTGTTGTTTACTCCCTCTTGGTGAGGTGGAGTTGGTGGTGGATTTGTATCCCTCTTCGGTAGAGGTGGATGGTGGTGTTTGTGGCCTCGGTGGAGGTTGTATTGGTTGGTTTGTGGAGTTTGGTACTCCGATCTTCGGTAGACCATTTGTATTGCCTCGGTGGAGGTTGTATTGGTTGAGAGAGGAGTTCGGTACTCCTAGTGGATTGGAAATCCTTCTCGGTGAAGGTGGAGACGTAGTGCTTGGTGCTCGAACCTCAAAACACACCTTGTTGTTTGTGTTTGATCAATTGGCTCTCAACCCTCTCTCTCTTTACTTTTGTGCATTGCATCATTCATATTGCCATATCATTTATATGCTTGTGTTGTGCCTTGCATTGATTCATATTGCCTATATCTATATGCTTGGTTGTGTTTGCTTGTCTGCCTCACTTGTGCTTAACCGCGACAGCTTCACATAGCGCCTCAACTCTTATTCAGAGGAATCAAGAGGAGTTAGTCCAGAGCCCTTCACGGGGAATTCGGATACACTCGTTGGTTGCACTAAGTGTAGTTGCAAATTAGTTTTAATTTCTTCATTTAGTTCATTAGATTAGCCGTACACCTATTCACCCCCTCCTCTAGGTGTACTTACACATACCACTAACAAGTTGCAATCTACTATTAAATCATCAAAACTTATTAGAGGTGAGCATGAAATAAAAAGACTTTGCAAGTTAGCAAGTTAGTGGGTTAGGTGTTAGAAATATTAGAATGTTAGAATCCATTATCATGAGCCATCAATGGCTCTTGTAAGAGCAAGGCCTTGTAGAGGCTATTAGATTCATGTGGATTATCAAGTAAGTGGTTAGATGGTTAGTGGTTAGTAGTTAGATTGCCATGAGAAGAAGAAATTAGCTATGAATCATGTAGAAGATGGAGAAGATTACATTGGAGAAGAAAGGAGGCAACTTTACATAGATTATCACCATCTATTACATCAATCCCTCTCTATCTCTCTCTGAATCTCTCAGCCCTACTACAAGATCTAAAAATGAAATACAAATACAAAAGAAAAGAAAAGAAGAACACCTATACTACACTATACTAAAGATAGAAAACCTAGCCTAAAATTAAAAACTGCTTCGTTTCAGGCATCTACAGGGGATTTTATAGGCACAAGGGACTTCTAGAAGACAAGACGGGGCCACGCGTCGAAAATCGACGCGTGGCTCGACCCAATTGCCGTGGAACCGCGGCTATTGCCATGGATCCGCGTTAATACCAGGGACATAAGTCCCTGGTTTTGGCGGGCAAGTCCCCGTCGCTTCTAGGACTTTCTTAGTATATCCCTATTCTGGTATTTTCGCCTGAATATTCGTCTAACGTGAGCAAAGGTCTAAATTTAATGTATCTTTTAGAAGTTCCCTTGCTTGGCCTCCAAGTATTACAGATTTAATTACCCAAAAATGGGTTTAATTAAGCTCTTATTACTCCTTTTCCCTTAAACTCTTGATTTATCTGCAAGAGAGACCAAAACACGGTTTAGACTGACATTTTACTCATAAATTGGTAGAGAAATGCGATATAATATTGCAGAATTGTAGACTAATCAGCAACACCTAAAAGAGACCCACAGCGTAGTTAAACCCTATAATGCAAGAGGATGTTCATACTGAAATTGTGAAACTCTTAGACAATGGGATAATCTATCCCATTTCTGATAGCCAATGGGTCAGTCCTGTCCACGCGGTTCCAAAGAAATCCGGTTTCACCGTAGTGGAAAATGAGAATAAAGAGTTTGTCCAAACTCGACTTCCCATGAAGATTCGAGTTTGCATTGACTATAGGAAGCTTAATGCTGCAACTTGTAAGGACCATTTCTCACTTCCCTTCATTAATCAAATACTTGAATGTTTGGCGGGCCACGAGTATTACTGTTTCTTAGATGGTTATTCGGGTATAATCAGATTCCTATTGCTCCTAAGGACCAATTCGCATGTCTATTTGGGACATTTGCTTACCTTCGAACGCCTTTAGGCTTGTGCAATGCCCCAGCAACATTTCAACGTTGCATGTTAAGTCTTTTTTCTGATATGATAGAACGATTCTTAGAAATCTTCATGGATGATTTCTCCATCTACGGAGATTCGTTCACTCAATGTCTCCACCATTTAGAACTTGTCCTCCAACGTTGTGCTGAGAAAAATCTGACAATGAACTGAGAGAAATCTCATTTTATGGAAGACATGGATTGTCTTGGGTCATGAAATCTCCAAGAAAGTAATTGAAGTGGATAGAGCTAAAATTGAGGTTATTACTAAGCTTCCCATGCCCAAATGCGTGAAGGATATTCGATCCTTCTTAGGACACACTTGTTTTTACCGAAGATTTATCAAGGATTTTAGCAAGATTGCTAGACCCTTGACTAATCTGTTAGCTAAGGACGTGTCCTTCACTTTCGATGTTGAATGTATGAATTCTTGGGAGAAGCTTAAGAGAGAGCTTATTTCTGCACTAATCATATCTGTACTGGATTGGTCTAAGCCATTCGAAATCATGTGCGACACTTCTGATTTTGCCATAGGTGTTGTCCTAGAACAACGCATTGATAACAAGCAGCACATGATTTACTACTCTAGTAGGACTCTCAACGATGCTCAATTAAACTACACTATTACTGAGAAGGAATTCTTGGCAGTAGTGTTTGCCTTAGAGAAATTTCGTCCCTACCTACTAGGGTCCAAAATAACCATTTTCACCGATCATTCTGAGCTTAGATACCTCATGATGAAGAAGGATGCCAAGGCCTGACTCACTCGTTGGATCCTCCTTCAAGAATTCGATCTCAAGATTTGAGATGAGAGAGGCATAGAAAATATTGTTGCTGACCATCTCTCACGAATCCCAAATTCTCCATGCAACGGATTGCCCATAAATGAGGACTTTCCGGATGAAAATCTCTTAACTATCTTTAGAAAACCTTGGTTTGCTGATATAGTTAAGTACTTAGTCACAAGCCAAGCTCTGTCTCATAGGTCCAAAATAATATATATCGGTTCTTATCTCAAGTCTGGTATTTCTTTTGGGAGGAACAGTATCTTTTTAAGTACTGTTCTGACCAATTTATTAGGAGTGATTGTAGTTCATTTTTGCATCATCTTCCACCTCTTTACCATGCATAAAAATCAATAAAAATCTATTTTTTTATTCCTTTTCTCTCTATTTTTGCAGGTCCATATTTTAATGGAGAGAGGCCCACAAATCCATGCAATTCTCAAGAATAAAAGGGGATTAATTCAAAGCCCAAAAGAGAGCCCAAGTGTTGAGCCCAAGATCTGGAATCATCCACGCATCCAGTCAGCAATCTAGAAGATCCACGTGGCCAAACAACCTGTAACAAACTCGCAACAGAAATCTCTGGCGCAACGGCCAAGATTCGGCCGCGAAAACGCGGCTCTGGCCGCGTTTCCGCGGCAGGAATCTGGCCGTTGAGCCAGCAATTGATCCCCAGCTGTCTGATTCTGGAGCCTTCTTCTCCTGAGGCCTATAAATAGACCATCAGGGCCAGTGCAAAAGAGGGAGGAGAGAATAGAGGAAAGAGCTTGTAATTTGTAGTTTTTCGCTAGGTGTTATTGCTCTTAGTCTTCTTCTTCCTCCTAGAAATTCTGCAAGAGAGAGATAGTGAGAGAGTGAAAGCTTGTACTCAAGGGGTGACAACTTGGAGCAAAGCAAGGATTAATCCAATCTACTTTCTCTTCTTTTGCAATTTCTAGCATTTTTCATTACTTGCTTTATTTCATTCAAGCTTTACTTTCATTGCATGATGTCTTGTTGTTTTCTTTCTAGTGTAATGGATAGCTAACTTCTTCTAACATGACTAGCTAACAACTAACTTTGCTAACTTCTAACTCTTGGGTGAATGCTAATTCTTAATCTTGCAAATGTTGAGTCTTTTTCATCCCCGATGGGTTACTTTCATTCTTGGCAATCTCTTGTTGTAATTCTCCATATGATTCATGTGTGCCTCATTTAGAGCCTTGTCTTAGAACAAGTGCCTTGATGGAACATGGAGATGGATCACCAAACATATGCTATTTGTTGTACAACTTTATTACTTCAATGCTAACTTGTTGTATGGCCTTGAATGTCTAATGAATTTTGTATCTTCTTCCTTAGCATCCCTTGAGTGACACTCCCCGATTCCACCATGAAATTCTATCTTGAGAGCCGATGAAATCAATGAGGCTACAAGACAAGTCCAAGATGATCACCCATCCATCAAAGGGAAAGTAACTTGACCAACAAGCAAGACAAACACTTGCTGATGAATCAACATGAGGTATGCTTCACCCTAACGGAGATTAGTAAGTTAGCAAGTTAGTAAGGTTAGCTAGTCATGGCTTTTTCCATTCTAAAAGTCTTTTGCAAGTTTTCTCTACTTTAGTTTTCTTCCTAAAAGCAATTCTTGTTTTCAAATTCTTTTCATTCTCTTTTCATCATTTTTTCTTTCATGTACAAAATCACAACCAATTCTTTCATCTAATTTTCTATGTCTTTTTCATTCTTTTGAAACAAAGAAGAACTTTCGTTTGTCTTTCTTCAACATCAAACCGTAAAGCTTCCATCGTGAGCTCTCCTTGTGGATTCGACCCGTATAGCTTATGCTACTACGGTGATTTGGAGAAGTACATTACACATTGTGAATACATTTCGGAGTAATCAAGCACCTAAGGTTGACTCTAAACCTTCTCTCTTTTGTTGAATATCTGTGCGAATCATACTCCCACACTATACTCTCCTTTTTCCTTATCAAATTTTTGTCGCCGTTGCCGGGGAGAGCAACGGTTTTGATTCAATTGAAGAACTAAACGAAATTTCTTCTCTGTTGCAGGTTACAGGTGAAGAAATAGGAAAACTAGCATTGCAGTGACATATAAGTGGCCCTGGGTCTCTGCTCTAGAAAGCAGAGACCAGTTGCCCTCTGATTTGCCGCGATTCCACGGCCAAAGCCGCGGATCCGCGGCAAAGAAGAGTGAACTACTCACAATTTTCTGCAGGGTTGCTTGCTCTGCAAAATAACAGCTGCTGCAATACTTAATTCTTGTATGCTTCACCATATTCCTGCTAATAATCAACAGTAAAATATTGGTTGCAAAGTTAAAAATTGATTAGACATTTGCATTTCTACGCACGTGTCTTTTCAATTCATTTACTTTACTGTTGAAGAGTGCTGGAGCAAGGTACATGCGCATTGCATTTTGATTAGGACTCACTCCTTGGTTGATTTATATCGCTTTGAGTGAACCTTGTTTGCTTATATCGTACACTTGCACAAAACTAATTTTAAGGGCATCACCCCATAAATAAGATAAGGTGGGGGATTTCATCACCCTTTCCTTGGCCCAAAAATCATTTTCCAAGCACTCACAATCCCAAGCCTTTTAATAAAATCTGATAGACGTTGGCCCTAGGGACATCCGGACTCAGTAGGAGATCGGCTGAAGTTGGAAGTTGATTTTGATTCATACTCCGGTGAAATCAGTGTCTAAGGCTGGGGATTAAGAGGTTAAGCCTCGAAGATACCGTGGTTTGGCGTAATTAAGGCCCGTTGCTTATGCACGGATACCTCCCACCGTATTTTGCCCCTACCTGGCTGATTAGCTGTGGTCTGATTCAAGCAACAACCTTCTTTAGTTCATCGAACAGTTAGGAGTCGTCTAGGTCCAGGTACCCTAGATAGCTTGAGATTGATTTTTTCTTTTATTGTTTGTTATTTTCATTTTTCTCTTTTCGCTGGTGTGATCGGTGAACGTTGTTTGTGATTGTACATGCAAGAGTGGTTCCGGGATCCAGATTCTGCAAGACTTGTTAGAATTTCTACACTTGCACCAACACCACCACTTCACACAATGGAAAACAACGTTTCGCTTCAAGACAGATTCTATCCGATTCGCACCTCCCTTCCATCATGCATTCTTCTCCCTGTTACCAATGGAAATCATTTTGAGCTGAAACCACAATTCATCAATACACTTCTACGATTTCATGGTTTAGAGTCTGAGGATGCGTACTTCTTCATTCGAGAGTTCGAAGAAGTATGTGTAATGATGAGAATTTCCCAATTGACTGAGGATGCTGTTAGGTTAAGATTCATACCTTTTGCGCTGAAGGACTTAGCTAAGAAATGGCTTTACAATCTTCCCGCCAGTTCGATATCTTCATGGGATGATTTTGTAAAAGTATTTCTTAAGAAATTTTATCCCATTCATAAGACAGCCCTCATGAGAAAGAACATCATGCAATTCAAGCAGGAATCACACGAACCCTTCTAGAAATATTTTGAGCGTTTCAAAGACCTTTTAGCCTTATGTCCTCATCACGGCATAGAGAAATGGCGTCAGTACCAAATTATCTATGACGGACTTGATTATCAAACGAAAATACTCCTTGAATCCATGTGCCAAGGGGAATTTTTGAAGAAAAATGAGAATCAAGGGTGGGATCTCTTTGAAGCCCTAGCTGAGAAAACCATTCAGTGGGAGTCATGCTCAGATTAACCCACTCCCACTACTTTCAGAACCAGTATGCATTCCATAGAATCCTCTATAGCTGCTGAAGCCAAGATCACACAATTAATGAAGAGGATAAAACTGCTTGAATCACGGGAACATTCTGCTGTTAATCAGGTCAACCCATCACCGATGGTCAAGCCGGGTTGCACCTTTTGTCATGACCTCAACCATGTATTCGAGGAGTGTCCAGTATATCGGTCTCAATCATATTAGGAGAATATGAATGCTGCTTTTACCAGACCCCATCACAATCCACACTCCAACACGTACAATCCGGGATGGCGAAACTATCCAAATTTTTCGTGGAGTCAGTCTGGTCCTGAGCAACCTAGGCCATCATTTCAAAATCAATATCATGCTCAGCCCCCTCAACACAGTTTCAATCGAAATTCATCGAACTTTCATCCATATCAAAGTCCACCACAGTCACAACCTTATCAAAGTCCACCACACTACCAATCACAATTCCAGTCTCCATACCACCAACATCCACCCCAGAATGATTCAAATGACAAACTATCAAAGTTGGAAAAGATGATAGAAACCCTAGCAAAGACCCATAAACAGGATATGAACAAAGTACAGGCCCAGATTGGGCAACTGACTAATTCTTTAAGTGGGAGACAACAAGGAATGTTTCCAAGACATCCAGTGCCCAATCCCAAAAATCACTTCCCTTTACATGAAGTGGAAGACACGGGCCCCAGTCATTGCAACGCTATTCATATTCTGAGATCTGGAAAGAAAGTAGATAATAGGGTTTCTAATCATTCATCCCATCAGTACCAAAGTCAACACCTCCAGTCCCAGTACAACCAATTTCTGACAATCCATCTTCTAGTTCAGTGCCATCAACATCAAAAGCCAAGGGAAAAGAAAAAATCGATGAGCGACCTTTTAAGCCTAGGGCGCCATTTCCAAATAGGCTTACAAATCACAAGTTGAATGCTCATATGGAGAAGATACGAGAAATGTTTAACAAGGTCCAAATCAATGTTCCTCTTCTTGATGCCATACAACAAGTGCCATCATATGCAAAATTCTTAAAGGAAATGTGCACCAAGAAGAGGAAAATACAAGTCCCTAAGAAAGTCTTCCTAGTATCCAACATCAGCGAGTTGCTCACTGGGCCAATTCTAGAGAAATACAAAGACCCAGGGAGCCCAACAATCTCTTGTGTCATAGGACAGACTACCATTAATAGGGCACTACTTGATTTGGGGGCCAGTATCAATCTCCTGCCTTTTTCTGTGTATCAACAATTAGGGTTAGGTAATCTCCGCCCGACCCAAATGACGATACAATTGGCTGATTGCTCTGTCAAGAGAGCGAAGGGGAAAATTCACGATATTCTTGTCAAAGTTGGGGAGTTTATTTACCCTGTGGATTTTGTAGTTCTTGAGACACAACCTGTGTCTAATACCAATAATAGGGCTCAAGCTCCTGTCATCTTGGGACGACCATTCCTGGCTACAGCAAATGCCATCATCAATTGTAGGAATGGGTCAATGAGGATAACTTTTGGTGACATGACAAGAGAAGTGAATGTCTTCAGCATGCAACCTCGTAGGATAAAGGATCAAACATTCAAGGTTAATTTTGTCAGAAACAATTGTGAGGAAAAAGGAAAAGATGAGTCACAATCTTGTGATTCTCTTGAAGTGAAAAATCCTATTATCCGAGTACCCTTTCAAAAGGGGAAAGTTGATTTGGATATCTTCACTTTCAGTGAGCCAACAGTGAATGTATCCCATGAGGATATAATTCAAGAACCTCCAATTGATATATCTTTTGAAGACCTCTTCGCTGATGAAATCATGTGTTTGGATGAGCCAACTCGGGGTCGGTTAACCGATTGCACATCCCTGAAGGAAGATGCTGACTTCAGCTTTGAAGAGTTGTATGAAGACGAGTTGGAATTTCTTAATTTTGGAAATAAAGAAATTCAGGGTGAAAAGTGTGGTGATGAAGAAATTCTTAGTGAACAATGTGGTGAAATGAGGATGAACAATAATAAACAATTGAAACTGGAAATGTCTAAGGCTCAGGAAATAATTCAACTCGTTTCCCAACTGAGCCCGCGCAAACAGACACACTGGAACGATGGAAAACAGGCCTGAGGGAAAAGACCAAAAGGAGCTTAGGCTATGGACACACTTGTACATATTTCTTGTAAATATTTTTTGTACACTTTTGTAAATAATAATAAAAAAAGAAAAAAAAGAAAAAAATAAATAATAATGAGGGACTTTTGTGCTAAATTATTTCAAGAGTTCTACAACTTTCAAAAATCAAATTCCCTAGGTTTCTTCATATCTTCCCTAGGGTCAAACTCCATCCTTCCATTTTTAAAACTACAAATTCCTAGGTTTGTAAAATTCCTTTTAACCTAGGGATGAAATTAGAACTCTTAATTTTCTTTTTCCCTCCTATAAATATTCTATCTACCCAACCCCTCTTCTCTCAAACGCAAAAATCCCCTCAGATCTGCAACCCTCTCCTCAAGCGCCGCCATCGGTTTTTTTCATTCCTCAGAAACCTTCTTCTTGCCGTGATCCCGCGACCAGTGTCGCAGATCCGCGGCTGTCCTGAACTTTCTGGAGCGCCGCAAAATTTTTGGCCGGTCGATTTCTTTCTCTGGTGGCCGATCTAGTGCACGATCAATAGAATTCTTCCTCCTGTGCCCTCTGCACAACCGATTTTGAATTCCCCCCACAAACTCCGGGGGCGGTTTGATCTTCCAACTCTTGATCTATTGCTTTAATTTACCCTTTTACATATGGCCCCAAATCTGTTTGTAGAGAAAGATTTTTCAAAAATTTTGAATGATCATGATGGGTATGGACACATATTTATAGATCGATTACGTGCATGGGATTGGTATTCTCTGGTATATGATAACAGTGAAAATGATGCATATTACTGTCCTGATTTAGTCACTACATTTTATAATGCACTCGATCATGCATCTGTTAGTTATGAGACATACCAATTTGTCGTCCATATGCCGTTAGGTGACATCTTTATCACAATTCCTCTCCTTAAGGAAATTACTAATGTCCCAAGTCACCCCCAGCATAGCGACCCCCTCCCACTGATAGACTACATGTCAACTATGGGGGTTCGCTGCACTGAGCAGGACCGTGGACTTAAGGCCAGCACTACCTTTAGGAACGTACACTGCGGTTGACGCTGGATCCAACGTAACATTCTAGGGCTGCACCACACGACTTCCTTCAACCTCCCGGTGTTGCAAATAATCCACGATTTAATGACCAGGCAACACACGGTCTGCTTAAATAAGGTCATCTTCCACGCTATCATAGCTAACTCTTCACGCACTCGAGGTGCAAAACACTCTCACCCTATTCTAATCACGCGTCTTTGTAGGACCTTCCTACCAGACGCCGTATTCGATTCATTTGACCGAGTGTTTGTTGCACCTGAGCGACCCACCAGTTCTTATAATAGCTGTCTGCACGCGGTTTGGACTCCGAGTGTCCAACCCGAAGATATACCGGTGGCGTCCTCCTCTGAGGAGAGACTTGAGGAGGAAGATGAGCCTGAGTTTTGGCATCAGGATCCCCCAGCAGAATCACGTGCCTTCATGTCCACCATCTGGAAGGGCATGAAGAAAATTTTTAGGGGACAGGTCAGGCTTAGGAAGAAGGTAGAGGAGCAATCCTCGAGGTTGGACCGCATTGAGGCGGGGCAGACGATCACAGTCGGCTGGACGTAGCACCACCGCGGGTCCAAAACGGCAGAGGGAGTGATTTTTATACCTTTTACCTATTTCATGCATCTTTTTATCTTGCATACATTGAGGACAATGCATGAGATAGGTATGGGGGGGGTAGATTCTAACTTAGGATTTTTATTTTCTTTTTAGGCTTTTTATTTTTATTTGTAGGATTTTCATTTTCTTTTAGGTTTTTATTTTATTTTAGATTTTACCTTTCTTTGTAGGTTTTTATTTTCTTTTAGATTTTACTCTTTCTTTAAGAGAATAATAATAATAATAATAATAATAATAATAATATATATAAAGAAAAAAAAAGGAATTTTCGATCCATGTTTAAAGAATCAAACTTGAATTTAGGGATTAAGGAAGCTCTTAACTATGATTTCTAATTATAAGTTGAAAAGATGAGTTTTGTTGGATTTTTAGGTTAAGTAAAAAAGGATAAGAAAGATTACTAGATTTTAATTCTTTCTTTAGAACATATACATTAAACATATTGAAGGATTAATCAAAGACTTTGTGACTTTATTTACATATATATAATAATAAAAAAAAGTAAAAAAAATGTGTATATATATAAATAACTAAATAAATACTTATCCACTAATTAAGCTGGTTAGCCGTGCCTCGAGAAGCATGGCAAGTCACGCCTAAAGGTGGTTAAGTTCTTAGTATTCATGGCCTAGTTTACTTGAGTCATCGAACCCGAGGGATGTTTTCTCATCTGGTGCCCTTAGACCGACTGGTTTGGGAGTCATCGGTAAGAGGCTCGTTACAAGGGTAAATTAGAAAGCCTAAGGAATCTAAGGAAATATAAATAAATAAATGCCGTATATAAAAAAATAATATATATTGTTATATATATTAGTAAATAAATAAACTTAGTCTAAGAAAGATCCTTCATATTTATAGATGTATATATACTAGGATTGATGCAAAATCTAGTTTTTGATCTTTTCCCTAAAAACTTAACCTAAATTGAAAACAAAACTCTAAATAGACGCTTATAAAAGGAATGACCAGTTTAGGGTAATCTGAAACCTATAACTCAAGTTAGAATCTTAAAAACATGGATCAAAAATTTTCACTAACACTTTTCTTTTTCTTTATGGATTTTGTGGGTGCAATCCGCTGAAAATCCTCAGGAGACAACACTCCTCCTCTAGGGTAACCTAGAGGTTTAACGGCTTGTTGCACGTGCTCAGTGCAATCGTGTCACCTACGAAAGTGGTGTAATAATCTAGTTAGGATTTTTCTTTTTCTTTCTTTTTTGCTCGAGGACGAGCAAAAGCTAGGTATGGGGGTGTGATTGTAGTTCATTTTTGCATCATCTTCCACCTCTTTACCATGCATAAAAATCAATAAAAATCTATTTTTTTATTCCTTTTCTCTCTATTTTTGCAAGTCCATATTTTAATGGAGAGAGGCCCACAAATCCATACAATTATCAAGAATAAAAGGGGATTAATTCAAAGCCCAAAAGAGAGCCCAAGTGTTGAGCCCAGGATCTGGAATCATCCACGCATCCAGTCAGCAATCTAGAAGATCCACGTGGCCAAACAACCTGTAACAAACTCGCAACAGAAATCTCTGGCGCAACGGCCAAGATTCGGCCGCGGAAACGCGGCTCTGGCCGCGTTTCCGCGGCAGGAATCTGGTCGTTGAGCCAGCGATTGATCCCCAGCTGTCTAATTCTGGAGCCTTCTTCTCCTGAGGCCTATAAATAGACCATCAGGGCCAGTGCAAAAGAGGGAGGAGAGAATAGAGGAAAGAGCTTGTAATTTGTAGTTTTTCTCTAGGTGTTATTGCTCTTAGTCTTCTTCTTCCTCCTAGAAATTCTGCAAGAGAGAGATAGTGAGAGAGTGAAAGCTTGTACTCAAGGGGTGACAACTTGAAGCAAAGCAAGGATTAATCCAATCTACTTTCTCTTCTTTTGCAATTTCTAGCGCTTTTCATTACTTGCTTTATTTCATTCAAGCTTTACTTTCATTGCATGATGTCTTGTTGTTTTCTTTCTAGTGTAATGGATAGCTAACTTCTTCTAACATGACTAGATAACAACTAATTTTGCTAACTTCTAACTCTTGGGTGAATGCTAATTCTTAATCTTGCAAATGTTGAGTCTTTTTCATCCCCGATGGGTTACTTTCATTCTTGGCAATCTCTTGTTGTAATTCTCCATATGATTCATGTGTGCCTCATTTAGAGCCTTGTCTTAGAACAAGTGCCTTGATGGAACATGGAGATGGATCACCAAACATATGCTATTTGTTGTACAACTTTATTACTTTAATGCTAAGTTGTTGTGTGGCCTTGAATGTCTAATGAATTTTGTATTTCTTCCTTAGCATCCCTTGAGTGACACTCCCTGATTCCACCATGAAATTCTAGCTTGAGAGCTGATGAAATCAATGAGGGTACAAGACAAGTCCAAGATGATCACCCATCCATCAAAGGGGAAAGTAACTTGACCAACAAGCAAGACAAACACTTGCCGATGAATCAACATGAGGCATGCTTCACCCTAACGGAGATTAGTAAGTTAGCAAGTTAGTAAGGTTATCTAGTCATGGCTTTTTCCATTCTAAAAGTCTTTTGCAAGTTTTCTCTACTTTAGTTTTCTTCCTAAAAGCAATTCTTGTTTTCAAATTCTTTTCATTCTCTTTTCATCATTTTTACTTTCATGTACAAAACCACAATTCTTTCACCTAATTTTCTATGTCTTTTTCATTCTTTTGAAACAAAGAAGAACTTTCGTTTGTCTTTCTTCAACATCAAACCGTAAAGCTTCCATCGTGAGCTCTCCTTGTGGATTCGACCTGTATAGCTTATGCTACTACGGTGATTTGGAAAGGAGTACATTACACATTGTGAATACATTTCGGAGTAATCAAGCACCTAACGTTGACTCTAAACCTTCTCTCTTTTGTTGAATATCTGTGCGAATCATACTCCCACACTATACTCTCCTTTTTCCTTATCAAGGAGATGTATTCCTGATGAAGAGGTTAAGAGTGTTTTATCCTTTTGTCACGAACTTGCATGCGGTGGACACTTTGGTCCCCGCAAGACTGCTAAAAAAGTGCTACAAAGTGGGTTCTATTGGCCCACTTTGTTCAAAAATGCTTATGAATTTTGCAAGCGTGCCCTAGATGCCAGATGGTGGGAAGGATCTCAAAACGAGATATGATGCCCCTCAGCCCAATTCTAAAAATAGAACTCTTTGAGGTTTGGGGCATCGACTTTATGGGTCCATTTCCTAACTCATTTGGAAACCTATACATATTGGTTGCTATGGACTATGTGTCCAAGTGGGTAGAAGCCATTCCAAGTAAAACTAATGATAATAAAGTTGTCATAAAGTTTTTAAAAGAGAACATTTTCTCACGCTTTGGAACCCTCGTGCTATCATCAGTGATAACGGTACTCACTTTTACAATAGAGCCTTTGAAGCTCTTATGCGAAAGTATGTCATAACTCACAAGTTCTCCACACTTTATCATCTTCAGACCAGCGGGCAGGTTGAGGTTTCCAACAGACAAATCAAGCTTATTTTGGAGAAAACTATAAACCAAAACCGAAAAGATTAGTCCACCAAACTTGTAGATGCCCTATGGGCCTACAGGACAGCTTTCAAGACGATTCTAGGGATGTCTCCTTATAGGTTAGTCTTTGGGAAGGCTTACCACCTACCCGTTGAGTTAGAGCACCGGGCCTTATAGGCAAAATCAAGCAGTTGAATTTCGACTTGACTAAGGCCGGTGACCTTCAAAAATTACAAATTTCTGAATTAGAGGAGTTGAGAAATAAGGCCTATGAAAATGCTAAGATCACTAAAGATAGAGTTAAGATTTTTCATGATAAACACATCATAAAGAAAATATTTGTCCCTAAACAAAAAGTCTTACTCTATAATTCTAGGCTTCATCTTTTTTCAAGAAAGCTAAAATCAAGATGGACTAGGTCATTCGTTGTAAAAATCGTGTTCCCACATGGTGCTGTAGAGATTAGTGACACCAAGAATGGAAATGACTTTAAGGTAAATGGTCAACACCTTAAACCTTTCTTGGAATCGGTGCTGGTAAATGAAACGGCTATAGGTCTTTTCGACCCAGTGTATCGGTAACTTTCCTCTTTTACATTTTATTTCATGCATCTATACATTTCTTTCATACATTAGGGACAATGGAGGGCTCTAACATGACTAATATAACTAAAAAAAAGAAAAAAAAACAAAGAATATATATATATATATATATATATATATATATATATATATAACTTTTTGAAAGGTACGAACAATATTTTGATATATTTTCTATAAGAAATTAAGTCAATTTTAAGGAATAGGAAAATCATTATTAGGATTTCTTATACTTAATCAAAATAAGATGACCTGCTTGATTTTTAGGGTTAGGAAGAAAATTGATGGAAGTAATGTAGTCTTGATCTTTACCTTGAAGAAATATGCATACCTTACACACTTACACACTTAGGGTTCAAAAACAAAGGCTGTTATGCTTTTTTAAATATATATATATGTATATCTATGAAAAATAAACAAATCTAATTATTAATTAGTTAGATGCTTTGGCCTAAGAAAGCCTTGGTATTTATACAAAAGATAATTATATAAGTTTGAAAAATATATATACAAATTCTCTGATTAAGCTGGGTATTTGTGCCTCATGAAGCATAAGTTTCACGCCTAAAAGGGGTACATTTTATAAATAAAAACCCTTGACTTCGTGGCCTTGTCTGCTCGAGTTTTTAAGTCCTTAGGGGTGTTTTCTTACCTGGTGCCCTAAGACTGTCCAGTTTGGGTGTCACTGACTAAAGGCTCATTACATGGACAGATTAAAAAGCCTAATGGAATTGAGGAATAAATACCACAAAAATAAATATAAAGAAGGCATAGGAGTTAATGTTAAAGAACCCTTAGTCAAACTTCACGGTTACGAAGGTGCATTGACTCAAGGTAAAATAATAGACTAGATGAGAAATACAATTTGACTCCTTACTTTGATTGACGACATATTTTTGAATAGAGACTAAGTTTAAGAATGAAAAGTTTGATATTCTTATAAGTTATAGATTACTTGAACTCTTACAAATATACTTCAAATATTTTCTCTTTTCAAAATACTTTTCAAAAATACTAACATTTTTTCTCTTTCTTTATGGATTTTGTGGGTGCAATCTACTAAAAATCCTCATGAGATAAAACTCGTCCTCAAGGGGTAATCTAGAAATTTAATGGCTTGTTGCACATGCTCGTGCAATCGAGTGACCTGCGAAAGTGGTCTAATAATTGATTAGGATTAGTTTTGATGTTTCACTCAAGGGCGAGCAAACGATAAGTGTAGGGGTGTGATCGGTCACATATATTGCATATATATTATCATATTACAATGTTTATTACCTAAATAAATATATTAATAAGTCATATTTTTTTTTTATAAAATGCAGGCCCATTGCTAAAGGATAGGAAAGAGAAACGAGCCCAAAAGCCCATTAATTGAGGTTTTACCTGCATACAAAAATACAGAATTTTAGAACTTAAGAATAAAGAGTGCAAGGCGCTCAATGCTACTGTTATAGCAAGTGGCTATGCGGATCGTGATCCACAAGGAGGGACTAGCGATGAAAGCTTTTTTTTCAGCAAGTTCTCTTTTAAGTTACATTAAATGGTTAAGGATCTTCTTTTAGTTCTTTAGAAAAGGAAAATAAGGAGTGCTAAAAGAGTTGGGTGTTGATGGTGTTGGTGATCTAAACTAAAGAATTAAAAGAAAAGAAAGAAAAGTTAAAAGAAATAATTACTTCCTCTGATTGATGACTTACCTGAAACTCTTGCATGTTTTACCTTGCTTCGGAGGAGATCAACACATAACCCATAAGATCAAGCTCAGTCCCCATTCGCATTACATCATCAAGACGAATAAGAATGAAATGATACGGAATCTTGAGGAGGAAAACATCATCATGAAATATCGGTGGCACTCACACAAACATGGCTATATTGATGCTTCTAGGTTCACTTGGACATTCATCAAAACCAAAAGAGGAAAGTAGAAATAGAAGAAGAACAAATAAATAAGAAAAGCATAAAGATGTTACCTTTGATTACTTGTAGAAATGATGAAAGAAAGGAGGAGGTTACATCAGTGTCACTCTTAACATAAGTCTCTCTCTCTTACATGAATCTCAGTCTAACCTATGCTTACAAAGTAATAAAAATTTACACAAAAAGAAAATAAAAACCTACACTAAAAAGAACGAAAAAACTGGCCTAAAATCTATCTCTGCTTGGTCGTTCAACTTTGCCTTTGAGATTGCAGGTATTTATAGGAGAAATGCAGAGGTTAGAGGAGTATGAAGATAGAAAAAACTGAATATTTCTGAATTTGAATCCTCCCCTTATCTCCAAACTTGATTTGATGTGGATATTCAGTTCTGGTCTGCAGCTTGTTGGCGTGTTGATTGCTGAATATAACTTATCAAATAACAGAATTCGAAATGGTAATCAATTTAAGAGTTGTAGCCCTTTAAGTTTTCATTCTGGATTATCTTGAATCATTAGATTTGAATTTTGGTAGCGAATGTTATGATTCAAATACTAAAATATATCCAATCAGAATCAAATTTGCTTCATCTCATCTGTTGATCCTCTCTCTATCTTTTTATCCTTTTAGATTTGGACCTGTATTTGACGTTATCCTTAGTTGATTTTTAGATTTAACCTCTTGATTCACCAAAAACTGAATTTAACCAATTGGATTTAGGATCATCCTTCTCTAACCAAATAGATCTAGTTAAATCTGAATTTAACTGATATTTATTTGATTTTATCCTATTTCTTCCCATGATAATCTTCTGCAAAATAGACATTTAACATAAAAAATTTAGCAGAATTATTATATGATAAATGTGGAAATGTAATAAAGAATAATACAATAAATGTGTGCAGTCACCCATTAAATTCTGATTTAATTCAGAATTAAATTGAAATCAGGAAATCTGGGCAGATTATGAAATATCAGAGAGGTTGAAAATCAGTTAAAATGAATCTTCTCAAATAAAGTGGTTAAAGCCAAAGAATCTTCAACATTTTTTTTTAAAGATCACCTTTTCCAACACCTTCTCAAAATTTTTAATTTTTCTTTCAATCATTTCCTTACTCTCCATTTTCTTTTTCAATATAAAAAAAACAAACATCATTCTTTGCTTTCTAAATAAAAACACCAAAAAGCTTTCATCGCATTCTTCCACGTGAACACGACTCGTTAGCCCAAAGCTAGACAGTAATTCTCATTGCTTTCATTTTGCAATCAATGGCTCATAAGATTGTTCTTCTACATTCAAACCACACATCCAAACTACATAATCAAAATGCAAGGTACTATTAGATCATCAATACCATTTAGAGGTGAGCATGAAATAAAGTTAACATTGCAAGTTAGCTTGTTGTGGGTTAGATGTTAGAATGTTAGAATGTTAGAATCCATCATCATGAGCCAACAATGGCTCTTGCAAGAGCAAGGCCTTGTAGAGGCTATTATTAGATTCATGTGGATTATCAAGTAAGTGGTTAGCTATTTAGTGGCTAGTGGTTAGATTTCCATGAGAAGAAAAACTAACTAAGCATCATGCAGAAGATGGAGGAGATTACAATGAAGAAGAAAGGAGACACCTTTATATAGATTATCACCATCTATTACATTAATATCTCTCTATCTCTCTCTGAATCAACTCATCCCTACTACAAGATATAAAAACAAAAGAAAATACAAAATAAAAGAAGAAGAAATCCTAATCTACAACTAGAAGAGAGAAACCTAGCCTCCTCACTGATCTGCTTTCGTTCCAAGCCTCTGCAGGAGTTTTTATAGAAAAAGAGGCTTCTAGAAGACGAGACGAGGCCAAGCATCAAAAATCGACGCGTGGATCGCCTACTTGGCCGTGAAAACGCGGCTATAGCCGCATTTCTGCGGCCAAACCAGGGACTTAGGTCCCTGGTATTGGCGAACGGATTCGCCTCGCTTCGAGAACCTTCCAGATATGGTTGGATTCGGGTATTTACGTCTGGATTTTTGTCTGACGTACTTGATTAGTCTACAAATATGCATTATTATATCGTATTTTTCCACCGATTTATGAATAAAATATCGGTCTAAATTGTGTTTTGGTCTCTCTTACAGATAATCAAGACAAGGAGGGAAAAAGGGTAATAAGAGCTTAATTAAACCCATTTTAGGGTAATTAAATCCACAATTCTTGGATGCCAAGTAAGGGATCTTCTAGAAGATACGTCGAACCCAGACTCTTGCGCACGTCAGATGAATATACGGACTAAAATACCCGAAATGGAGTATACCAGGAAGGTCCTAGAAGCGACACGAAGCTACGTACCAAAACCAGAGACTTATGTCCCTAGTATTACAGCGGATCCATGGCAATTATCGTGTTTTCACGGTAATTGGATGGAGCCACGTGTCGATTTTCGCCGCGTAACCTCGTCTCGTCTTCTAGAAGTCCCTTATGCCTATAAAAACCCCTGCAGAGGCCCTAAACGAAAAGAGTTTTTGATTTTAGGCTGGGTTTCTATGTTTTAGTGTAGGATAGTTTAGGTATTCTTCTTTTCTTTTCTTTTGCATTTGTATTTCATTTTTAGATCTTGTAGTAGGGCTGAGAGATTTAGAGAAAGATAGAGAAGGATTGATGTAATAGATGGTGACAATCTATGTAAAGGTGCCTCCTTTCTTCTCCAATGTAATCTTCTCCATCTTCTACATGATTTTTAGCTAACTTTTCTTTTCATGGCAATCTAATTACTAACCACTAACCATCTAACCACTTACTTGATAATCCACATGAATCTAATAGCCTCTACAAGGTCATGCTCTTGCAAGAGCCATTGATGGCTCATGATGATAGATTCTAACATTCTAACATTTCTGACACCTAACCCACTAACTTGCTAACTTGCAATGTCTTCTTTATTTCATGCTCACCTCTAACTTATTTTGATGATTTAATAGTAGCTTGCAACTTGTTAGCGGTATGGATGTGTTGTTTGAATGTAGAAGAATAATCTTATGGGCCATGCTCTGTATCGTCTTTTGAAGCCAAGGACTAGTGATGGCTAAGGATCCATATGAGGCAACTATCAATAAGAGGTTAGCATGGTTAGTGGATCAATTAGTAGTTAGTAACCATGAGTTTTATTTTACCTTGTTATAAAAATCAAATCCAAAATCTTTTATCATTTTCTCTATCGTTATTTTTACCATCCTCTTAGTTTACCTTTGTTTTTAGTTTCTTTGCCACAAGCTTCATCTTCTTTTCTATTTTCTTTTCCAAACATTTCTTTTTATTTTCACATCGCTTTCATTGCTCTCCTCCTCCACCACATTCTAGATTTTCTTTTCTTTTATTTATTTTTTTATCATTCTTTTAAGAAAGAAGAACTTGTTGGCCCAGTGGCCTTCCACTCTAGTTTTGATGATGATTAACTCATGTAGTTATGTTTATTAATAATCTTGTGATGTTTAGTTTCAGATTATTAACCAAGATATTAGTTGGTGATTGCTTCAATAAGATGGTTTGGAAGCTTTCATATGGTGATTCCAGAGCCCGAGCATCAAGATCATACATAGCACTCGGTGGATCACGGAGTTTTGGATCGAGTCGGCTTGAAGACGAAGTTCCTCAAGAAGACATCGATACATAGTTTATAGTTTGTTTTAGATCCATTTGTAAAGATTAGATAGTGTGATATGCTCAAGTTCACAACACACACACGTTTTATGTTTTGGATATTGGTTTTCGGTTTTTGGTTTAAACGATATTGGTTTTCATGAATAGATAGTATATCAAAACAAGTGTACTTGGTTTTATGTATATTAGATTCATTCTATATACATGTATGCTTCATGTCTTAAATAAACTTAAGTTTGACATACCTATTCAAGTATTTAGGTTTCGTTTCTTCAACAAAACATATTTTTGGTATTAAAAGTCAAAAACATGAATATATATATATGTTTGTTGTATATTGAATTTCTATCCATATGCAACTTGCTTCAAAGTGTTTAAGTATCATGTTTTTGTATTTGGATGAGTTTTAGGAAAAATCAGATTTCCTATTGAAAAATACAAGTTTGGAAAAATACAGGTTTTGATTTTCGAAAATATTTGTAAGACACAAAAATGATTCAAAATGTTTGATATTTGTCTTGAAATTTTTATCACATGTTTGTATATCAATGAAAAATGATAAAACTATTTTTGTAGATTTTTAGAAGATTTATGGGAATTTTTAGAATATTTTTTAACAAGTTTTTCTGTCCCAGAATCCTGCCTGACAGGCTCTGGCAGTCGACCGACCGGTCGACCGGACCCCAGATTCGGTCGACCGGGCGGTCGACCGACGTACACAAACCTGTGCACGTTGGCTAGGCACTTGGGCCGGTCGACCGGGCCAGAGAGCTTTGCTCTCTATTTTTTTACGGTCGACCAGCCGGTTGACCGCTGGCTTCCAACGGTCATATTTTTGACCGTTGGCGGTCGACCGGGCGGTCGACCGCCAGCCGCCAGAGCTGCCAGTTCAGTTCTAACGGCTAGTTTTTGTTGGAGGGCTATTTAAGCCCCATTTGTTTGGGATTTTGGCTAAGATTTTCAAGGAGAAAAATTCACATCTTTTCAGTGTTTTCAAGCCAAAAGTTTTGAGTGCAAAATTTCTAAATCTCTATTTGTTTTAAAGTGTTTTGTTTATATCAAAGAAATTAAGTTTTTGGGAACTAGCTCTTGATCTAAAATTTCTATATCTACTTTGGTGTTTTCCCAAGAGAATTTCTTTGATCAAAATACTTTATTTTCCACACTTGAGCTATATCTTCTATCCTATCAATTTAGGATCATTTATTTGTGGGAAAAGAAATTGTTTGTGGTTGTGGATACCACTTTGTTGTACCCTACCTTTCTTGTTGTATCCCTCTTTGGTAGAGGTTGGTTGGAGTGGTGATTTGCTCCCTCTTTGGTAGAGGTTGAGTTTGTGGTGTGCTCCCTCTTTGGTAGAGGTTGAGGTGTTGGTTTACTCCCTCTTGGTGAGGTAGAGTTGGTGTTGGTTTGTATCCCTCTTCGATAGAGGTGGATATTGGTTGTATTACCTCGGTGGAGGTTGTATTGGTTGAGAGAGGAGTTCGGTACTCCTAGTGGATTAGAAATCCTTCTCGGTGAAGGCGGGGACGTAGAGCTCGGTGCTCGAACCTCGAAACACATCTTGTTGTTTGCGTTTGATCCATTGACTCTTAACTCTCTCTCTTTACTTTGTGTTATGCATTGCATCATTCATATTGCCATATCATTTATATGCTTGTGTTGTGCCTTGCATTGATTCATATTGCCTATATCTATATGCTTGGTTGTGTTTGCTTGTGTGCCTCACTTGTGCCTAACCACGAGAGCTTCATATAGCGCCTCAACTCTTATTCAGAGGAATCACGAGGAGTTAGTCCAGAGCCCTTCACGGGGAATTCGGCTACACTCGTTGGTTGCACTAAGTGTAGATTGCAATTAGTTTTAAATTTCCGCATTTTAGTTTATTAGATTAGTCGTACACCTATTCACCCCCCTCTAGGTGTACTTATAAATGGTATCAGAGCCTACGCTCCTGATATTTGATTTAACCACCTAGGAGTGTGATCTTGGTTTGCTAATCTATCATTTGCATTTGCACGTATATTTGTTTGCACACACTCATGGATTGCTTGTCTCCTCTCATGTTTGATGTTTCCAACAATGACACATGGAAATTTAGGATGTCCATGTATTTGAAAACCCTAGGCTTGCATGTTTTCCTTGCCGCTACCAAGAAATGCTATCTTGGTAACCGCAAATCATATAGGGGCCAATACATTTGCCCTTGAGGCTATTAAAAGCACGCTTAACAAAGTTTATCTTATGCTTGTTTCTAACTTTGATTCCGCCTTTGCAGTATGGAACAAGTTGACCACCTCCAAGCTTCAATTGCCAATCCAACTGGAGGATGAATCTAGTGAAGAATCCGAGCCACAATGCTTTATGGTCTAAGGGAATGACTCCCTTCAGGTATACTCGGAATCTGAACTAGATTGTGATGATGCTAGTTCTTCTAATAATGAGCATGTTGATCCTAACACTTTAAATGAAGAACTTTCTATTATTTGTGAAAAATTGATAGAAAAATACAACCTTTTGAAAAAGAAGAGTTTTGAATTAAAAGAAGAAAACAAAGTTTTGTGTTCAAGACATGATTTAGTTTTGCAAGAGAAGGTAGAGATTTCTAATGATAGGGATTCATTGAAGTCTAAACTTGATCTTGCCCTAAAAGAAAATGAATTTTTGAAAAATAAAAATGATTGTGAAACAATTTTGAAGAAAAATGAAAACTTTTCTTCAAAAGTTAAGTTTGTTTTAAAATAAAATGATTCTTTAAAAATGAAAATTGCTTCTATTTCTAAGGATTTAGAAGTTTGTTTAAAGAGAAATGAATCTTTGCAAAATAATATAGATTCACATGTTTGCCATGCTAGGGTAGTTTCACCTAGTTCACCTATTGCATGCTCCACTTCTTCTTTAATTAAAAATGATATATCTATGCTTAAGAAGAATATGGATTGTTTGGGCTCCACTTTGAGCCATTGTGTTTTGAGTCATACAATTTTGGAATCTTTGTTTCGAAAGAAACGAGTTCCTATTATGCATGCACACCCTCCACGGCATACACATGCTACTCACGGTCACAACCATTACACTTTGTATGCTCATGTGTACACTTGTACACATTGTGGACGTAAGGGCCACCTTGCTAAATTTTATTATGATAGTATAAATGATTCTAATTTAGCAAATAAATTTGTTTGGGTTAGAAAAGGTACTAACCCCCATGGACCCAAAAGAGTATGGGTACCAAAGACCACCCCTATTGTATTTGATGTAGGTGTGGGCTCTCGCATGACGTGAGAGTGATGGTGCCTTGAAGTGGATGCGTTCCGTGCTTAAAGAGAACAATTTGGATGCATCACTTTTAAGGGAAGTTTGGTGGGAGGACCACCTGGTTTGGAGAACTAGAGAGGTGCCTTCATCGGTTTTGGTATCGATCTCTAAACTCCCGTTTATATTTGCATGCTTTTCATGTCTTTGATTCATAGCATGTCATGTTTTATTGGTCATTATGCTTATGCCATGTTTATTAGATTAGTGATATACATGTTTAGTTATTTGAGACACCCATGTTTAATATGGACCTATATCTATGTGTTCTCACTTTGTTTTTAACTAATATGTATGTCCTAAATCTAATGCATATGCATATACATAATGATCATATGTGTATTTATGATTTTTGTTTTATTTTTGATGCTTCATGATTTGAATATATGTTTAAATGTTAGTTTTCATTAAGACTAGGATTTATACTTGTACATATAGTGGGCCACAAATAAATTTTTATATGTTTGAGCTTAAACGCTTATTTGTACCCATTAGATATGCTAGTATAGTCTAGTTTTGATGATTCATGCATTTGACCTGTATTCCCATTTTTGGACATGTTTTATGATCATGTGTTTTCACTTCATGTATATGTCCATCTTGTCTAAACTATTGATTATACATATACATCCTTTGAGCCACGTGCCTTAAGGCATATACATTTGTGGACTCGTTATGTTTTGGATATGTATGTATACTTTAGTTTATACTTGACATACATATGCCTTGAAGAAATCAAGTTTTGATGATTTTCATGTTCTGAGGAATATTGAGCTTGAATGTCTATTTTCATGATTATTTGTGTCACATAACACTTTTACACTCACTTCATTTAAATGTTTCTCATGATTATATTTTTCATGAGTATGTATGGGCTTTATGGACTTCGAGTGTTTAGTGCCATGTGATTTACATGTATTTCATGAAATATAATTTTGTTTTATTCCTTACTTGAAGGATTTTGTACTAGTTTTCAAGATTTTCTATATAACTAGTTACGGTATTCTTCATTATGGTAGAAGTTTTCAAACATACTATATTTTTCAAACCTATTTTTGAAAACCCCTACCTTCCACGGGCGGTTAGATGAGAGACCATGCACATGTTTGCTTTATAGTAAAAATCATTTTAAACTTGAGCATGATTGGGTGGTAGGTTATATGAGTTATACACATGATCTTATTATTGTTGTTTCAATTGGTATCATTGGATCTTTTCAATTGGTATCAATGTTGACATTTCTTGTATACTCATATATATTTTTATGTATGTATGCTTTCACTTCAAATTGTATCAATTTTGATTGGTATCTAATTTTTCATACATATATATGTTTATACTAAAGCTTGAATTTTTAATGACCATCATGTTTCAATTGATTAGTTTTCAATTGATATTTTAAACACAAGCTTATGCATTAGTTGGTATTTCATAAAGGGGGAAAATTTGTATTTTTATCTTTCAATTGGTATTTTGTTTATCGTTGATTTCTACTCCCATACTTTATGTTGAAAATTGATTTTATTTTGATATCATATGCTCTAAATGACAAATACTTACAATTGGTATCTTTTTGTATCAAGATGCTTATTTGAATACTTTAAATTGGTATCAATGCCTTATTTACCTTCAAGTGGTATATGTTTACATTCATTTGGTATCAAATGTACTACTTTGACACATTTTTAATTGGTATCAAATTTATTTTATTGAGAAAATTTGAAATATTTTAATAAGAAATATGAAAAATGTTTTGATTTATATTGCCTATATGCAAGGGGAGCTTAACATCTCTTCTACATATAGATTCATGTTGTGTGTATCCTATATTGAGGAGCTTACCAACTCTTCTTTATGTGGTACACGTGTGTAGGGGGAGCTTCACATCTCCCCTTATACATTGCATATTTTGTGTTATGTGAATTAGGGCTTGTCATCCTTTCTTCATGTAATGCATATATGTAGGGAAGTTAACTTAGCGTCTTCCTCTTCTTGAATGTATATCGCATATATTCTTATAATTGATTTGTTTGACCCCTTAGTTAATTCTTTATTTCGGACAAAAAGGGGGAGAAGAATTTATTGATTTATTTTTACTTTGACCCCTTGTTGATGATTGACAAAAAGGGGGAGAAGTATTTGGTATATATATGCATGTTTTTGGAAAACGGAGTTATGTTTATGCATATATATTTTGTGTTTGCAAATAGGAGAAAAAAATTTGATGTGTTTTATGTTTATCTCCATGCATTTGCAAACATGTTCATGAGCCTTCATTGCATATTTATTATGTTTCTTCCTATGCATGAGTTAAGGGGGAGCTTCTTTGAAGCTTAACTTTAATCCATGCATATATAACTCCATGAGTTTTGTCATCATCAAAAGGGGGAGATTGTTGGCTCAGAGACCTTCCACTCTAGTTTTGATGATGATTAACTCATGTAGTTATGTGTACTAATAATCTTGTAATTTTAGTTTCAGATCATTAACAAAGATATTAGTTGGTGATTTGCTTCAGCTAAGAAGTTTTGAATCCTTTCCAAACCGTGATCATGATATGCTTAACAAAGGAGTGGTTTGGATCGAGTCGACTTGAAGATGGAGATCGTCAAGAAGACTTAGGTATCCTAGTTTGGTTTGTGTTTTAGATCCATGTGTAAAGATTAGATAGTGTGATATGCTCAAGTTCACAATACACACACGTTTCATGGTTTGGATTCATTTTTCGTTTTTTGGTTTAACCGATATTGGTTTTCATGAATAGATAGATTCAAAACAAGTTTACATTGTTTAAACGTATATCAGATATGTTCTATATACATACATGCTTCATTTCCTAGACAAACTTATTTTGACTTACCTATTCATGTGGTTTAGGTTTTGTATTTTTAACAAAACATATTTTTGGTATTAAAAGTCAAAAACATGAATATATATATATATATATGTTTCTTGTATATTGGATTTCTATCCATATGTAACTTGCTTCAAAGTGTTTAAGTATCGTGTTTTTGTATTTGGATGAGTTTTGGACAAAACAAACTTTCATTTGAAAAATCCAAGTTTGGAAAAATACGGGTTTTGGTTTTCGGTAATTTTTTCATAACATAAAAATGGTTCAATATGTTTGATATTTGTGTTGAAATTTTTAACACATGTTTGTATATCAATGTAAAATGATAAAACTATTTTTGTGGATTTTTAGAAGATTTATGGGAATTTTTAGAATACTTTTTAACAAGTTTTTCTGTCCTAGAATCCTGCCTGACAGGCTCTGGCGGTCGACCGACCGGTCAACCGGACCCCAGAGTCGGTCGACCGGGCGGTCGACGTGCACAAGCCTATGCACGTTGGCCAGGCACTTGGGCCGGTCGACCGGGCTGTCGACCGGGCCAGAGAGCTTTTCTCTTTGTTTTTTTACGGTCGACCGGCCGGTCGACCGCTGGCTTCCAACGGTCATTTTTTTGACCGTTGGCGGTCGACCGGGCGGTCGACCGCTCGCCGCTAGAGCTGCCAGTTCAGCTCCAACGACTAGTATTCCAATGGGGCTTTAAATACCCCATTTGTATGAGTTTTTCTCCAAGATTTTTAGAGCCAAAAATTTCTACTCTCTAGTGTTTATTTAAACAAGTTTTCAAAAGTGTTTTAGTGTCAAAAAGATCCATCTTATTTGTTTTAAAGTGTTTTGTTTATTTCAAAGAAAATAGGTTTTTGGGAATTAGTTTCTTGATCTAAAATTCTATATCTATTTGGTATTTTTCCCAAGAGATTTTCTTTGATCAAAACACTTATTTTTCACACTTGAGCTATATCTACTATCCTATTCTATTAGGATCATTTATTTGTGGGAAAAAGGAAAGTGTTTGTGATTGAGACATACCACCAAGTTGTAAACCTCTTCATTGTTGTATCCCTCTTTGGTAGAGGTTGATTTGGGTTGTGGGGTGCTCCCTCTTTGGTAGAGGTTGAGGTTGTTGTTTACTCCCTCTTGGTGAGGTGGAGTTGGTGGTGGATTTGTATCCCTCTTCGATAGAGGTGGATTGTGGTGTTTGTGGCCTCGGTGGAGGTTGTATTGGTTGGTTTGTGGAGTTTGGTACTCCGATCTTCGGTAGACCATTTGTATTGCCTCGGTGGAGGTTGTATTGGTTAAGAGAGGAGTTCGGTACTCCTAGTGGATTAGAAATCCTTCTCGGTGAAGGCGGGGACGTAGAACTCGGTGCTCGAACCTCGAAACACATCTTGTTATTTGCGTTTGATCCATTGACTCTTAACTCTCTCTCTTTACTTTGTGTTGTGCATTGCATCATTCATATTGCCATATCATTTATATGCTTGTGTTGTGTTTAGACGGGAAAGGTGTTGTATTGTGGAGTATAATTTGCACACAAAATATATTCAATAAAAAGAGAGAAGGTTTAGAGTTACCTCGATGCTTGATCAATCCACAATTGTATTTATAAGATCAATATATCCTTTCCAATCTCCGTTATAGCAATGGCTATACCGGGTCGATTCTCCGGGAGAGCTAGCGATGGAAGCGTTACGGTTCAAAGTGAAGCAAGAAAACGAAGATTCTTCTTTGTTATTTACACAAATGCAAGAAACATGAAAAAGAAAATAGAAGAGGTGGTTGATTTGTGCATGGTGGAAAAGAAAAAGAACTTTAGTAAAATATGTTGCTAAAAGAAAAGAAACTAGTAAAGAAAATGTTTGGAAAAGCTTTAGATGAGAGAGTACATGGCTAGCTAACTTTACTTCGCTAACTTTCTAAACTCAATGGTGATGCTTGATTGTCTCATGTTGATTCATTGACAATAGGTATAACTTGCTTGTTTGTTCAAGTACTTCACCGTTTTGAAGAGGAGTGTTCTCTTGTTCTTAGCTTGAAGCCTCATATGAATTCATTGGCTCTCTAGATAGATGTTCAATGATGAACTCTAGGATTGGTACTCAAAGGATGCTAAGTTAGAAGAATCAACATTCATTTAAACATTCAAGACATAACAACAAATTAGCTTGAAGTAAAGAAGTTGTTCTTACTATACAAGTAGCACATGTTTGGTGATCCATCTCCATGTTCCATCAAGGCTCTTGTTCTAGACAAGGCTCTAAATGAGGCACACATGAGTCATATGGAGTTTGTACAAGCATTCACCAAGGGAAAGCAACTCTACTTCCTTGGTAAGTAAAAGAAACTCTCACAATACAAGTATAAAGATAAGCAATCATCCAAAGAGATAGAAGTTAGCTAGGTAAGATTGTTAGCTAGCCATGCAATAGAAATTTAGCTCTCCATTACACAAGTAACAAAGCTACAATTCATTATGCAAAGCAAGAAGAAGTAAAGCAATGAAAAATACAAGTAAAGTAAAGTAAGTAAAGCAATGCAAAGTAAAACGTACTAGAGCTTGCAAAGAGAAGACGAAGCTTTGATTAACCCTTGTTACAAGTATGTCACCTCCTTGAATACAAGCTTTCAACAGCACTCACTCTCTCTTTGTCAAAATCTCTAGGAGGAAGAAGATGGAGACTAAAAACCTAGGTGAAGACTAAAACAAAATACAAGAATTCCCTAGTTCTCTCCTCTCTCTTCTCTTTTCTCTCGTGCAGTCCCTGGTCATGTATTTATAGCACCCAGAGAGAAGCTTCGAGATCCAGGTTGTTGGCGCAAAATTTGGGATCCAACAACCTCTCAACTGCCGCAATTTGGCGGGAAAATCCCGGATTTTGCGGCAACTGTAAGGTTGTTGGGCAATAGCTTCTTGTTGAGAGTTGGTTGCGAGGTTATTATCTACGTGGCCTTCTAGAATCTTGGTTTGTTACGTAGAATTCTCTGGATCCTGGGTTGAAACTTGAGCTTGGAATTAATCTCCTTAATTATTGCTAATTAAAGAGATTAATGGGCTTTCTCTCTTTTAATTTGTGGACCTGCAAAAATAGAGAGGAAATGATTAAAAATCACATTTATATACAATATGCATGGTATGGAAGTGGTAAAATATGCAAATATGTGTAACAATCACACCCCCATACCTAGCTTTTGCTCGTCCTCGAGCAAAAAGAAAGAAAACGAAAGAAAAAAGAAAATCCTAACTAATTTATTACACCAATTTCGTAGGTGACACGATTGCACTGAGCACGTGCAACAAGCCGTTGAACCTCTAGGTTACCCTAGAGGAGGAGTGTTGTCTCCTGAGGGTTTTCAGCGGATTGTACCCACAAAATCCATAAAGAAAAATAAAAGGGTTAGTGAAATTTTTGATCCATGTTTTAAAGATTCTAACTTGAGCTATAGGTTTCAGGTTACTCTAAACTTTTCATTCTTCTTATAAGTGTCTATTTGGAGTTTTGTTTTTAGCTTAGGTTAAGATTTTAGGAAAAAGATCAAAAACCGGATTTTGCATCAATCCTAGGATATATACATCTATAAATATGATGGATCTTTCTTGGACTAAGTTCATTTATTTACTAATATACATAATATTTTTTTTCTTTTTTTCTTTTTTTTATTTTATTTATGTTTATTTATTTACATTTCCTTAGCATCCTTAGGCTTTCTAGTTTACCCTTGTAGCGAGCCTTTAACCGATGACTCCCAAACCAGATGGTCTTAGGGCACCAGATGAGAAAACATCCCTCAGGTTTAAGGTCTCGAGTAAAAAAGGCCACGAAGGAATTTAAGGACTTAACCACCTTTAGGCGTGATCGGCAATGCTTCTTGAGGCACAGCTAACCAGCTTAGTCAGTGGCTAAGTATTTATTATTTATTTATTTACATACCATCTCGGTTGGAGGAATCACCCAAATTTCTCTTGGGCTCAGAACAATCCTCTTAAGCCTAATTTCTCTGACAATTTTAACCATCCCTGTCCTCCACCAAATTTTTCCAGTTAAACTCCATCTTCCTCCTCCCAAAGTTCACCAATGGAAAAGAAATTCAGTAAATTGGAGGAGAGCATGGAAGTTTTTATGAAGTCCAAGCCGCTTTCATGCAAAATCAGGAACAAACGGTGAACAACCATTCACAGGCTATATCGAGATTAGAAATGCAAATGAGTCAGTTAACTAGCTCTCTAAGTGAAAGACTAAAGGGTACTTTCCTAGTCAGCCGCTAGTTAACCCTAAAAACTCCAATCAAGCGTAAGAAATTTAGGATCTTTTGATCAACCAATGCAATGCTGTTCATACACTTTGATCTGGAAAGAAGGTGGACAACCAGGTCTACCAACAGAAAAATTCAGTCCATACTGATCCTACTCCAGCCTCCACCTCTGCTAGTTCCTCCCAATCTGCTCCTCAAACATCTGATAAGAACAAAACTGCTGAACAAGTTCATAAGCCTATAGCACCCTTTCCCAATAGGCCTAGGAACAACAATAAGAATATGCACATGAAGAAGATGCTTGAGATGTTTAACGAGGTCAAACTGAATGTGCCTCTTCTTGACACTATCCAATAAGTCCCAGCTTATGTAAAATTTCTTAAGGATATGTGTACGAAGAAGAGAAAGATAATTGTGCCCAAGAAAGTGTTCTAGGCAACCAATATAAGCGAAATTCTGTTTGGTCCCATTCTGGTGAAATACAAGGATCTCGGATATCCTACAATTTCCTGCACTATAAGACAAACAGAAATTAGCAGAGCACTACTTGACCTGGAAGTAAGTATCAACTTGCTACCTCTCTCAGTATACCAGTAACTTGGGTTAGGCAAGCTAAGTCCAATTCGAGTCACCATTCAGTTAGCTGACCGATCTGTGAAAATCTCGAAGGGGAAAATCACAGATGTCCTTATCCGGGTCGTGGATTTCATCTACACCGTTGACTTCATTATGCTTGAGACCCAACCTACGTCAAATCTGTGGTCTCAAACTCCAGTCATCTTAGGATGCCCATTCCTTGCTACAGCCAATGCCATAATCAACTATAGGAACGGGCCCATGCAATTGACCTTTGGAGACATGACAAAGGAAGTCAATGTCTTCAATCTTGGAAGACAACCCAGGGATATCAATGATCAGACTTTTGAGGTCAATTCTATTAAAAATCTGACCAGTGAGCATGAGGAAACTATGGAGATAGAAACAGAGGCAGAGTTTGATCTAGAGTCGGAGGATTTTAATCTGGACCAGATCGTAGATTTGGCAGTGGACTGGGCGTCAAGCCCAAGTGTACCTCATCATAGGATTGCAAGTCCGAAGATTGCCTCCAATGAAGCAACACCTTTCCTAGAGCTAAAAGCCTTACCTGAACACCTCAAGTATGCCTACCTGGACAGAAAAGAAACCTTGCCAGTCATCATAGCATCCCACCTAACTGAGCAACAAGAGAACAGCTTAATGTTTATTCTGAAAAGACATAGGGAAGCCATTGGATGGACGATGAAGGATATCAAAGGGATAAGTCCAGCCATAGTTCAACATAGAATCCATTTAACCAAAGAAGCAACTCCCAGGAGGGACCCACAATACAGGCTTAACCCACTCATAAAAGAGGCAGTAAAAGCGAAAATTTTGAAACTATTAGATAATGGGATCATTTATTCCATTTCTAATAGCAAATGGGTTAGCCCTGTTCATGTGGTCCCGAAGAAAAGTGGCTTTATGGTGGTTGAAAATGAGCAAAAAGAGTTGGTACAAATAAGACTGCCTACCAAGGTTTGTGTTTATATCGACTATAGAAAATTGAATGCAGCCACCCGTAAAGACCACTTCCTGCTACCCTTCATCGACCAAATGCAAACACCTAGCTAGACACGAGTACTATTGCTTCCTAGATGGGTACCCGGGATACAATCAAATCCCCGTTGCTGCATAAGACCAGGAAAAGACCACATTCACCTGTCCATTCGGAACCTTTGCTTATCAACGCATGCCCTTTGGATTGTGCAATGCTCCCGCAACATTTCAACAGTGCATGCTCAGTTTGTTCTCCGACATGGTGGAACATTTTCTTGAGATTTTCATGGATGACTTCTCCATCTATGGAGATTCATTTGAACAATGTCTTCATCATCTTGAGTCGGTTCTGCAAAGATGCAAGAAAAAGATCCTAACTCTAAACTGGGAGAAATGTCACTTCATGGTGAGACAGGGGATTGTCTTAGGCCATGAGATTTCTAGGAGAGGAATTGAAGTGGACAAGGCTAAAGTAAAAATAACTGCTAAGTTTCCTCCACACAATAGCATCAAGGATATTAGATCCTTTATAAGGCATGCTGGGTTCTACCGACGGTTCATTAAGGATTTTAGTAAAATCGCTAGGCCCTTAACCAACCTGCTCGCAAAGGACGTGCCCTTTGATTTTAACGATGAATGTTTCAAGTCATGGGGGAAGCTTAAGCAAGAACATATTTCTGCTCCTAATTGGGCACAACCATTTGAAATCATGTGTGATGCCTCTGATTTTGCTATTGGCGCTGTTCTAGGACAGCACATTGTTAATAGGCAGCACATGATTTATTACTCGAGTAGTACTTTGAATGACGCCCAACAGAATTATACAACGACTGAGAAGGAATTCTTAGTCGTTGTCTTTGAGTTAGGAAAGTTCTGCCCATACTTGTTAGGTTCGAAGACGTTGATTTTTACGGATCACTCGGCACTAAAATACCTCATGACTAAGAAGGAAGCAAAAGCCCGACTGATTCGGTGGATCCTTTTGTTTCAAGAATTTGACCTTGAAATTTAGGATAAACGAGGTATAGAAAATGTGATCGTTGATCATCTATCATGAATTCCGAACGCACCTATAATACAAGCTCCGATCAATGAGGATTTCCCAGACAAACACATCCTGGCCATTTTCAAGGAACCCTAGTATGCGGACATAGTCAATTACTTGGCCACTGGACAAATACCCGCTGACTGGACAAAGCAAGACCAGTGTCGTTTCTTTGCCCAAGTACGGTACTTCTTCTGAGAAGAGCCATATCTTTTTAAGTATTGTCCCGACCAGATTATTCAACGATGCATACCAGAGGAAGAACAGAGGAGTGTGCTCAGCTTTTGTCATGAACTTGCATGCAGAGGACACTTCGGTCCCCGCATTTACTGACCCACTTTGTTCAAAGACTCATTCCACTTTTGCAAGACATGTGCAAATTGTCAGAAGATTAAGAAAATTTCAAGAAGAGACATGATGCCCCTGAACCCGATCCTAGAAGTTGAAATTTTTGATGTTTGGGATATCGACTTCATGGGACCATTCCCTAATTCCGTCAGCAACCAGTTCATTTTGGTTGCTATTGATCACGTCTCTAAATGGGTAGAAGTTGTGCCAACAAAGACCAATGATAACAAAGTGGTTGTCAAATTTCTCAAAGAAAACATCTTCTCCTGATTTGGCACCCCAGAGCGATAATTAGTGATAATGGATCGCATTTCTGCAATAGAGTTTTTGAAACTCTGTTGCGAAAATATTTCATCAATCACAAGTTATCTACTCCGTATCATCTCCCAACAAATGGGCAGGTCGAAGTCACCAATTGACTGATCAAGCTCATTTTAGAAAAGACTATCAGACAAAACCGAAAGGATTGGTCTGTCAAACTCAACGATGCATTGTGGGCTTACCGCACTGCTTTTAAGACATTTCTGGGAATGTCTCCTAACAGAATCATATTCGGAAAAGCCTATCATCTACCAATAGAGTTAGAACACCGTGCCCTCTGGGCCATTAAGCAATTCAATTTTGATCTGAGTAAGGCTGGTGAGCTAAGGAGACTACAGATCTCAGAATTAGAGGAGATACGGAATGAAGCCTATGAGAATGTTCGGATCACCAAAAGCAGGACTAAACTTTTTCATGATCAGATTATAAATAGGAAAAAATTTGCCTCGGGAGATAAGGTTTTGCTGTACAACTCTAGGATTTATACTTTCACGGGAAAACTGAAGACTCGTTTGTCTAGACCGTTCAATGTGTGTACTGTTTTCCCACACGGTGCTGTGCTTATTATCGATCCTACAAACAACACAGAATTCAAAGTGAATGGGCAAAACTGAAGCCCTTTTTGACCACTGAGCCTGCATCACTGCTGATAGTGTGCTGACTCTTTTTGCCCCATCATACACCTAACCACAGCCATTGTAATATCCCTATTTTTAAAGTACGGTATTTGAATAAAATATACTGGTATTTTAAATGTGTACATGTATATATATTTTTTTCATGTGATATAACATTACTCATTGTTAGTAATATCTATGTTGTTACTGTTATTTATTATTATTATTGTTCTTTTAGCATGATTATTATTTATCAATTATAAATTGTGATTTGTATTACTTATTTTAATATTGGCATTTGTACTAATCATGGTGGTGATGCTCCCTTTGTTTAGCCTAATTCAACCTATTTTCTTATCCATTATATATCCTATTACACATTTGCTATTTGGAGCCCAACCCGCAACAGTTGTCACAAACCCTATACCCAATATTTATCTAATTGGATCCTACCCATCAACCTATGTAGGTCCAATACCCATTGGTGAACCTATACCCATTCATCTATTGAACTCAAGCCTCAACCCGTTGGCATACCCGCAAACCCAATAACCCAATACCCTACTATATAAATCTATCCTTAACCTAAACCTAGATCTAAACCTAAACATCACCAACAAATCTCCATCTCCCAACTTCACAGTCGCCCCCTCCATGGTACTGCCGCCAACAACTCCAATAGCCCCTTGCTGCCGTGTACCACTTCCCTGCGGCAGCCAACAGAACAGCACCTCTCCCATGGCAGTTCTTCCAACAGCAGCAGCTCAGCCTCCACCTTCCCAGGCCTGCACCACAGCCGCACTCTCTCCTCTCTCTTCATTGGTGCAGAAGCCACCTGCAGATCAGGCAACACCAACAGCAGCACCCGAAATAGCAAGCCCCCTTCCTTGGCCTGTTCCTTCTCCCTGCGCGACAGCAGCAGGCCGGATTTCTCTCTTGATCTGGCTGTGTTTCCTCCTCCCCGGCGCACACACGGCAGCACCACAGGCCACCTCTTCCTCCCTTGCAGCGCACAGCCCTCGGCAGCCCAGATCCAGCCGCCCTCTTCTCCTCACAGTAGCCCAGAGAACCAGGCTCTCAGCAGCCCCTCTTCTGGTGGTGAGCAACAGCAACAGCAGATCAGATCCGGATCGGCCTCCTCCCTTCCTTGCTGGTGCACACCCCAGCAGCGACGACGGATCAGAGCAGTCGTGTACCCTCCAGGGTCCCACCAGCAGCAGCCCATCCGGCCTCCGACAGGCCCATGATGCGCACGACAGCGATACGGCAACAACAGATCAGCACAACCCAGATCCAACAGGCAGCGAGCGAGCAGCGAGTTCTTCTCATCCACGCCAGCCCGTCGTCGGAGACCGGCACGGTGGCCTTCTTCAGCACCTTGGCTACCCTCCCATGCAGTCCAACAGCGAGGAACGGCACCACAGCGACCGTAACGGCGACTCGCCCGGCAACGATCAGATTTCCCGATGCGAGTGTTTACTCCTTTCGGTTCCTTTTATTTATATGTAATTGATTCTATACTGATTCAATTGTGTACATAGAATAATGTGTAGTAATTGTGTTTATTGATGTGTGCAAGTAGGGGCTTAGATCCATATATTGTATGAGTAAATAGGCGTGGACTTGTCTCTGTTATCTGCTCTGGCAGAGTCATTAGTCGACTAATACCTGTTATTAGTCGACTAATGCCTCTGCTAGTCGACTAATGTATTCCCTATAGTCGACTAATTTAGCTTCCAGAATATGTTGAACTCTCTGTATCACTCTGCTGGTCGACTTGATACTTTTATAGTCGACTAATAGCCTGGTGTAGTCGACTAACCCCTTGACCTAGTCGACTAATAAGTGAACCTGAAGCTGTGTTGGTTTCTGTATCCCTGTCAGTCGACTTGCCATCCTGTATAGTCGACTTGCCTTGCCCCTAGTCGACTTGGACCACTTTTATAGTCGACTAACTCCCTCTCTAGTCTATCTGTATAAGACCCCTAGTCGACTTATACCAGTCTGCCAGCTGTATGTAGTTCCTTATGGATTGTGGACTTCACCCATGAATTATGTATTGGTTATTGATGGAGGTACATGATTTCTAGAGATGGATATTGGTGGTAATGACTAGACTTATAATGATAGAACTCAGATGTATGTATATGATATGTTGTGATACCGAGTGTTGGGACATTATGACTGATCATTAATAGAAGTGGAGATTGTGAAGACTTGGGAATCAGATTAGATTGTTAGAGTGAGAGAGCTGTGCCTGATTATGGTTATATGTTAGAACGACAATTATTGAATCAGATTACTAGAGGTGTAATGAAACTTGATGATTATGGAACTATTGGAATATGAGTTGATTGTAATAACTTTGGATTGATCTGGACTTATGTTATTTACATAGAATGAAGATCAGTAATTGGACGTGACTTTATTAGTTGAGTATTGAGGACATATCAGATATGACCCTATTAGTTGAGTTGTGACTTAGATTGATCTTGAGTTGGAGGTTATCCAGAATCTATATTCCTTATATTGGAACCTGACTTGTATTGAGATGAGATTGACATTGTTGGCATTTGGGATTTATTTAGATGATATATTGATGATGTTGAGTACCAAGAATAGATAGTCTAGACCATAAGTTATTTGAGGATGATTCCCTTACTTTGATATGATTCAGTATGTGTTGACTTGTTATTCATTTATTGGCGATGATTTAAGTGATGATTCATTCTGATATTGATGTGGACTTGTTATGATGTTAGAAACTGGATTAATTCAGTTGGCAGAGATTGAGTTATTGTGATTGTGACCTAGTCAATATCAGTGATCTTGTACTCCGAGTTACCAGATAGCAGTTATCAGTTATCAGTAGATTTGATTATCTTTTGATGATAACACCGGTGAGAGTTTAGTTGGATATTGGTGAGCTGAATTTCACTGGTCATGCCTAGCACCTGACTGATAAACCTAGTATTCAAATTTTTGGAAGTTACTGGGAAATGATTGTTTGACCGTAACCCCGGTACAGTTCTATTGTTCGTCGTATACACGGTTACCGTTACTGTTCACTGTCATTGATATTGTTCACCGTGCATACGATTACCGATTGACTGTTACTGTACTGTTATCGTTACTGTCACCATATCGTCCCAGTATTTTAAGTAATGAGGATATTGACTGATTTAACTGAACTGAATAAATAATAAAGTAATTGAACAACTTACACCGGGATTGGGAAAATTGATGGAGGAGACAGCGTCTGTATTTTGGGTGGACCTAGGATACAGGTTGCGCAGCCGACTGAGGGTTCCACTGCAGGGTTCCTGGGGGATGACTGACATCCCATCTGTACTGTTATTGTTCCACTGCTCATACAGAGAGATTACTGTTACTGTTACTGAGTACCTAGCGGTACGGCCTGGTTCAGCGCCAGGAAACTGAGGCCGTGGTCCCGGGTATGTACGGGACCCACCTAAAGCATGGATAATGTCTCTTCCACTAATTTCAATAATTTAGGACGCTGATTGATACATGTAGTAGGCGTAGTATGGGATGCGTCTATTACAGGTGGCAATTGGTGTTCGCTGACATAATAACTGATAATGAACTGTTAATGTATTGTGCTTGACATTAATCACCTGACTGTACATTTATATCACTGTGATAGACATATAACTATAACCATGACCCGATTGTATAACAACTAGAGACATGCTAGGTTACACACCATAACGTCAGTTGTTGTTTACAGTTATGTTAGTTACCTTGTTCTACATACATGTTATTCAGTGTTTATCATGTTATTTAGTGCTCTCAGTTATCTGTTATTATTATATATGCACTGTTTATCTGCACGAGCTTTTCCCTTTACACACACACTCACCAGGTCGCGTTCTGACGACCCTGGATTTGCACGTCCAGATATTGGAAGGTTTGTTTATGTTGTGCAGGTGTTCGGTGAGACTATACATATTGCGAGGAGCTTGAGTCTCTCTCTGATTCTGGTATTCTCATCCTTCTTATATTTCTGTTACTTTCATGATTCTCCCTTTACCGCATTCAGCTGCCATTTTCTTTCCGTTATTCATCTGTTATCATGTGTAGTCTTATATGTATTATTGCAGTGATCGATGATTATTATAGTTCTGATTTATAGCTTGTTCAGGTTAATTTAGGTTTAGCGTGTATACGTGAGGTATTTTCCTTGCGTATATGCGTCGCCGACCTTCGTCGCGACTCCTTTCCCTCGTATTTTGGGAAGCGGGGCGTGACAGGGTTTTTTTGGTATCAGAGCCAGGTTCGACATAAAAGAGAACCTAGTTCCTGTTGGCCCAAAGGCCTATCACCCTAGTTTTGATGATGATCAACTCATGAAGTTATATTTACTAATGATCTTGTGTTTAATTAGTGACAGATTTGTGATCAAGATCTTAGTAGGTGCATAGCTCAACAAAGGTTTTAAAGACAAGTTGGAAGTTAGCACCGGTTGATTCACGAGCCTATGCATCAAGAACACATCCAGAGATGAGCTCGGTGGATTGCATTTGGACCAAGTCAAGAAGATGAGAAGCCTTCAAGGGAAGACTTCAAGAAGTTGAAGACTTGTGTCTAGGTATAAGATTTTTATTTATTTTAGATAAAAATGTAAAGGATAGAATAGATTGGTGGATTGCTCAAGTCTATATCACACACACACTCTTGATAGAACTCTAGATAGAATGATTTTCATAAAAGATTTTCCTAGTTAAGAAAAGATTTTTATTTGTGATAAAATACAATTTGGTTTTTTGGTATTTCATAGTTTACATTTCTTATATCCAAAACCATGCTTAGAGCCTATTGTCAAAAACTAGATATTTCATCTTGATTGTGTAGTGGATCATATCCATACACACTATGTTTTTAAAGTATATCTTGTTTTTGTATTTGATGAAAGTTTGAAAAAACATGTTGATATTTCAAAACCAAGTTTAGTGCTTTATGTCAAAAACTAGATATTTCATCTTGATTGTGTAGTGGATCATATCCACACACACTATGCTTTAAAGTGTATCTTGTTTTTGTATTTGATGGAAATTTGGAAAAACATATTGTTTTAGAAAAACAGTTTTTATTATGAGCCAATATTTCCAAGTTACAAAAATAGTCAAATCTTTAATAAACATGCCTTGATTTTGTGCAAGCATGTTTCTATATCATAAAACTATTTTTGTAGAATTTCTAAGTATTTATGGGATTTTTATTAAGCCAAAAAGACCTATCTTTAATCCCAAATTTTCAGGTTCTGGCAGTTCTGATTTTTCAGAACTGACAGTGGCCGGTCGACCGGGTCGGTCGACCGGACGTGCACAGCGTGCACGCCTGTGTGCACTGGAGGACGATCGACCGGACCGGTCGACCGTGTCAGAGAGCTTTGCTCTCGGGAATTATCGGTCGACCGGGCCGGTCGACCGACAGAGAGTTTACTCTCTCCTCCAGTTGCTCGGTCGACCGGGTCGGTCGACCGGAGGCTGCAACGGTCGGATTTTGACCGTTGCCGGTCGACCGGACCGGTCGACCGGAAGCTCTGACAGAGCCCCAACGGCTCTATTTTCTGTCAGCCTATAAAAGGGGGTTTTGTCATTGTTTTGAGCCAAGATTTTTGGAGACCTTAGAGCTATTTTTTCCCAGTCTTTCTGAAGGGTTTTTCTCCACAAAATTAGAGTCAATACTTCCAATTAAAATGAGAGTTTTATCAAAGAGTGTAAAAGAGATTTTCTTGTGTTTTTCACCAAAGATTCTTTCCTTGCTTTCTCACACAAACACTTGAGCATCCATTGAGCTATTCATCCTATAGGTGTTGTAGTGAGAGTTTTTTGTAGGTGATCAAGTGTTTAGATCACCAAGATTTCATCTTGTTCTTTGAGAAGGCGGACGGTTGTGTTCGCGGTTTGATTGAGTGTCCTAGTGAGGACTTGGTGTTGTTGGGTCCTAGTGAGGACTTGTAGCTTGAGGTGCGGCCTCGACGAGCCGGTGGGCTTGTGGTGTGTAAGGGACTAGAGAGTCCGAGGGCTTGTAGGTGTTGCGGCACCGAGGAGAGATCCGGTGGGATCTTGCATAGTGGAAATCCTTCGTGTGTCGAAGGCGGGGATGTAGAGCAAGTGTGCTCGAACCTCGAAACAAACCCTTTGTGTTTGCGATTGCTCACTCTTACTCTCTTACTCTTTTTGTCTCTATTATATCTTGCATTACTTACATTGTATTTACTTTACATGCTTGATATACCCTTGTGCATATTTGATATATACTTGCGTGGGATTGTTGCTAACACTTGTATTCAACCAAGAGAGCCAACGCGGCACCTCAACCCATTCAAGGGGAATCTAGAGGAGTTTGTCCAGAGCCTCGCAAGGGGAATTCGGCAACACTCTTGTGTTATACATAAGTGTTTAATTAAAAGAAGTTTAATTTGGTCATCTTAGTTTTAATTCCGCATCATTTGTTCATAAGTGACCATTAGATTAGCCATCACCTATTCACCCCCTCTAGGTGATCTTACAATTGGTATCAGAGCCAAGTGCTCTTGATATTGGGTCTAACAACCTAGAGTTAAAGATCTTCTTTTAGGCTAATCACTTTATTTGTACACACACCATGGACTTCATGTCACCACCCACCTTTGATATTCTTAACATCCAAACTTGGAAGGTTAAGATGTCATTGTACCTCAAAGCCTTAGGAATTCATGCTTATCTTGCTACTACTAATAATGATTATTGTTCAAATAGCAAGTACATTGAGGCTAATGCAAAAGCCCTTCATGCTCTTAAATGTACCCTAAATGATGATTATTTATCTAGGGTTTCTAACATTGAATCGGCTTTTGTAGCTTGGAACATCATCACCTCCCTTGGCGAAAAGGATCTATATTATGCCGGGAGCGATTCGGATGTTGGAAGCGACACCTCCAACAAGTGCTACATGGTCCAAGGGGATAACCCCCTTGAGGTAACTTCCGAATCCGAGGATGAGGATGCTACTATGTCATATGATGAGCTAAATTCATTTTGCCAATTATTGCTTGAGAGATATGACATAATTAAAAAGGAAAATAAAAATTTGAAAAAGGATATTGCTTGCATGCATGTAGAACATGACTCTTTTAGAAATAACATTGCATGTTTGGAAAAAGATAACAAGAATTTGAAAAAGAACATTGATTGCATGCATGTAGAAAATGATTCTTTTAGAAATAAACTTGCATGTTTAGAAAAAGAAAATGAGGATTTGAAAAATGAGAATATTTCCTTAATGTCTAAATTGAATATTTTATGTGAAGGAAATATGATTTTGAAAAATAAGATTGATTTGGTGGAAAAACAAAAGGAAGTTGTTTTTCAAGAAAATAAATCTTTGAAAAGAAAAATTTGTGAAAAAGAAAAAGATTTTGTTTCACAAAAGAAAAAGAAAATTGTCTCTTCATCTCATCATGCTTTACATACCACCACTAATGAGATTGAAAATTTGAAAAATAAAATTGATAATTTGAGCTCTAATTTGAGCTCATGTGCATTCAATCATACTAGATTGGAATCCTTGTTTCAAAAGAAACAAGTTCCTCATACTCATGCACATCATCATCATGACCATGCTTATGATGCACATCATGCTCACACTCCCACTCATAAGTATGCTAAGGTGTACACATGTACACATTGTGGCCGCAAAGGCCATCTAAGAAAATTTGTTATGAAAGGTTAAATGTTCTTATTTTTGATAAAAATAAAAATGCTTGGGTTCCTTACAAAGCTAACCCCATAGGACCCAAGAAAATATGGGTACCAAAACCCCCACCTTTTGCTTGTGATGTAGGTGAGGGCTCTCACAAAACGTGAGAGGGATGGTACCTTGGTAGTGGATGCACTTGGACATGATGGACATACTTTTGGGTTGCATCGCTATCAAGGAGCTTTGGTGGATCAACCACCATGCTAGGAGTTTTGGAGTTGGTAACAATTTCTAAACTCCTATTTCATTTATGTACATGCTTGTTCATTCATAATATTCATAGCATGTTCATATTTTAAGATATTTTTGGTGTTTCATGTGGTATATACTAGTTTAAGTGTAGTTTCTATCAAAACTTGTATTATACATGTACAAATAGTGAACTACAATTGACTCATATATATTTGAACTTCATGCTCATTTGTGTCCACTATATGCATGTGTATAGGCTAGTTTTGATGATTCGGTCATTTATACTTGTTATGCCTATCTTTGATTTTACTTCATGTATATGTGTGTTTAATTCAAATCTAATAAATATACATGTATACCCTTGAGTCATTTGCCTTCATGCAATATATATTGGACTCTTTTAGATTTGGGATATGTATGCATATTGTTAGAATTGGATAAATCATACATATACCATGAAGATTAGTATTTTAAATAAATAATAAAAAAATTGATGATTTTTCATGTTTTTGATTTGTATTAAAGATTAAAACATGTGTAAAATAAAATGTGATTTATGATCTTTTTGAGCTTGAATGACTACTTTCATAAAAATACTATTTACATGATCCTTTGAACACTCATCTTTATGATACAAAATATTTTGAGCTTTATAGACCATGAGTGATTAAATCTTTGTGTATTTAGTATTGCTTTATGAAAAATATATGATTTGTATTAAGATGAAAAATAAGATTTTCATGAGATTCATGCTTCACTTTCTATTTTCATGAAAATACCATTTACATAACCTTTGAACACTCATCTTTTATGATAAAAGATAATTTTTGAGCTTTATGGACTATGAGTGCTTAAACTTGTATGTATTTAGTATAATTCATGAATAACATATGATTTCATGCTTTTGAAGGATCTTTAACTAGTTTTTCAAAAATTATTTATAACTAGTTATTTATTCTTCAAATTTGGTAGTGCTTAAACATAACTATTTTTCAAACCTACCAATTTTGGTTATGAGTATATACATGACTTACAATGTTAATTTTACAATTGGTATATTACTCACATTTTGGTTCCTATATATGTATGCCCTAATTTTCAAATTGGTCTTATCTATTCACATACATATATATGATTTTCATGTGCTTGCTTTACAATTGATTTACATTCTTAAAAGCACAAAAAGTTTATGCTAAGTTAAGTTAACACCTTATATTAACTCTGCATAAGCTTATGAAAAATAAAAAGATTTTATTTTAGATCTTTCATTTGGTATCAATTTGCTTCAACTTCAAATTTGTTATATGATTACAATTGATATCAATATGTTTGAAACATTAAAAGATTTTGCAATGATAACTTGATATCACACATCTTCAAGTGCTATTTTCTATTGGTATCAAAATTAAAAATTATGATTGGTTCAAAATTTGTTTTATTGAGAAAAGTTCAAAATTTTGTCTTGTTAAAGAAATATTCAAATTTTTGATTTGTATTTCCTATATGCAAGGAGAACTTAACATCTCTCTTACATATGGATTCATGTTGAGTATATCATAAATTGAGGAGCTTGACAACTCTTCTTTATATGATATACGTGTGTAGGGGGAGCTTCACATCTCCTCTTATGCATTACATAGTATGTGTTATGTGAGTTAGGGTTTGTCATCCCTTCTTCATGTAATGCATATGTGTAGGGAAGTTAACTTAGCGTCTTCCTCTTCATGAATGTATATCGCATATAAATCTTATTGATTGATTTGATTTTACCCTCCTTGATTTCCTTATTTTGACAAAAAGGGGGAGAAAATTTGTTTGATGATTTGAACTTTGAACCCTTTATTGATGATTGACAAAAAGGGGAGAAGTATTTGTGTTATATGCATGATTTCCTTAAGGGGGAGAAGTATTTGTTCCTTACTTAAGGGAGAGAAAGATTTTGAGATGATTTTGAGTTTTTATACTTGTGCTTTTACTCATGCATCACAAGAAATAAAAGATTTGTTTTGTTTTACATGCATTCATTTGCATACATTTTTATGTGCTTCATTGAATATCTATTGCTTATTTATTATGCATGAGTTAAGGGGGAACTTCTTTGAAGCTTTACTTTAATCCATGCATATATAACTCCATGAGTTTTGTCATCATCAAAAAGGGGGAGATTGTTGGCCCAAAGGCCTATCACCCTAGTTTTGATGATGATCAACTCATGAAGTTATATTTACTAATGATCTTGTGTTTAATTAGTGACAGATTTGTGATCAAGATCTTAGTAGGTGCATAGCTCAACAAAGGTTTTAAAGACAAGTTGGAAGTTAGCACCGTTGATTCACGAGCCTATGCATCAAGAACACATCTAGAGATGAGCTCGGTGGATTGCATTTGGACCAAGTCAAGAAGATGAGAAGCCTTCAAGGGAAGACTTCAAGAAGTTGAAGACTTGTGTCTAGGTATAAGATTTTTATTTGTTTTAGATAAAAATGTAAAGGATAGAATAGATTGGTGGATTGCTCAAGTCTATATCACACACACACTCTTGATAGAACTCTAGATAGAATGATTTTCATAAAAGATTTTCCTAGTTAAGAAAAGATTTTATTTGTGATAAAATACAATTTGGTTTTTTGGTATTTCATAGTTTACATTTCTTATATCCAAAACCATGCTTAGAGCCTATTGTCAAAAACTAGATATTTCATCTTGATTGTGTAGTGGATCATATCCATACACACTATGTTTTTAAAGTATATCTTGTTTTTGTATTTGATGAAAGTTTGGAAAAACATGTTGATATTTCAAAACCAAGTTTAGTGCTTTATGTCAAAAACTAGATATTTCATCTTGATTGTGTAGTGGATCATATCCACACACACTATGCTTTAAAGTGTATCTTGTTTTTGTATTTGATGGAAATTTGGAAAAACATGTTGTTTTAGAAAAACAGTTTTTATTATGAGCCAATATTTCCAAGTTACAAAAATAGTCAAATCTTTAATAAACATGCCTTGATTTTGTGCAAGCATGTTTCTATATCATAAAACTATTTTTGTAGAATTTCTAAGTATTTATGGGATTTTTATTAAGCCAAAAAGACCTATCTTTAATCCCAAATTTTCAGGTTCTGGCAGTTCTGATTTTTCAGAACTGACAGTGGCCGGTCGACCGGTCGGTCGACCGGACGTGCACAGCGTGCACGCCTGTGTGCACTGGAGGACGGTCGACCGGACCGGTCGACCGTGTCAGAGAGCTTTGCTCTCGGGAATTATCGGTCGACCGGGCCGGTCGACCGACAGAGAGTTTACTCTCTCCTCCAGTTGCTCGGTCGACCGGGTCGGTCGACCGGAGGCTGCAACGGTCGGATTTTGACCGTTGCCGGTCGACCGGACCGGTCGACCGGAAGCTCTGACAGAGCCCCAACGGCTCTATTTTCTGTCAGCCTATAAAAGGGGGTTTTGTCATTGTTTTGAGCCAAGATTTTTGGAGACCTTAGAGCTAGTTTTTCCCAGTCTTTCTGAAGGTTTTTCTCCACAAAATTAGAGTCAATACTTCCAATTAAAAGGAGAGTTTTATCAAAGAGTGTAAAAGAGATTTTCTTGTGTTTTTCACCAAAGATTCTTTCCTTGCTTTCTCACACAAACACTTGAGCATCCATTGAGCTATTCATCCTATAGGTGTTGTAGTGAGAGTTTTTTGTAGGTGATCAAGTGTTTAGATCACCAAGATTTCATCTTGTTCTTTGAGAAGGCGGACGGTTGTGTTCGCAGTTTGATTGAGGGTCCTAGTGAGGACTTGGTGTTGTTGGGTCCTAGTGAGGACTTGTAGCTTGAGGTGCGGCCTCGACGAGCCGGTGGGTTTGTGGTGTGTAAGGGACTAGAGAGTCCGAGGGCTTGTAGGTGTTGCGGCACCGAGGAGAGATCCGGTGGGATCTTGCATAGTGGAAATCCTTCGTGTGTCGAAGGCGGGGATGTAGAGCAAGTGTGCTCGAACCTCGAAACAAACCCTTTGTGTTTGCGATTGCTCACTCTTGCTCTCTTACTCTTTTTGTCTCTATTATATCTTGCATTACTTACATTGTATTTACTTTACATGCTTGATATACCCTTGTGCATATTTGATATATACTTGCGTGGGATTGTTGCTAACACTTGTATTCAACCAAGAGAGCCAACGCGGCACCTCAACCCATTCAAGGGGAATCTAGAGGAGTTTGTCCAGAGCCTCGCAAGGGGAATTCGGCAACACTCTTGTGTTATACATAAGTGTTTAATTAAAAGAAGTTTAATTTGGTCATCTTAGTTTTAATTCCGCATCATTTGTTCATAAGTGACCATTAGATTAGCCATCACCTATTCACCCCCCCTCTAGGTGATCTTACAGTTCCTACCTGTAACCTGAGACAGTTATGTTGACACTGCAATATACATATACTATTCACGTGATAATATTGACTCCACTTGGAAATTGATCGTCCTCCCTTTGGAATTCCATTCTTGATCTGTTGATATTCATGATTCCAACACTTCAATTAGAGTGATTTGGATGTCCAACTTGATTTTATCCTTCCTTCCTATTCATTCCTCCTGATTCTATCTCTTGAGATCGGTTACTCCATGTTGAAGCTGGTAGCAGAGATCAGAGCGTGCAGCGGAATCGTGGTGTCCCAACGAGGCAACGTGGAAGATTGTTGTGTTCTCTCTTGATCTTTGATTCTTTTACCATTCCCTACCTTATTTGAATTTCGAGGACGAAATTTTTATTAAGGTGGGTAGAATGTAATATCCCTATTTTTAAAGTACGGTATTTGAATAAAATATACTGGTATTTTAAATGTGTACATGTATATATATTTTTTCATGTGATATAACATTACTCATTGTTAGTAATATCTATGTTGTTACTGTTATTTATTATTATTATTGTTCTTTTAGTATGATTATTGTTTATCAATTATAAATTGTGATTGGTATTACTTATTTTAATATCGGCATTTGTACTAATCATGGTGGTGGTGCTCCCTTTGTTTAGCCTAATTCAACCTATTTTCTTATCCATTATATATCCTATTGCACATTTGCTATTTGGAGCCCAACCCGCAACAGTTGTCACAAACCCTATACCCAATATTTATCTAATTAGATCCTACCCATCAACCTATGTAGGTCCAATACCCATTGGTGAACCTATACCCATTCATCTATTGAACTCAAGCCTCAACCCGTTGGCATACCCGCAAACCCAATAACCCAATACCCTACTATATAAATCTATCCTTAACCTAAACCTAGATCTAAACCTAAACATCACCAACAAATCTCCATCTCCCAACTTCACAACCGCCCCCTCCATGGTACTGTCGCTAACAACTCCAACAGCCCCTTGCTCCCGTGTACCACTTCCCTGCGGCAGCCAACAGAACAGCACCTCTCCAATGGCAGGTTCCTCCAACAGCAGCAGCTCGGCCTCCACCTTCCCAGACCTGCACCACAGCCGCACTGTCTCCTCTCTCTTCATTGGTGCAGCAGCCACCTGCAGATCAGGCAACACCAACAGCAGCACCCACAATAGCAAGCCCCCTTCCTTGGCCTGTTCCTTCTCCCTGCGCGACAGCAGCAGGCCGGATTTCTCTCTTGATCTGGCCGTGTTTCCTCCTCCCCGGCGCACACACGGCAGCACCACATGCCACCTCTTCCTCCCTTGCAGCGCACAGCCCTCGGCAGCCCAGATCCAGCCGCCCTCTTCTCCTCACAGCAGCCCGGAGAACCAGGCTCTCCAGCAGCCCCTCTTCTGGTGGTGAGCAACAACAACAGCAGATCAGATCCGGATCGGCCTCCTCCCTTCCTTGCTGGTGCACACCCCAGCAGCGACGACGGATCAGAGCAGCCGTGCACCCTCCAGGGTCCCACCAGCAGCAGTCCATCCGGCCTCCGACAGGCCCATGATGCGCACGACAGCGATACGGTAATAACAGATCAGCACAGCCCAGATCCAACAGGCAGCGAGCGAGCAGCGAGTTCTTCTGATCCACGCCAGCCCGTCGTCAGAGACCGGCACGGTGGCCTTCTTCAGCACCTTGGCTACCCTCCCATGCAGTCCAACAGCGAGGAACGGCACCACAGCGACCATAACGGCGACTCGCCCGGCAACGATCAGATTTCCCGATGTGAGTGTTTACTCCTTTCGGTTCCTTTTATTTATATGTAATTGATTCTATACTGATTCAATTGTGTACATAGAATAATGTGTGGTAATTGTGTTTATTGATGTGTGCAAGTAGGGGCTTAGATCCATATATTGTATGAGTAAATAGGCGTGGACTTGTCTCTGTTATCTTCTCTGGCAGAGTCATTAGTCGACTAATACCTGTTATTAGTCGACTAATGCCTCTGCTAGTCGACTAATGTATTCCCTATAGTCGACTAATTTAGCTTCCAGAATATGTTGAACTCTGTATCACTCTGCTGGTCGACTTGATACTTTTATAGTCGACTACTAGCCTGGTGTAGTCGACTAACCCCTTGACCTAGTCGACTAATAAGTGAACCTGAAGCTGTGTTGGTTTCTGTATCCCTGTCAGTCGACTTGCCATCCTGTATAGTCGACTTGCCTTGCCCCTAGTCGACTTGGACCACTTTTATAGTCGACTAACTCCCTCTCTAGTCGATCTGTATATGACCCCTAGTCGACTTATACCAGTCTGCCAGCTGTATGTAGTTCCTTATGGATTGTGGACTTCACCCATGAATTATGTATTGATTATTGATGGAGGTACATGATTTCTAGAGATGGATATTGGTGGTAATGACTAGACTTATAATGATAGAACTCAGATGCATGTATATGATATGTTGTGATACCGAGTGTTGGGACATTATGACTGATCATTAATAGAAGTGGAGATTGTGAAGACTTGGGAATCAGATTAGATTGTTAGAGTGAGAGAGCGGTGCCTGATTATGGTTATATGTTAGAACGACAATTATTGAATCAGATTACTAGAGGTGTAATGAAACTTGATGATTATGGAACTATTGGAATATGAGTTGATTGTAATAACTTTGGATTGATCTGGACTTATGTTATTTACATAGAATGAAGATCAGTAATTGGACGTGACTTTATTAGTTGAGTATTGAGGACATATCAGATATGACCCTATTAGTTGAGTTGTGACTTAGATTGATCTTGAGTTGGAGGTTATCCAGAATCTATATCCTTATATTGGAACCTGACTTGTATTGAGATGAGATTGACATTGTTGGAATTTGGGATTTGTTTAGATGATATATTGATGATGTTGAGTACCAAGAGTAGATAGTCTAGACCATAAGTTATTTGAGGATGATTCCCATACTTTGATATGATTCAGTATGTGTTGACTTGTTATTCATTTATTGGCAATAATTTAAGTGATGATTCATTCTGATATTGATGTGGACTTGTTATGATGTTAGAAACTGGATTAATTCAGTTGGCAGAGATTGAGTTATTGTGATTGTGACCTAGTCAATATCAGTGATCTTGTACTCCGAGTTACCAGATAGCAATTATCAGTTATCAGTAGATTTGATTATCTTTTGATGATAACACCGGTGAGAGTTAGTTGGATATTGGTGAGCTGAATTTCACTGGTCATGCCTGGCACCTGACTGATAAACCTAGTATTCAAATTTCTGGAAGTTATTGGGAAATGATTGTTTGACCGTAACCCCGGTACAGTTCTATTGTTCGTCGTATACACGGTTACCGTTACTGTTCACTGTCACTGATATTGTTCACCGTGCATACGATTACCGATTGACTGTTACTGTACTGTTATCGTTACTGTCACCATATCGTCCCAGTATTTTAAGTAATGAGGATATTGACTGATTTAACTGAACTGAATAAATAATAAAGTAATTGAACAACTTACACCGGGATTGGGGAAATTGATGGAGGAGACAGCGTCTGTATTTTGGGTGGACCTAGGATACAGGTTGCGCAGCCGACTGAGGGTTCCACTGCAGGGTTCCTGGGGGATGACTGACATCCCATCTGTACTGTTATTGTTCCACTGCTCATACAGAGAGATTACTGTTACTGTTACTGAGTACCTAGCGGTACGGCCTGGTTCAGCGCCAGGAAACTGAGGCCGTGGTCCCGGGTATGTACGGGACCCACCTAAAGCATGGATAATGTCTCTTCCACTAATTTCAATAATTTAGGACGCTGATTGATACATGTAGTAGGCGTAGTATGGGATGCGTCTATTACAGGTGGCAATTGGTGTTCGCTGACATAATAACTGATAATGAACTGTTAATGTATTGTGCCTGACATTAATCACCTGACTGTACATTTATATCACTGTGATAGACATATAACTATAACCATGATCCGATTGTATAACAACTAGAGACATGCTAGGTTACACACCATAACGTCAGTTGTTGTTTACAGTTATGTTAGTTACCTTGTTCTACATACATGTTATTCAGTGTTTATCATGTTATTTAGTGCTCTCAGTTATCTGTTATTATTATTTATGCACTGTTTATCTGCACGAGCATTTCCCTTTACACACACACTCACCAGGTCGCGTTCTGACGACCCTGGATTTGCACGTTCAGATATTGGACGGTTTGTTTATGTTGTGCAGGTGTTCGATGAGACTATACATATTGCGAGGAGCTTGAGTCTCTCTCTGATTCTGGTATTCTCATCCTTCTTATATTTCTATTACTTTCATGATTCTCCCTTTACCGCATTCAGCTGCCATTTTCTTTCCGTTATTCATCTGTTATCATGTGTAGTCTTATATGTATTATTGCAGTGATCGATGATTATTATAGTTCTGATTTATAGCTTGTTCAGGTTAATTTAGGCTTAGCGTGTATACGTGAGGTATTTTCCTTGCGTATATGCGTCACCGACCTTCGTCGCGACTCCTTTCCCTCGTATTTTGGGAAGCGGGGCGTGACAGCCATCCACACTGCAACTGAAAAAAACAAAAAATATATATCTATAATAATTGAGAAAAAAACAACTTTCCTTCTTGTTTATATGCTTACCCCTTCTATATTTTTGACATTTCTTTCGCCTATTCGCACTTGGCTGGGGTGATTCGCCGAAGGCGGTAACATCATTTTTTCACCCTATTTATTACATTTACATTTACATGACATTCATTGAGGACAATGCATTAGATAGGTGTAGGAGGGTGCAAACACTTTCACTTTCACTTTTTCTTTTTACTAAAAAAATAAAAAATAAAAATCTCCAGAATGAAAAAAGAATTTTCATACCCTTTATAAAAATACCAAAAGGTTGTAGGAATTAAGGGAACCTTATTAAGGAATCTTTATTTTAGCCTAAATAAAAATGAAATATTGGTTTGACTAAGAGTTAGGAGGGATAAGGAAAATAACTTATATCTTTTATTTTTCCTTAGTAGAATATGCATAAACCACACACACATGCTTGAGATTTAGAGACACAACTCTGAAAAACAAATGCTGGATAATTGTGCCTCAAGAAGCATGATTACTCACGCAAAAAATTAAAAAACAATAAATATATAAATATATAAGTAAATCTTGATTTTGTGGCCTACTCTACTTTCATATTTGACCTGAGGGGTGTTTTGCCACCTGGTGCCCTAAAACCATCTGATTTGGGAGTCATTGGTTTGATATGTATCACATGAGTAAAGTAGAAAGCCTAATGAAACCAAGAATAATAGATAAATATTAATAAAATTAAATGATATTCAAAGTTGAGTTGAAAAATCCAAAGCACATCACACTTACACATTATGCATATCTATCTAAAGTAAAATAACAGAATGAGTTAGAAGTATAAGATCATTTCTAAATTTAAAGAAAGACCATAATTTCTTCTTTTATGAAGGCTATGTTGGCCCAAAGGCCTTCCACTCTAGTTTTGATGATGATTAACTCATGTAGTTATGTGTACTAATAATCTTGTGATTTTAGTTTCAGATCATTAATCAAGATATTAGTTGGTGATTAGTTTCAACAAGATGATTTGGAAGCTTTCACATGTTGATTCAAGAGCCCGAGCGTCAAAGATCATATATAGCACTTGCTCGGTGGATCAAAGAGTTTTGGATCGAGTCGGCTTGGAGATTGCGCTCTACAAGAAGACTTCGGTACCTAGTTTAGTTTTGTGTTTAGATCTAAATTGTAAAGATTAGAATAGTATGATATGCTCAAGTTCACAACACACACGTTTCATGTTTTGAATATTGGTTTTCGGCTTTTCCGTTTTTGGTTTAACCGATCTTGGTTTCATGAATAGATAGATCAAAACAAGTTTACATGGTTTAATGAATATTAGATTTGTTCTATATACATGCATGCTTCATCTTTTTAGACAAACTTAGTTTTGACTTACATATTCATGTGTTTTATGTTTTGGTATTTTGTCAAAACATATTTGGAATTAATGACAAAAACATGGATATATATATATGTTTCATGCATATTGGTTTTCTACCCGTATGCATCATGCCTAAATGTTGTTTAATATCATGTTTTGTATTTGGATAAGTTTTGGACAAAATGTATTTTCTATTCAAAAATCCAAGTTTTAGAAAATACAAGTTTTGGATTTTGGTAAAAATGATAAGACTCAAAAATGTTTCAAGATGTTTGTTATTTGCGATGAAATTTTTATCACAAGTTTATATTTTAATATAAAATGAGAAAACTATTTTTGTGTAATTTTTACAAGTTTTATGGATTTATTAAAATATCTTCTATCCTTTTTTCTGACCCAAGACACTGGCTGACAGGCCAGGCCGGTCGACTGTGCGGTCGGCCGAACCAATGGCCGGTCGACCCAGTGGTCGGCCGACGTGCACAGAGCTGTGCACGTCTGGCAGCACAGTGGAACGGTTGGCCGGCTGGCCGACCGTACCAGAGAGCAATGCTCTCTGTTCTTTTCGGTCGACCGGGCGGTCGACCGTCAGTTGCCAACGGTCAAAATGTGACCGTTGGACGGTCGACCGAGCGGTCGACCGATAGGTCATTCTGGCAGTTTCTTCTGCAACGGCTATATTTTTCTGGGGGCTATAAATACCCCATTGGAAAGAGTTTTTCTCTAAGATTTTTGTGCGAATTTTTCCTTACTCTCTGGTGTTTTCATAGCAATCAAAAGAAGTTTTTGGACTTAAATTGAACAATCTATTTGGTTTTTTTGCTAGGGTTTGGAATATCAAAGAAAAAGGTTTTGGGAAAAGAGTTTTGTTTCAACTTCTATATCTTGGTTTCAGTTTTTCCTAAGGATTTTCTTTGTGATTTTGATTTCTATTCCATTGGTTTTCTCCACACTTGAGCTACATCTACTTTCTTATTCTATAGGATCTTTGTGTGGGAGAAAGAGATTGTTTGTGGTTGTTGTTTAGACCACCAAGTTGTAAACCCTTCATTTGCTTGGCTTTGTGCCTTTCCCTCATTGTTTTGAGGAGGTTGTGCAAGTGGGTTGTATCCCTCAAGTGGTGAGGTGATCCTTGTGTTGCTTTGTGTTAATCCCTCAAGTTGTGAGGTGATTGTTTGTTGGTTTGGAGTTGTGCCTCAAGGAGGAGGTTGTGTTTGTAAGGAGAGGAGTTGGGTACTCCTTGTAATTGTGATTGCCCCAAATCCTCGGTGGAGGTCCCTTTGTGGGAGTCCTTTGTGGACAAGCTAGTGGACTTAAAATCCTTCTGTGTGAAGGCGGGGATGTAGAGCTGAGTGCTCGAACCTCGAAACATATCTTATTATTTGTGCTTGTTCCCTTGGCTCTTACTCTATCTCTCTCTCTCTCTTTACTTTGTGCCTTGCATCAATTCATATTGTTCATTCATAAATTTTGCTTGGCTTGTTTGAGTGTGCATCTCTTGTTAATTGCAATTAGTTTTTAAATTCCGCATTGAGTTCATTAGATTAGCATTATCACCTATTCACCCCCCTCTAGGTGATTTTCAATTGGTATCAGAGCCTCCACTCCTGATATTTAGGTTTAACCACCTAGGAGTGAGATCTTGGTTTGCTAATCTTCATTTGCATTGTTCATTTGCACACATATAGTTGCACTCATGGATAGCCCTCCTATGTTTGATTGTTCTAGAATTGATAATTGGGATGGCCAAGATGAGTAGTCATTTAAAAAGCCTAGGACATCTAGTTTATCAAGCCACTACAAATAAATCCTACCCAAATCATAGCAAGCATAAAAAGGCAAATGCATTAGCACTTAAGACACTTAGAGCATCTCTTAATGAAGATCTTTTACATGTGTTTGCTCATTATGATTCGGCTTTTGCAATTTGGAGCATTTTGACTTCTCCCGAGCTATCAAGGATTATCAAAAGTTGAGAAGATCTAGGAGAGACATGTCCGACGAGCATTGCCTCATGGTCCAAGGGAAAGACTCCCTTGAGGTACAATCGGATTCTCAATTAGATGATTGCTCTAGTTCCTATTGCGATGGTTGTTTAGAAGCTCAAACCTTAAATATGGAACTTGCCACAAAGCTTGAAAAATTTTTGGACAAATATAATCTTTTGAAAAAGATTAATCTTGAACTAAAAGAAGAAATGAAGGATTTGTGCTCAGCTTTTGAATCAGTTTGCAAGAGAAGGAAGAGATTACTAGTGAACGTGACTCACTAAGATCTCAACTAGACCTTGCCCTAAAAGAGATTGATGTTTTGAAGATGTTGTGAAAAACAATGAGGTTTTATCTTCTAAATTAGATTTTGTTTTAAAAGATAACCTTGTTTTGAAAAATGAAATTGATTTCATTACAAAAGAATTGGATTTAGTTTTAAAGAAAAATGAATCTTTAAAAATTGATATTGATTCTCATGTGTGCCATGCTAGTATAGCTTCTTCTTCTAGCACACACTATTGCATGCTCCTTTATCTTCAAGTATTGAAAAAGATATAAATGTTTTGAAGAAAAGTGTTGAATGTTTGGGCTCCACTTTGAGCCATGTACTTTGAATCATACACGCTTGGAAACCTTGGTTCGTAAGAAATAAGTTCCATCCTTATATGTACACCCATCACGGCATGCACATGCTCATCACGGACACAACCATAACATGTATGCTAATGTGTACACTTGTACACATTGTGGTCGAAAAGGCCATCTTGCTAGATTTTGCTATGATCGTTTACATATTGAAAATTTAGCAAATAATCTTGTTTGGATTAGGAGAGATACTAACCCCTATGGACCCAAAAGAAAATGGGTACCAAAGACTGTTGGCCCAAAGGCCTTCCACCCTAGTTTTGATGATGATTACTCATGTAGTTATGTTTACTAATAATCTTGTGTTGTTTAAGTTTCAGATCATTAACCAAGATATTAGTTGGTGATTAGCTTCAACAAAGAAGTTTAGAAGCTTTTCATGGTGATTCCAGGGCCAAAGCATCAAGATCATACCTTGCCTAGCTCATGGATCACGGTGTTTGTGGATTGAGTCACCTTGAAGATGAAGATCGTCAAGAAGACTTAGGTATCCATAGTTTAGTGTGTTTAGATCCATTTGTAAAGCTTAGTATAGTTGATATGCTCAAGTGCACAAACACACACGTTTCATGTTTTGGTTTTGGTTTTCATGAATAGTTGATCAAACAAGTTTAATTGATATATGTATAGTTGTTTCATTCTATACATGCATGCTTAGCTTTTAAACAAACTTATTTTGACTTCTCTATTCATGTATTGAAAAATCAAGTTTGATAAAATACAAGTGTTGGTTTTTGATAAAATTTACAAGACACAAAAATGATTTAAATATGTTGATATATGTCTTGAAATTGTTATCACAAGTTTGTGTTTCAATAAGAAGTGTTAAAACTATTTTTGATGATTTTTAGAAAAGATAAAAAGATTTTTCAAAATATGTTTTAACCCAGATTCTGACCTAGGTTTGTGCTGACAGGCCAGGGTCGACCGTTGGGTCGACCGCACCAGGGCCGGTCGACCCCACGGGTCGACCGCACAGGGCCGGTCGACCCCAGGGTCGACCGACGTGCACAGACTTGTGCACGCTGGCAGACACAAACTCGGTTGACCGTACGGGTCGACCGGGTCTGAGAGCAGAGCTCTCTGTTTGTTTGGTCGATCGGGGCGGGTCGACCGTGGTTGCCCAACGGTCACATTTCTGACCGTTGGCAGTCGACCTGGCCGGTCGACCGGTAGCCTGTCAGGCTGTCAGCTCAGCCTAACGGCTAGTTTTCTGATGGGCCTATAAAAACCCCATTTCTTTGGGATTTTGGCCAAGGTTTTTAGAGACAAAATTTTCAGACTTTCTCTACTGTTTTAAAAGAGTTTTAAAAGAGTTTTGTGCCAAAAAAGATTATCTTGTATTGTTTTGGGTTTTTGGAAAATCAAAGAAAACTAAGGTTTTGGAAATTGTATTGATTTTCATTTTCTATCATTTACAAGAGATTTCCCAAGTAGTTTTTTCTTGTTGCTTGTTTCCAAAACACCTAGTTTTTCCACACTTGAGCTATCACCTATCCTATTCTATTAGGATCATTTGTTTGTCGGAAAAAGAAAAGAAAGAGAGATTGTTTGAGGTTGTTGAGCCTCCAAGTTGTAAACCATTTTCTTTGTTGGGTGCTCCTCTTAGGTAGAGGTTGAGGCTTGGTTTGCTCCCTCTTTGGTAGAGGTGGAGATTGGTGTTTGCTCCCTCTTGTGAGGTGGAGTTGGTTGTTGGTTTGTATCCCTCAAGTGTGAGGTGGTTTGGTTGTTGTTTGGCTAGGGGCCTACCCCTCGGTTGTGAGGTGGTTTTGAAAGAGGAGTTCGGTACTCCGTTGTTGTAACAAATCCTCTTCGGTAGAGGTTCCCTCGGTGGGAGATAGTTGATTGGAAATCCTACACGGTGGTGTAGGCGGGGATGTAGAGCTAGGGGCTCGAACCTCGAAACATATCTTGTCTTAGCGTTTGATCCATTGTCTCTCTAACTCTTTCTCTCATTTAAATGTGCAAAGCATCATTCATTCATATTATCATATCATTCATTTCTTGTGTTGTCCTTGCATATATTAATATTGATATATCATCTTATATGCTTGGTTGTTTGTGTGTGCCTCACTTGTACTTAATCAACAAGAGCTTCACATAGCACCTCAACCCATATCTAGGGGAATCAAGAGGAGTTAGTTCAAAGCCCTTCACGGGGAATTCGGCTACACTTGTTGATTGTACTAAGTGTGATTGCAATGTAGTTTTAAAGCTCCGCATTTAGCGCATTTAGTTCACTAGATTAGCACTTGCACCTATTCACCCCCCCTCTAGGTGTTTTTCAATTGGTATCAGAGCTAGTGCTCCTGATATTAGGCTTAACATCCTAGGAGTGAGATCCATTTGATTGCTAATCTATTGTTTGCATTTGCTTGTTTGCACACTCATATAGTTTACCATGGACTTCATGACCCCACCTAGCTTTGACCCTTCCAACATTGTTGTTTGGAAGTATAGGATGTCCATGTACCTAAAGACCCTAGGTTTGCATGTCTTTCTTGCGGCCACCAAGAAATGCTATCTTGGAGATCGCATGCATATAGGGGCCAATGCACAAGCCCTAGAGGCCATTAGAAGCACATTAAATAAAGAATATCTTTTACTTGCTTCTAACTTTTATTCCGCATTTGCAGTGTGAACATGTTGACAACCACCACCACCACCTCCAAGCTTCAATTGCCAATCAACCGGAGGAGTCTAGTGGAGAATCTGACTCTCATTGCTTAATGTCCAAGGGAATGACTCCCTTGAGGTACATTCGGAGTCTCAACTAGATAGAGATGATTGTGCTAGTTCTTCAAATGATTTTGTTGATCCCCATGCTTTAAATGAAGAACTTTCTATTCTGTGTGAAAAACTTATTGAAAAATATGATGTTTTGAAAAAGAAGAGTCTAGGCATTAACAATGAAAATAAAAATTTGATTGCTAGACTTGATATTGTTTTGCAAGAGAAAGGGGAGATTGCTAATGAGAGGGATTCATTTAAATCTCAACTTGATCTTGCACTTAAAGAAAATGAGTTTTTGAAAAATAAAAATGATTGTCATGTTCTTTTGAAGAAAAATGAAAATTGTCTTCAAAAGTTGATTTTGTTTTAAAGGAGAATGTTGCTTTGAAAAATAAAATTATTTCTATTCAAATGACTTGAATGTTTGTTTAGATAAGAATATTGCTTTGAAAAATAAAATTGATGCACATGTTTGCCATGCTAGGGTAGTACCTCACACATCACCTATTGCATGCTCCACTTCTTCTTTAATTGATAATGATATATCCATGCTTAAGAAGAAGGTTGATTGTTGGGCTCACTATGAGCCAATGTGCCGTGAACCACTCACGTTTGGAAACCTTGGTTCGAAAGAAACAAGTTCCATCCTTTATGCATGCACACCCTCCACGGCATACACATGCTCCTCACGGACACCATCACATGTATGCTCATGTGTACACTTGTACACATTGTGGACGTAAGGGCCACCTTGCTAAATTTTGCTATGATAGAATACATAATGATAATTTAGCAAATAAGTTTGTTTGGGTTAGAGAAGGTACTAACCCCCA